>BGPR01000010.1:2840498-2961962 GCA_013235015.1 Araneus ventricosus | reverse complement strand
TGTGCGTAAGAACACTATGTCACTATGTGTCTATGTGCGTAAGAACACCGTACCGTCAGCCATGCTAATCTTCTCTGTATCGTTCCAATTTTAGTGTATGTACTGCCGAAGCAAGTACCGTATCGTTAGCTAGCTGGATGAAATTTGGTGGGTAGTTTTATCACCAGAATTATAGATATACGTCATCAATTTCAGACCAAATCTTTCGATGGATTGACTGTCTGATGTCTGTTTATTAGTATGTACGTGAAGGAGATAATTTGAAAACGCAACACGCTACGTAAATGAAATTTTGTATGTGTCCACTTACAAGTGTATATCTATGTTGAATTTTGGACCCAAGTGGTCAAGAAAAAGATTTCAAAACTGTTTTTCTCTGTACTACGAAACTAAATACAAAAAGCGCCTTATTGTGTAAGTAAGTACACGAGAAAGATGATGAGAGGAAATTACATCTGTTTCTTTTGTCATAAGAGAAACAGATGTAGATCATGTGCTATATGCCTTATTATTTCAGGAAAACAGTAAAACAATCTTCAATTCTGAAATTTATAAGCCAGAATCCCGTTCTTAGCAGAACCCAATAGTTGAACGGTAATGTAAAATATAGAGAATAATGTGCACGATAATATCACTGCGCTACTGAGCAAAATGTTTACATCTGTCCCCATCTGGAACTACTAACGGACTACACGCCATCGTCTGTTGAGGAGCCGTTGGAAATTCCTTTCAAAACCTGATGCTAGAGATTTTTTTTTTTTTAAATCAACAACCGATTTCCTTTTCATTATTAACAGCGAGTGTCCATTGCCGACGTGGTCGGTGATGCAAGACCTCAGCTGGAAAAAAAAAAAAAAAAACGGTTTCTTTCTCTCTCAATTTTTTCCAGCGGAAAATTAAAGGCAAGGAGCACCGACACACTTTCGCTGCTCGGAAATGAGACTCGCCATCAAACAGTCTCAGTGCATTCACTCGTTGCGATTTAATAGCCGAATCTAATACCTCTGTAGAAAAGGGGGAGTTAAACTGTGTTGTTTGCGACGAGATCCTGTTTATGTCCATTCTGCATTGACAAAAAAATATATATAATGGATAATGCCTATCTAGAAGGAGTCGTTAAAATTAGCCTACATGGACTTTAGTCAACACATGTATAAATATATCACATTTACAAAATTTGTTTAAATTATAATTATTTTTAATATTATTGTTATGATGATTTAATTATTATAAATTTTAAATATTCAATTAATTCAATTTCATGTTACAATTACATGTTTTCGAAAGTTCCCAGACTTAGGTGTAAATTAGTTTCAATTTTTAGTCATTACGTATAGTATATTACCACAGTAGATTGCCGTTATGCAATATTAATTTTTCAGTTTTAACCGACAACGGTCTGAATTCGTTGTTGATAACCAAATTTTTTACTATCGTTAGGTGGGTTTTTGTTTAGCTATTTGTAAGACGTTAAGGTCAGGCGGATGCGTAACAAACAATGGCCGTACAGCTAATGTTGTTCGAAACTCCAATCCTATTAGACCGCTGTGGTAGCGAATAGCGTTGTAAATCTTTCGCTCCTTTTTCTGCATGTTTTTCTGTTTTAATCGGTCCGAGTTTTCAGAGTGTTCAGTGATCAGTTGTGTGTTTCTGTACGACTGATTTATTATGGAGACTATAAGGAAAGTAATTGCTCTTTTAAAGGACGAGTTAGAACAGTCCAATGAAGTGAGTGATGTTAGAATTACGTATTAGGATACTGAAGGAGCCTTAGAATATAACGAACGGCAAGAAGTCTCATGTACGGACGTGGTATTTTTATAAGATGGAGTGACAGAGAAGTTAGAAAACATCCATCTACAGGGAAGAACTTACTATTACAAACTGTTTTCAAATAAAATCTATCTGTTTGTCTTTATTGGTTCATTTTTAGTTTTTTTTACTAATTAATTTTAGATTATTAGCTTGCTATTTATACTTTTTTTTTTCTTCTTTGTTTATTTCTCTTTTCTTTTTTACTTTTTTATTTACTTATTTTTTTTTTTGTCTTGAAACATAGTGCATTATGAAAAATATAAAGTGTAATGCATGGCACACTGAGTATTTTATATAAAAGGTGTTATCTCATTTTCTTTATTAATGACCTATTATTTTCATTTACCCGATATCGATAATCACCGTTTATGTCGAATAGCTGCGACACTGCTGTATTTTACTATAATAAACCCTAAATATAATTATAGCTTAGTAATTATAATTATTACACCATTTAAATTATTTATTATACAGTTAATTATAAATATCCCGAAATAAACCTAAATATATAAGTAGTCTTATTGCCATCAAATTATAGAGCTCACATAACACTTACGACAGACCTGGATTTTTTTTCATGTCTTTCTGAACTTTTTATTAGTTAAAAAATTGGAAATGGGTTTTTTAACTTTTCTATTTTAGTTTTTTTATAAAAAAAATTCTATAAAAATAATTTCTATAAAAATAATTTCTATAAAAAAATTAAAACTTCCAAATCTTACCACCATTTTTACCACAAAACTTTTAAGTGACGTGCAACATCTCATTAAAAATGTTAAATCTGCAGTATAACTACTGTTTACCTAAAATCTGAACTTTTTACAATTTTTTTCCATATTGTTGTTTCTTTTAGCTTTATTTTTGGTTGCATATTTATTGCTAACTTCATATAAAGGAATAAAAGCTCTAATAAAAAAAAACTGCAGGTAGTTTACGCACTACTCCACTGCATCAAATGCGCCGTGCCAATTTAGTGCTGGAAAGTTTTGAAAACTTTAACATCTTGCAAGAGAAAAAAAGAATTAAGATAAATTACAATCAATTGGTCAATGACATGCGCAAATACGTTTATCAGATGACTGTGACGTCAGGTGGATTTAATGAAGTCTAGTTAAATAAATAAGTGGAGCTGCATCATAAAATATTTTTACGATGGAAAACTTACGATCGAATTGAGTTCAAAACTTTAACCCTATCATATACTATTATCCTATAATAAGCAAGCAAGAATCCGATAAATATACACAATAAGCTCCAAATTATAATTATTGTGGTCTGTTGAATTATGCAATGACCCACTTTGCATGACAGAAATGTTGACGGAAATTTGCCGAAATAAACGCCCTTTTTAACCAAAACACTCAATTTCCTGCCCTGCGCTTAAGCTATTAAGCAATTTTGAGTCCATCATTTTCTGACCACAAAAGCGACCTATCTCCCTAACTCTTCTAGTTCCTTCAGTAGTCCGAAATTGACCCCACAAGAGCGAAAATGGTTTTCTTGCCCGAAGATTTAAACACTTAGCGGTCGAGAACCCCGATATTCAACAAGTTCAAAGGGTCAACCGTGAGAAGAGAATTTAACCGCGCTTTCACAAATAAACTCTCGTTCGTTCAGTTTTTCCTTATAGGAAGATTGATGGAAATATTAACCTATCATCTTTTCACGTCTTGAAATTGACATTTAGAAGATACCAAGGGTTTTAACTAAACGGTAGAGAAAAAAGAAAATTTGACTGCCGAATTGGTTTTATTACTTTAATGGCTTTATCAATCATTAGTAATGTTTTTACTCTACTTACGATGCTTGGAGATCAGTTATTAAACAAACATCATCGCCCTCTTAGAAGTGAAAACAATCTGATAGATTTTTTTAAACGAACAAAAATTGTGCTCTATATTTTAAATGAATTGCATTTATTCCATTTTATTTTATTAGGTCTCGAATAGATGAGAATCGTTTGCATTTATTTCAAGCTATATGATTATATTTTGTCAAAAAATTTAATCGTTTGCATTTGTTTCAATGTACAATTTCAAAAGTCTAACCACAAACCAATTATTTTAGAAAAGCTGATTTCCTAACAAAAAGTTTCCAAATCTAAGTATATTAATGGGCTCTAATATTGTTCTGAGAAATTGTTCTATTTAACAAATGTAAAATTTCTAGGCAAAATTAAGTTAAATTCTAGGTTGTTCTTCCAAAATTTGAAGTATCTAATTTATACGATATGATATTTGAATTTTAAGAATAACAATCTGTTTTTAATTAATGTGCTTTCTTAATTAAGAAATCACATTCTCTTTTTCAAATTACTGTTAACTTTTGTTTCTCCAAATTATTATTCTTGCTATTTATTACTCGAGTTAGAAATAATACAACTTGTTTACTTTTGATAACCGGATTCTGATCTGTTATTTTTTTCAAAGCTATTTCTTTTTTAAAGATCTAAAAGATATCAGAACAAAAAAAGGTGTAAAAAATATTATACTCGTCATTTTAGATGCTTAGAGCAAGATGAAAATAATTCGAGTTCAGTCCTGGCTGAAACAATAGACAAGCCGGGTTTTGAAAATCAGGCCGGTATAGTTTTCAACTTCAAATGACCTACTTTTTGTTTTGAAATACGAAATCTCTATAATGAAATGCAGATGTAAAACATGTCAGAACGAGTCAAGAAATTGCTCAAACTATTATACAGTGCGTCCATAAAGTTCTTTGTAAGTAAATGTAATGAAAAGAATTCGCAAAAAAGGTTTAGAAGGCTTGATGTATCTAGGTTTTTTTCTGCCCTCTTAGGAAATTTTATTTTTTGCAATTGAACTTACAAATTACTTTTCGGGAAGACTTTAGACATGATTTCACTAAAACAGAAAGAAAATTGTGTTCTTTGAATGTCTGAATTACAATCTACCGCTGGCGTCCAAATAAGGTTTAGAACCCAGCACGAGAACGAAGCACTACATAGAAATTCCATGCCCAAGTGAATAAAAAATTAAAGAAACAAGCTCTGTTTTAATGAAGTTTATAGTCAACAAAGATTTTGAAAAATGAGTAAATCTAAAACATTTAAAAAAAATTCATAAAAACTAAAATAAAAAATTCATAAAAACAATATTTCTAAAGAAAAAAAATCTTAAATCAAGCTGTCTAATTCTGTACAGGAATTAATTCCTTTGATTACAACATTTACTAACAAAGTTACAACTCATTTTAAATGGTTACGAATTTTATGGTCACCCTATTCACTACGGAAACCTTCGTTTTTTTGTGTTTGGAAAGAAATTTCTTCATTTTTACACTAGTGGTGTTCCCCATAGCCGTAAAGAACAAAATGAATATTTACAAACCCTCCATAACATGTCAACAATGCTAATTTTTTTCACGACTGACTGAGGAGTGGTTGTGTTCTAGAAGTCCCATTTGAACAATTCGCAGCCACCCTTAAAATATATTCTTTAATTTCCTCTGCTGTTGGTGAGTGACCTTCAGTTTTCTTAGGTTTATTAAACATGTTTTTCTTAGTCTGTTTCTTCTGCAGACAGTATGATAATGGTACCCATTCGTGCACCGAGACACCCTTCCGTAAAATATGTTCCACAAATCTCCCACGCTGCATCGAAGAGTGGTTCAATCCATTGTGAAGAATCTGATTCTGTTTAGTTGGAAGTATAGTATTCCGTGGCCTAAATATTAAAATGGAAAAGAGATGTGAAATTAGAAGTAGATATCCCTGACATACAAACCCTTTCTCAACTCACTTCTTCACGCGCTGACAGCGGTTGCAGGTGTTAAAACGGGGAACAAGAGAGTGCACACGGTTTAACACGTGATAAACTGCAAATAAATGGAATATTCATACGATGCATATTAATAAGCCAAGAGTATTTTTCACTTTTAAATCTACAACGAAGAGTGCTTTGGTTGGTTTCAGACGAAATGATGATATTATGTCCATTTTATTTCATAATAAACAAATGTGTTAATATTTCTATAACGCGTAGAGTGGTATACAGCATACTTATCAAAATATCGTAACAAAATATTTTATTTTAGCACATTCGCTGCGACATGCAAATTAGATTCAAGTTCCAGAAAAGACAACTGGTAACTTTGCTTGCACTAGAAATTTATATACCCAGAAAGAGAAAAAGTGAACGTATTTTGCAGACATCTATTAACAAGTCCAACTGATCTAAACTAGAATGCAAGTCAAATTCTAATGCACAGCAAACTTTCTTGGAAGACGAGTTATCTCGTCCGTAGCAGTGAATGTATTAATATGCACCATCTATTAAGAGGATCCATTGCGTTTTTGAATTATCTTTTAATGTTGTTTATATATTTTATTTCATGTCATAAAAAATCGAGGGATCACTGCGGCCAGTTGGTACGGTATTCTACTTATAAATTAGACTAACATAACACCTTAAAGTGAATTTTCCAGCTTCCTGGATTAAATTTTTTGAAAATCATACGAATGTTACCTATCACCTGCATTCGTTTTCATTTTTATTGAAAGATTCTATCCAATGCCTCAAAATTCGAACTCAAATAGGAAATTAAACTTTTTATAATGTTAACGCTTCTATAAAAACAAAACAAAAAGTTTTGAACATTTTAAAACACAAAATTTTTCTACATAATGAAATTTATAAACCACAATTATTCAAAAATAATAACTTATCTGAAGTCTAATCCCAAATATTATAAAACACAAATGACTAATTCCTTTACCTCTAAAACGCAAAATACAAACAACAAGTTAAAGTACATTAGTTATGAAATACATTCATTTCAGATAAGAAGTTATAATTTTTCGTAATTTTGAGATGAGAATCATGTCACGTGTAAAAATAGCCTGCAGTGAAGTGAATCACAAAGCTTTTAACGCATTCCCATTCAAATAATCTTAAGTCGTTGTTTACACAGATGAAAATGAATTTGTACAACAGATACCCTTAAGAGGATTCTGTGTGTAATCCGGTTCGAGAGATACGCGATAATGAGTTGAGCAATGCAATTCATCAATAAGTTTAAATGTAAACAAACATGGTGCCTTAAAAATGCAACAAAACATACATCTATTTAAGTACACGTATTTGTCTTGTTAGATGTAAAGGTTTGAATTCTTCAATTTTATAAAATTTAAACAAAACAATAAAAAATATTTTTGTTCTTATTGTTTTTTATTATGTTTCAATCTAAAAGAATATGAATTTTTGTAACGCATACTATTTTAAAATATTTATAGTTAATTTTTTTAAAATTCAAAACAATAACTATTTTTCATGTTTAATTATTTATGTTTTATTTACATAATTTTGGATAATTATTGTGTTACGAGAAGGTGAAAACACCAACTAAATTTTTACGAATACAAACAGGCAAGCTCTAAGCTGTGCTTACGTTAAAATAGTAACAAATGCATTTGAAAGAGCATGTGTCCCTTTCTAATCCCACTAAATAGCTGTCAGTATTAGTAATCACGTGATCTCGACTGACTCACGTAATATTTTTACTAGTTTCAATTACTACCAATATTTTATCCGTAAATAGGGTTAAACTAGTTACTAGGAATTGAAAACTAAACATAAATATAAGAAATTAACATGCTAATTAGACATGCTAATTTCAGATTTATTGTTAACGACTCGATGCATTTAAAAAAAAATTCGAAAACTTATCAGTTTCTATACATCTTTTTGAGTTGGACACAGTGATAAATTAAAAAGGAGAAGACACAATTTCATCTCATAAACGAAAAAAAAAAAACGGAAAAAATAATGCTTGCGTTGCCTAAACAAAAATAGAAAATAAATTAGATAAATCTTGTTTAAAAAACAAGCAAAAAATAAATCAGAATTACAGAGAGAGAGCAACGAATTAATCAAGATTATCATTTCAGTTAATCTAAGTACAGCAGATGCATCAATGAGCACTACAAAAAATATATAAACAAAACTTTTTTCAAACTTTCTGCTAAGCTTTATCTTTGAGATAATCAGCCTCAAAAACCAACTTTACCGACTGGTTTTCAAATAGTAGTAAGAACGTGCATACATGATTTTATTTGATAAGGTTCATTCCAAGTTTCGTTGCATCCTGTAACGTAACCATATCATAATTTACGGGTTTAAACGAACTTCCTTGACAAAATTTGTAGGTTCAAGATAACTTCCCTAAGCTGGGCTGAATGTTTGTGCAACCTTTACTTATCATCCATTTTCTCAGACAACACGGACAGGCATTAATATTTTTATGCATGGCCAAATATTCTTATTTATCTTAACATCTTAGGATGTTTTATCTACTTATATCCTTGAAGATATAAGCATAAAAATATAATTATAATTTAATTAAATATAATTGCTGTCTAAGATAATAACAAGGAAAATATTGCAGAAAGAACAACATGAAGCCTCTGAAAAAGTTATTGTATAGTGTTCTTAATTATCCTTTTTGTACTTTAAAAAGAATGCATTTTAAATAAAATAATTAAAATTAAAGGTTTTTCCAAAAAAACTTTGTCCACCGGATTCCAGATCAAAGAATAAAATGAAATATTTCAAATTAGTTACCCCAATGTTTTGTTTATTTCTTTATCATTATTTTCCAATGTTAACTGAAGTATTTTATCATAGCCTATAAAATCTTTATTTAATAACTTTACGGAAAAATTTAAATTCCTTCTATTAAATTAGCTGAATACTTGTTTCATGTATCAATAAATAAAATGAAAAAATATGCGAGTAAAAAGTGATTCACTAAACGCTGTAATATGTTCGACTTAATATCTAAATGTCACTTTCTTTATGTTTTTTTATGTTATTTTTTTTATGTTATGTTTTTATGTTATGAAACGTAACTATTTCCGGGTGTGGGTGTCTGTGAATTTACAAGTTTCCTTGCTTCTGGATAAGATATCTGCTTTTTTATTTTTGTGGGTATAATTTCTTTCTCCCGTTTCCAGGCAATACAGTTTCGAGAAAAAGAAGTGTGCTCCCCCTTACAGTTAACACACTTCTCTGTGCGGGTGCAATCGGTACTTTCATGTCCCACTTCTGCACAACGGGCGCAGGTGAGTGTCCCGCGGCAAGAAGTTTTCGAATGTCCGAAACGTTGGCACTTGAAACAGCGGAGTGGGTTGGGAATATATGTCCTGACAGAAAGGCGCATATATCCGGCCTTAATATTTTCAGGTAATTTGGCGGAGTCAAAAGTGAGTATTAGGTGCTTAGTATTTAGGAGCTGACCATCCCTCCGTATTGATATACGCCGTACATGGCTCACCCCCTGACCTTGTAATTCTTTAAGGATTTCTTCGGTAGGAACATTGAGCAATTCTCCGCAGGTGATAACTCCCTTGGAGGAATTCAAAGATGCATGTGGGGAGACGGTTATTGGGATATTTGAAAATGTTTTCAGTTTGACTATTTGTTGCGATTGTTTCCGAGAGTGGCAGTGTTTCTCTAAAGAAGTTTTTAAGGACATCTCAATCTGTTAAAACTTAATATCGATTGAAGGGTTGACCCACATTTGACGGGAGGAAGAAAAGGTTTAAAAGTTTCGTGACATCGTGAAATGATGAAGTTACAAGAATTTTCGAGAAAATCTAGAATCTGGGTGAGGACCTCGAAATGTTTCTAAATTAAATGAAAGACAACTATCGGATATGTTTGGCTCAGTTATTTGTGGGCAGATAAAAAAAAAGAACTTCGATGGCCTTATGCTCAGCGCTCTGTGTTTCTCTTTTCTCAGTGCGATTATATTTGCTTACGTCGTGCAAATATTTGTATAACACCGGCGATATCCTAATTCTGTAAGCAAATTTTATGCCTCCTTAAACTGATCAGATTTTCTGAAATTCAACCCAGGACTTTCTAGATATTGCGCAGGTGGGGGCAAAAGTTGAAGGGAAATCATCAAAAACTGGAATTGTCCTGACTGATATGGGACATCTTGTCGGCTTACCATTAACACTAAAGATACAAGGACTACTCGCAAAATTTAACGGTACTGAACGCGATTAATCCTTAATACAGAGTGATTATACTCTATGTGTAGTAGGCATTGGTTGGAGAATTTTACAAAAGTTAATTTTAATAACCTTTTCTTAAATTTTTTTAATATGCACTATCTATGAAATATTAAAACATGGGGCAATTCAGAGCATTACATTCAGAACCGCGATAAATCCGTTATATTTCTTCATTCTGGGGAAAAAACTCTAAATCCGGGACTGTTCCGGCTAATCCTGACCGTCTGATTATTTAAGTTAATAGCATTCTTAATGTGTAAATACCAAATCATCGATCTCGCAGGGGAAATTAAGGAACAATATTTAAAACCTACTTTAATAGAGCAAACAGAATGAAAAATCTATTTCTTGTGTCAATGGCAGACAGATTATCAACAAACAAATAACAGCTGTCATCGCGTATAAGCATTGTTCGTTGAAGGTACAGGAAAAACGAGCAGGAAGACAGTCATTCATTTCTTCCAAATGACAGCTCAATGAATCATTGAACTGTGAAAACTTCATTTTTATTAGTGATTTGTCAGTCATCGATTCTTCTGTAACAGATTACCAATATGAGTGTTAATACTCTTTTTCATCCACGATTCGTTCATCACACTCCGATTTGCTCATTTTTGTGATTTAATTGACCCACTTGAGCTGATAGAATTTTCAGTTCTTCGACATTTCACCAACGAAAACATTTCTTCCTCCAATTTTAATCTATGTATTGACAGGATAATCAAAATCCACATACGTTATGTTGCTGTTGTTGCTTTCATGAGAGCAATGGAAAAGATAACTGAAAGCAAAGAGGAGGAGAAAGAGAATGGAATTGAGGTAGTAGGATACCACACCTGCGAAATGTCAGTAATTCCAGAAGGCTGATGAGGTCAAAGATATTAAAGATATCTTAAAATTTTGTCCGTCCCGGAATCGTACATATTAAAACTTAAATAAACTTCGTTCGAGTTTTAATAATTTCTTTAATAAAGAATTTCTTTTTAAAAATCGTAACAAAAATGCAATAAAGAGAATAATAAAAAGAAGCACGATGTCATTTCCCCATTTAAAAAATCACCACTAAACATCTAAAACAGAAAACTTCAGTAATAAGAATAATAATGCACTACAAAATATATCGAATTTTTTAAAAAATCACTATAAAAACAACAAAAATTTAAAGAAACAAACTAAAAAAAGTACAAGCATAAAAAGATGTGCTTGTTAGAAACGGGATCAATTCACTAAAAATAACCGTAGCGTAAAAAACGTAACTGCGTGTTATTTTACGATATGCTGTATGCGAGTGAGTTTGAGTTTTATGACGCAAGGGTCAGTTTCGATCATGCTGCGCCAATCCTATTAATGGACAATGTCACAGTCAAATGGCGCTACGAATACTGTAATAGCCTACGGCACCACCCCTTGGAGGGGGGCTTCGTGGGTAAGGGTCCGCTTTCACTGTTGCCTCCAGCATATAATGAAGTCTTCAGGTTCCATGGCAGTACAATAATAGTTTTGTGGCTGGTTAATGGACCCATCTGCTGATTAATCATGGGACGTACTTCCTTGTCCGTCTCCATGCATGGGGCTCTCCTAATGGAGTCTATTCTGCATGCAGCTTAACACCCATGTTGCTATCCATAGCGGTTCGATCTCATTTTATCGTATGTCTTCGTGACAGGTCCTTGACAGGTCTTCCTTGTGATTATACTATGTTGTGACCTCAGGCACTTTTTCCTCCTGCACTATCAGTCGTGGATTCTACAATTATATCGGAGTGCGTACTTGGTGCGTATTCAGGAGCGTGAAGGGGATAAGGTAACATCTCTGGCTTCTTTTTGCATATAATTCCATCGATCTAACAGTCAAAAGGAACGACTTAATGAGATTTTTGAATGGATCGACTCAAAATAGTTCATCGAATCTTATAACGTGATTCGCAGCCGACATCAAAAATTGAGAACTTCAAAAAGCACACTTAACATGAAACACCTATTGGATGGCTACGATTAGCAGTATTCAGCCGCATACTTTGAGAAACGCGAAAGTTACAAAAATTCGCCTATTTCATAACGATTTAAATAATAGGTTATAAGATTCTTGTTTATTCTAAACACGTTAATTTTTTTTCATTCGAAACCTTAAATATGTTTGTCACTTAGTTTTAAAGAAAATCTTTTCCCTATAACGAGAGAGTATGGTTATGTTGAATCCATTTACAATATAAAGAGCTTAGAGAATGTTTCACAAAGGAGCAGATGGATATCTAAATGTGAACTGAATACATTACAACTAGGAAACTGACAGATGGTGAATTTTCAAGGTGACACATGGAAGCGTATATTCTAAAAGCGTTGCGAGAAAGAATACAAATTTTCTAAAGGGTCATACAATGAAAATGGATATTATGAAAATTTTCTAAGTATAAAACATAACCCTGCAAACTTTTTATAATGGTTCTTGGTGTAATTACTCGGATAATATGATGAACACTAAAATGACTTCTTTCGTTACTATTTTTCTCCTCAAATAATAGATGCAGAATAAATCATTAAAAATTTTATTTATTAATTTCTTTTCCAAATGGAATCAATTTAGTGACATCATAGTCACATGTGAAAGGTAACTGATAAGTAAGTCACATGAGAGACACATGCCATCTAATTGCACACTGAACAGCACATTGCCTTACATTTTTTCCATTGGAACATGCGAGATGAATTCTAAAATCAAAATGGTGCAGCGTATTTGACAAGAATCATGTGAATATATATCGCTTTTCCTCATATATTTGGCGTTTCATGGTCGAATCTGACTCTTGTGCCATAAAACTCCAATTAACTTACAGACTCCATTACGATTCCATACGTTCTGGCATTTCAGTTCCCTTTTCACGATAACAACATTAAAAACGGCCATTCATAATCAAACCCCAAGAATTGTTGAAAATTACGGTAGATCCCCCTCCCCCTTTGAAACTTTTCTGGTTACTTTATCAATCTTTGAAAAATTTCCACTTTAATATTCAAAGAATCAGAAGTTAAAGCTTTCTCGAAATTAACCAAAGTCTGTCGTCATTCGAAAAATGTTGTTTTCAGTGCAATAAACAGGCATACGTATCATGATGCTATCTTGTAGGGAAAATGATAAAAGGATACATCATTTTACCTTTAAAAAATTAATTAATAATTAAGGAATTAATAAAAGAAAAGTAAATAAACGTAAAATTTTAGTTACTGAAAATTTCAAAATTATGCTAGTAAATCTTTCAAACAGTTTTCTTCCACAAGTGTATGTCATTGCAATTTTGTGCAACGAAAGGGCGCGCGTAAGTTGTAATAATTCCACATAAGAAACGGGTTTGTAAATTCTCTAATTCTTTGGCATCATGGTATACACCCAGCGGCAGCGATTGTGTGGCAAAAGGGGGGAGTTTATATACACCTAAAATTACTTTGGAGTATAGACAACAAAATTTTAAAATTTAGTTACAAAATTAGCTAGCTTTCCCGGACACTGTTTATTTTATATAATTCCTAGTTCTAAACAGCTAAAATGAAATAATTTTTTTTTCTTCAAAGGTGGGGATGACAACCCCTCTCGCTCACCCTGAGTCGACGCCACTGTATACACCTTAGCAAAAATTTGTATCTTTAGTTTATACTAAGGATGAATATTCCGAAAGCCTAAAAGACAGATGTGATGTTCGTTTACTTTAGCTTAAAACCTGTTTGCTTATCTATCATCCAGCATAAATTACGCTGCGACTATCATTCCAAGGTCGACCAAACATAAATCCAGAAACGAAATGTTTACAGAGAGGGCATTGTATTCTAAAGTTTCCGCAAAGCGAAAAAAAAAAAATAAATCCGAAAATGCGCGATTGTGCAAAGCATAACTAAAGGGAGAAATCCGTGTGCAATCGCCCATATTGCAGCAGCGAAGGGAAGGGGAGAAGGTATCGATGCTCCGGTCTTGGAAGACGTCCCGAAGACAAAATATTTTTGCTTTCAATTCGATAAACATGAAGAGGAGGATGAGAAAACAATGCTATTACTCGGGCGACATTTTCCCTTGCTTACCACTTCCTAATTGAGAAGTAGGATGCGTCAATGTATATAACATAAAACTAAGATTTTAGTAACGTTTATTTGTATTAATTTACAATAACGTTAGTAATTGTAGAGATTCTTGGCTTTTTTTCGATTTCGAACAGTAGTTTGAAATATACCCTAAACTGTAAATGGGTCAATTAAATTAAGGAATAGTGTAAAGCAATGATCCTCAACCTATGGGGTCTATCGGAATAAGGTGGGAGAGGAAAAATATGAAAAAAAGACGAAAAATTCGAGAGAAAAAATAATTACTGAAGTTATAGGAATAAAAATATATAAATAATACAAAAATAAAATATCGGACTTAAAATCATGTGAATACATATAAACAAATTGGATTCCAATTATTAAAAAGTTGAGAACCGTTAATGTAAGAAGAAGTGTGCAAAAAATGAATTTAAAAAATATTTTTGGGAAAAACATTCGAGACGGAACTGAATTCCGTACAGCCTTGGAAACTCTTCCATACAGCCAGCGAAGAGAGCTGTATGGCAAACAGACTGCAAATAAAAGATATATACTATATGCTCGTTCACCACAATAGAGTTGTTAGACGTTGGCTAAGAGATAAAATTTTGAGGATTACAACACTAACGTTAATCCCTTAAGTGGTTTGTTTTCTTAACTATCTAATTAGATGACACCTTCTATTTTGGAAATGCGGGGTCATTTTAATTCAATTTCACTAAAGGACTGTTGAAATGTTTATGGATTCCACGTATTTTTTGTATCGAATTATCTTTGTTTCAGTTTATAAGTTTAAAATTGTGGTAACTCGAGGCTCAGAAAATTTCCAGGCATACTCCTTAAGGGGTTAATTGCTTAGAATAGAAAAAGAACCAAATGGAGAGTCATAATTTTTTTATAATAAATGTAAAATTAGACAGCATTTATGTTAGGGATGTAAGTATAATGTTTGTGTTATTTAAATCAGCTTTGCTTATCAGACTAGATATAATCGTCAGTACGGGTTAAACAAATAACGACGTGTCAATTTGCAAGGCCCGACACCAGCCTGGCATCATTTTCAAAGAACGGACCTACCAAGCCAGAGACGTAAAAAGTTGCGCCAGGACATGATATTAATTTTTCGCCCTCTTATCCTATTGGGCTTCAAAAAGTGACGTACACGGAATCATATTTTGTCACTGTGGCACCCCTTAGACTGCCTGCCGGGGCATCTACAACCTTCTTGCACCTCTCCCTCATCATCACGTCACAGAGCCAAGTTATCACGTGGAGGGTTAAATCTGCAGAGATAATATACCACAGGAATGTACAAACTTTTTAGGAGTGGACAAAAGAAATTGGAGGGTCAAAATAATATATTTTAAAATTCAATAAGGATTAAAATATACATTATTTAAAAAATATTTTAATACTTATTCCGATAAAGGAAGTTGTGGTTGCATTTCTAGAACTTCCACATAATCTGGTTCATACAGGGATACACTGATTATACTATCATTTAAAAATCTGCAGCGGGTTAGATAGAACCTCTGGGCGGGCTGATGTACCAGATTGAGCCCCAGTGCTTTACACTTCTACTCTAGATGAAGTTACCATGGATACCACTGACACAGTTCATTCGAATTCAAAGAATTAGAAAAAGGAGCTATCTATTCGATGATTTGCATTTATTATTGGCATCTTAAAGTTCTCACACGATGCGAGTTGGATGAGAAGGAGGGTCAAATAATGCAGGGACTATATATATATATAAACGCTCTCGCATTTCGACGGCCAACAACCCAGGAACCACCATGTAAAAATAGATTCGTTCTTTCTCAGTGTCCGCACAGCGTGCAGTTAGGTGAAACTGATCGCAAGTGCTTTTGTTGTCACTGAAAGAGTGAGAGAAGTGCGAGAAAGAGTCCATCACTCTCGCGATCCAGAAACGCAGGGTGAGTGATCGGTCACCAATTAAGTGAGCGCGACGAACGCAATCAATCACCTGGCCTTGAGGAAGACCGAAACAACGACCTCGTATGACCGTGGCCTCTTTACACCTCTCCCTCCTTTGCTGGACTCTCCCAGAAATAGATAATGATGATCCTTCCAGACGGTATGATGAATTAAGACAGGTAGAGACCGAGTCTGAAAACTCACCTTCTATTTCGGTCGGTTTGGTCTCTTTATTTATTGTTTAGATAACTGTGTGAAAATAGAAATGAGTATTATATGAAAATAACTGTAATCTGCAATGAGACGTAACAACTTATCAAAAATACAATGCTCTAAGACTATCCTCAGACTAGTCTAGAATCAATTTGTATAATCTTATCAAGCGCGTAAAACTCGTAAGTCTTGGTGAGAACAGGAGAGAAAAAGAACTGGCTTAACTTTATAAAAAGATAATCTTGTTTCAAAAATTACACCAGAAAACCAGCGTGAGCATTCTCCCCTCAACTTTCTCTTATACTTCCGCAATGCGGTGCATTTTGTACTTAGCTTCGTTGCGTAAAGAAAGAAAATCGAGTATGCATTTTGAAATAGTAGTCCTTTGACCGACTGTTCCCAAAATTTGACATTATCTATTACTTTGGTGCAAAGATCACATACCAAAATTCATACATCTAGTTCGCTGCGTTTGTGATTTACCATGTTCACATGCACACGACCCGTCAGATAGACAAACTTCCTTTTCCCGGATTTCGTCCGAAATTTGTCAAGAAACCTGCAATGTTGGTGTAAAAACCAAAATCGAGCTTCTTTCCAGCTATCGTGTTCACAGAGAGACAAATATAACTTCAAAAATGGATTTTGTTCGAATTCGGGGATAACTAAAACGTGAAGAATCAACAAAATCTTAAGGTCGAATTTTTTTATGAATATAATGCTTTTTATACTTCGTATACGAGAAAGTAAAAACAAGCGACTATACACTGGCATCCTTTCAATATACCAACTTTCCATCAGTTTAAAAGACCCTGTTTATAAGGATTACTTTCGAAACTAGAATACGATAAATATCTGCTGAACATTTAGAATCTGGATCTCAGGACACAGAGATAACATTAGTGTTTTCAAATGTTCACAAACTTGGCATAAAAATATTTATTCACGCGTCTCAATTTTAATGAATTAATATTTCAAACTGAATAAAATATGCTGGCTATCAATTACCTTCATACAAATATGGTTTAGCACCGATTCTATATTTAATGACAAAATCTAAGAAAACAAAATAGTATTATCTGCCAAGGACTTAAAAATCGCTTTTAAGATATTAAAAAAAATCCTTAAAGTAATTTTGATTCGATAGAGCTTCATTAGAATGCCATCAATAATCAAATATTAATTACAAAGCTTAACGAACAAAATTTGCAGTAAAACTTTTGAAACACAAACTTTTGACCACTGACTGTGCCGCATAGATATTCGTTATGTGCTGCGAATTTAAAACAAGTCTTCTAAAGAGGACTCAGTGGTATAATGAGGGTAAGTATCACCCGGGGTATAATATGATTTTTCCACTCCCAACAGTAATCAAAGACATAGCAAGGGTAAATGAAATCCGTGGTGTGGCATTAATTTTTCGTCCCCTCGCCTTATTTAGCATTAAAATGTGAAAAATAGGCACTATTACTTTGCAGCTATGTCAGTCCATACGATGGGCGCCTTCGTACGGCCGATTCTCAAACGGCCGGTTTCTATACCCAGTGGAGTCATACAAAACGATACTAGGGTCGGGAAGACTTTTACTGAGTCTTCTATGAGATTCTACAATATAGCTAAGTTTCTAAAATTCTTCCATTCCAATAACAATTTCCCATTATAATTGTTTTAATTTATCATTAATAAATGCTGTATTTTTATTTGAATTTCTGTTTCATCAACTTTGTCATTTTGTTAAACTAAGGTCGTAAAAATCGGGCCACGAAAGGGAAAAGTTTAAGGAGCCCTGATCTATATTATGCTAATATATTTGCACACTGAATTCACTAAGCAGCCGTCGAATTTGCTATGGCAGTCGAAAATTCTAACATATTAAAAATCCAGAAGGTAAGGCACCCAAAACAATCTTTAAATATCACAGAGGTTCTAATACATTATGTATGAGTCAGATCAAAAACTGAATCTATGATATATGAAACCTTAAAACAGCGCATTGAAGATGATCATAAGTCTATCAAAAAACATAAAAAAAAACTTTTACAGGAAATTCTGAAGATACCGGTATTTTCGAAAACACGCCCAAACAGAATGGCACTTCCACTTCCTCAGGCTGAAAATTACCCGTGACCACAAGAACATCGCAACAAAGAAAAACAATGAAGAAAATACATCCATTACTCGTGACCGTAAGAGTCAAAACTGTTACTCATCACGCCACCTAGTCCAAAAAAAAAAAAAAAAGATACGAACACAATACAGAAATATTTTCCCCGATTATTGTTGTTATCACCCTCGGGTAAAATCATGATCATATTAAATGGCAAGTTGTTGCTCACAAAGTGTTACCCAGCGAAATGCAGAAGTCGAAAGGTTAAGTACGGACCTAACCTATCCGCCTCAAGAAAACATTGACCCTCAGCTTCCCAGAAAAGAAAACAAGGGGGAAAATGCTGCTTTGCTTTTGTGGAAAAAGTTTACACCATGTTTATCATATAAAGCACTTTTAAGATTGTTAGATTTATATTCGGTGTAGAAAAAATGAAGGTTACACCGAGTTAATACTAGAAAGCAGTGGCGTAACAAGAAGGAATTACCCCCGCGTCTAAGTGTTATATTCTACCTTCCCCTCTCGTCAAGTTTAAAAAGTGAAGTAAACGAAATAATATGTTGTCTTTGAAGTGCTACTAAAAACAAGTGACATCGTTTTTCCCATCACTATGCCACTGCTAGACTGCTCTCTTGAAAAGTGTCCAATTTTTACACGGAGCAGGACTGTAGTGCATTTGTATTTTTGAAATATCGAACGTGTCTCAAAAATTTTCGTTAACTCAAATGTTTGTAAATAAGAATATCATATTTTTTTTCAAAATTCTGCATCAATTTTAACATTTATTTGATGTTTTGAATTCCACTTTCTCACCTATTTAAATATCCACACTTGCAGCGAGTAGTGAAAAGACTGGTCACAATGATTTCATAATTTTAATACATAGCGAGCAAAATAGACCAGTTTTTACGAGTAGACATTGCAGAGGCAAATAAGCTCGGCATAAAATGTCTACTATTCTGGGAGAAGTTTTGCATCGTAAATGACAAAATCAATACAGATTGTGCACTTGCCAAATTTCCTTTTTCCCCAAAATGACATATTTGGCCTTGCCTAAATTTAAAAAAGCATTCAAACATATATAGATTAAATTTGAAATATAAAGCAGGCGTGGCTGTTTGTCATTTTGCCCTTTCTTTATCAACAATTTCAAAGATTTAGAAATTATTGTGAAAATAAAATACAAAAATTATTATCACATTCATTTTACATCAAGAAATTTATAAAAAAAATAACAAAGAAGCAACAATCTTGGGCTATCCTTGAAGGCTTAAATAATTTTAAATAATTCCACTGAAGTGAAAATTTTTCATATATTTTTGGTCTTAATCATGCCCGAAGTTCGAGCAGAGATCTGAATTTTTCGGGCTTGATTGGCCCCACTCCGAACTAAATCCGCAGTTATAAACTCTTTAAGGCCTACATACAGCAAAAAATATGATAAATCGTTGACCTAGTGGTGGTATAAACTTTAAAAAGAAAAGAAGAGTAGGTCGACATCAAAATTCTTTGAACAAATAACGGATATCAGATAGCCTTCGCTTTTTCTACTGTCAAATAGAAAGTGCAGGAAACTTTCCTTTTTGTTGGGAAAAAAGAAAATAGGTCTGAAGTACAAAACCTTTTAATTGTCCCATTCATCTGAAGAAGACACTGGGACCAGATCCTTCTTTTTAATTAATAACTGTATAATTGGGCTTGTGGGTCAGCAAGCGAAAGGAAAACGCTGTAAATAGTTCTCCCACACCAAAGCTAAGCACGAAATAAACTTGCGGACCTATTTTTTTACCACCTACAAAAAAACCACAATGAAATTCTCTAACACAAAAAGAAGATGTGTGCATTGTCTGACACTTCAAAAAAGTGAAAATTCGCATGCATATGAGTGCAAGTGCAAATAAAAACGTAAGTGAAGACTGAAGAAGATACAACAACAAAAATATAAGCTCTATTAAAAAGTAAATAAATGCGTGTATACATACAATAAAAAAATGAAGAACACTAATCCATGACCGAGAAATTCATAAGAGCGGAACGAAAAAAAGAATCTTCGGCCCTGGGGGTGTTCGGACTTGCAACAGTGGCTCCAGACAAAGATGAGGTGGCAACAAAAGAGGGAATTCCATTGTAAGGGGGAGAGATTCGCTCGTGTTTTGTCTACACACACGGCGAGATTCAAATATTAGCGTGCCGCCTAAATAAAACCCACCTGTTCGATCCACTCTCTCTCAAACAATAGAAAAGGGAACGGAAAAAGTGAAGGAGGTATTATAGAATGCGTGCTATAAATCGTTTGGTAAAATGTTTTTAATCCCTTTTCTAACATAGATCAGTATCGCAATGCGGGAAGTTGGAGGTGCGTTTGTGTAGTGGATCTAAAAGTAGCGTTGGCGCACATTTTTAAGCTTGGAATGTAACGAGGCGACGGTATTCAGTTATGGTTCTAAATAAACAAGGCATACAAAATATATTAATTTACAGATTCTAAGAACAACCACTCAGGCATGATCAGGCGTCATCACTTCCATTAAACAGCAGACAGAAATGATATTTTTATCACATAATCAAGTAGTAAGTATGAGACTGCTATCCACATGAACACAAAAGCCATTGCTATTTTTCAACATTTCGTTCAGAAGAGTTTTATTCTCACTATAAGCTTTTACTGATTGGTATCTGCAAGTGTTAAAGAGAATACTTTGATATGAATAGGATTGCCATAATTGCCAAACATCGATACGGGATATTAGCAGTGACGTAACTACGGTGGGGCAGGTAGGGCACGTGCCCTGGGAGCAATTGCCAGGGGACGCAAAATTAAGGAATCAATTGGTTGTATTTAAAAGAAAAGTAGGATTTTTTTGTGTGTAGCTTTTATTCCCAAGATTCTTAAAAATTGATATGGTTTCAATAAAGTGTGGGAAAATCTTAAGGATACAGTCATTTTTACAACCCGGGAACCTCAAACTGCGACAAAATAACAAATAATATTATGTTTCAGAGATTTTCTGACGCAAGCCCTCATCGTGAAATTAAAAGCTCATTAAGGATTCCTACCCCACAAAGACACAAATTTGTGTCTCTGTGGGGATGGGAGATAAGGGAACATAGTTAGGAATCGGTTATTACCGCAATGTTTCTGATGGATTCTCACGGTATTCCTCATTCATATTGAATTGATATCAGTTTCTTCGGAAGTGGGTGATAAATGGTTAGCAAAATTGTCATCAGCAATCAAGTTTCAATCAGCATTCAACAAAGAGTGAAGAACGGAAACTATACCCCCATTTTTTTGCGTAGTGTAAGAGCACCCCAGCAACTTTAAAAGACGTAAGATCGCTATCGTTACACTGTTTTAAGTATTGAATATTTGCATAATTTGTATGGTGAAAATGCGATAGTGTTTATTTTAAATTTTATTTCGTAAAACCTAGACGCAGTTGTTTTGCCAAACGCAAACAAAGAAAAAAATACTGAGATAGAGGGAAAAAAGATCGTATGAAGTTTTGCAATTGGTGGTAAAAATTATCAGTCCGTAGTGATGTTGAAATCAAGATAAATGAAAGAGAATTCTTTAATAATTAACGAGAACAAATATATAAAAAAGAGAAATTCAATTCCTGCCGTAATGTGAAGCGTTTTCTTTTCTTGCTGAGTTAAGCTATTGTCACCAGTTAATTTTACTGTTAACAAACACATTAAAATTTGCTTTGTCTATCAAATCATTAAACTACCAATACTCGACCTAAAATAATTATTTAAATATGCAAATATGGCAGTCATATTTTTTGTTTGTAATCCTCATGTTTAGTACATGTAAAAACATTTTAGTACTAAAGTACTGTAATTATAAACACTTTTGCTTCAATAAAAGCCAGAAAGGTTAATTTATAACATTTCAGATACACTAAAACCTTCAAAATTTTTCAGAGATAATGTATCGTTTTTTTATGCACATAAAATAATGTCTACTAAAATAATAAGGAAGTGTCTTTTTTACATGTTGTAGACAAATTAATAACGGCATAATTTTAATTCATGTTTGAATCAGCATTTTTTTCACTACAATAGCGTATCTCCTAATTTCATGCAATGATTTCAAACTTTGTCATAAGGTGCTAGATAAAACATCATTAAACTTTATTAGTTGTAAATTTTGATTAGTATATTTAAAGATATGTATGAAATTATGTGATTAATTATGTTATGAATATTATCAAATATATTTGTCACTAAGCCTTTTGCATGATTTTGTCTGGGTTAGCAAAAGATTTACTTTAACGTCTAGAGTTTTTATATATTGATTATGGGCAAAAAAGTAATGTATATAATTTTTTCATTTTTATTCGTATGTGTGTGTGTGTGTGTGTGTGTGTGTGTTTTTTTCTTTTTTTTTTTGTTTTTTTGTGTTTGTGTGTGTGTGTGTGTGTGTGTGTTTTTCGAATGATTAAAAGATTTGTACACATTTTATACTATTTTTCAAATACGAGATAAATGGAATGAGCCTTTTATTTATATATTTCTAATATATATATCAAAATTCTCTTACAAAAAAGATTGATTTTCTTATTTCATCCATATTTAAGGAATTAAAGTTAGAATGCATCAAATTTTCTATGAAAATTTAGCGAAATTTTTTTTAAAAAATTTGTAATGTGTAAATCCTATCAACACAAAAAATTTTTTATGTTATTTTTTAAGTTTATTTGCACTTTTAATCTTTGTACTCCCCGGCATAAAGTTTCCGAAAAGAAAATGAGGATCATATGTCAAAAGAAAAAAGAGGGGGCGCAGTTTCGGTATTTGTCCTGGGCGCCATTTTATGTAGGTACGGCACTGATGGGACGTTCAAGTGCTAAATAAATAAAACCTGAAAAAAATGGGTATTTAATAGTTCATTTTACTCTGATAAAAAATCAATAAAGTTTAAGCTATCCAATAAACTGAACACGCAGAATAATAAAAAAGATGCAAGGTCCTTTTTAGACCACTCATATTTTAAGGTTGATTTTACTTTCTTAATTATATCATTTTCTTCTTTCACATAATTATAAAATTGGGCGCAAGTCATTTTAAAATTTCAATGACGCAGAATTTAGGGAGAAAACGGGACAAATAGTAATATGGGACTGAATAGCTAACTACGATGGCAGTCCCGTATATAAGGGACGTATGGCAACCCTAAATATGAGAATGAAGATTACTTGAAGAAAGAATTTCCTTATAACACTTTTCATCGTTTGTCCATTAAAAATCTTAATATGCGTGACCTCAAAAGGTAACGTTTCTATTTTGGAAATTTGCTGTATTTTTTAATTCCAGACAAAATACAATAAAAGCAATTTTCGCACTTTTCCATGTTGTAAAAGGAGGAATTTTATAAGTAAAAACAGGTAGTTCTTTTTCTTTTATATAAAAATCCACACTAATACAATGTATAATTTGATTCAGTCTCTAGAGTCACTTTTCTTACTTTCAAACCTTTAATTAAATTTATGTAACATAATTTTTGTACATTACAAGTTTCAGTCGGCATTCGCTAGTTTGAGCAATTCTGGTAGAAACAGTAATTCATATCAATCAATGTTGGAGCTACGAAAAGTACAATTAATCTAAAGTATGTACCAATGAACTGCAATATATAACTTGGGCCATAAGTTACGATGCTGTTTAGATAGAGTCAATAACAAATTTATAAATTTCGTTTAGTTTTTTCAGATATTGAATATTTAGGCTTTGGAAATTATTCACGATGGATAAATCAACTCAAATGAAAGGGTCAAAATTGGTGAATTCTACTTTCAAAGCCAGCAATTCAACGTTCTCACACAATAAGGGTATAAACTGTTTATGTTTTTTTCTCTTGATTTCGTTTTGGGGTAATTTAAAAGATCCTCTTGATGTAAATAAGTTCTGCTGCATTCAATAATTCACGAAAAAATATCAAGCAGAAATTGGGGTTACAGACGATAACATACAATATAATTTAATTCAAAGTGCAAGCGAGAGATCCAAAGTTTGCGTAGAAGAAAAGAGAAGCAGTTTGTTAGATATAATTTTCGAAATGTAGATAAATAATTTCCTAGTTAAATATTTTACAGAGCACAAAACTCAACACAAATATTAGAAAAGAACAAAAGTTACTCGCTGTTTAAATGGTACAGGGACTTATTCAGCTTATCCAACATTGAATCATAAAATTCATTTGTATTGCAAACAAATCATTAGAAACTACAAATCGAAACTGCTTAAATAGAAAAAACAATATTTCTTCAGAACAAAAGTACTTTATTTAACAATCTGTTCCACTTCAGAAGATAAACCTGATCTAATGAAAGCCTACAAAACAGAGCAAGTCATCAAAGATTACCATTTTTAGATTTGTTCAGGATGGTAATCTTGTTCGTGAAAGTGTGAGACATAAGCAGTTCACAGCTGAGGGGAAACCCTCCCAGCTCTGATTAGTATTCAACTCCAGCATGAGAATTCTCGGAGAGATCTTCAATTAGGACAAAGAAGAATGCTGATGACAACGAGATATCCATTTCGACCACAGCGAATGGATTACTTCTTTAAAGGGAAATCGCTTGCTGTCTGGCAGTGGCGGTGTTTTCTTGTTCGATTGCGACTGTCTGAGAGATTTAATGAGGATGTCTGAGTAATTACCGGAGGTAGGATGAACTCACGTGATGGTATCCACTGACCTTGAATTTTACCAAGAATCACAAGCAACAAAACGATGTTGAATAATTTTAAGGGAGCAGCTAATACAGTGAATATTTAAACGAAGTTAATATCATCTGGTATACCATGAAAATTAGCAAACAGGTTTTACTTTTTGCCAAGGAATTATAAATTCATTTTTCAAATTCAATAATTCGTTATTTAAACTACTTAAAATGGATGGAAAACTTTTAGCGAGGAACTGAACCACAATCATAGATACAATCGGTAAATATTTATCAGCTCAGAGTTTCATACTAATTGATGAAACTGCAATAATTTCCTGGCATAATTCGAATGGAAACGCCAACATTTGTAGACAAAAATATTGTCTATATCCTAACCTTCCAAAATTTCATATCTCAGTCGAAGAAATTGGATCTTTACATGTAAAAAAATTAGGTCTAATAAACGCTGCAAGCCACATAACTATCTTTGGTTTTACAACGGAACTTCACAGCGAATGAATAGCTCCATCCCGGAAAATCGCCATTACTAAAGTAAATGTAAATGTTCTGTTTTCCAGATAGGACCACTCTCACTTTCTTTTAGATCACATAATTTGCTATGTCAAAGATTGCAAAATCGCACGTTTTCCTAACCCTGTATCTAAGAATAAATATTAAAAAAAAACTAAACGCTTTTAGCAATGCATCAAAAAAATAATAATTTTTTTCTCAAAAATCTGGGGATCAAAACAAAAATCGGAAAAGCGTGAGGCGCAGGTAGAAAAGCTGTGAGTAAATTAGAATTGTAATCACATTTATAATATATTTTATAAGATGAATGTTTAATAACATTTCGTTTCTTATGATAATCATTGTGGTTTTATATCTTTCTCCTATTGTTTTCAGCGCCTCACGCTTTTACGATTTTTGTTTTGACCTCCAGATTTTTGAGAAAGAAAATTTTTTTAATGCATTGTTAAAAGCGTTTTTTTTAAAGTTTTTTTATATTTATTATTTTCCAGTTTTTAATTTAAGTCATAAGTCTATTTTTACTGATGGGATATTTTGATCGTACACTTGTTCATTCCTGAAGAGTGGCCATGTGATATCCGTGATGTACCCAATTGAGCCATTGACAAGTCCGTTTTCAATGTTTATATTTGATCTTAGCATTACTTTAGCACCAACGAAGATGTCTAGTTCTTGAAAAATACCATAGGCGGCGCCAATGAAACCTACCGAATGCAAACGTAATTTTGCGAATTTTTTAAAAAAAACTTGATGATTGAGAGCTCTAAAATTATAAAAATATTGCATTGTCATCAAGATCCAATAAATATACACAATTTCAAAACTCTAGTGCATTAAGAAATGAGTGAAAAATCGATCACAAAAGTTCAACCTTACATACATACAAACATGAAACATTTCGAACTTAGTAAAAGCGTTTAAAAATAAATACATGAAAGAAAGAAGGAATACACCTGACCTCTTTAATTCTCTGTTTAATATGAATAACTTTTATTGTTTGAATGTAAGCTCTTGGAGAAAAATGATACATCAATAGATTTTCGAAATCGAATAAATCATCCAATACATAGTGGCAAGTTTAACTATGGATTAATTAAATAAATTGACTGCAATGATAGCTGAATGTGCATGAAATGCATGTGCTTTCCTCAGAATATGTTACGAGTTTATCATCATAAATTACAATATTAAACATTAATAAGTATGTTACCTGCAGTCGTTCGCATTCCGCTTTCAGCTGGTTGTTTGCAGAAGTGAGCTCCTTGTTCTTGGCTTCTGCCTGTGTCAGCTGAGCTTCCAGTTCGGTTTCCAAATCTCGACTGCCCTCCTGGAATTCTTCCAGTTCCTGCTGGACGTCGCTGAATCTGAAAATGAAGAACAAAGGATCGTGAGATATTGCTGTAGTGAGAAGAACCCGATATTAGGAAACAGTATTCTTTTGAGTTTCATCGCCATCTGTGGCACGTTGTGTCTTCATGAGGCTTTGAATAATTTTCTCTGAAAATATTGGACATTGATATTGGGGATAACTTAGATTATATTAGAATATATAAGAACACTGGAGAAATGTTACTAAAAAGTCTGGAAAAGAGATTTTAAAATTGTATCAGTTCTAGGCCTCTGGTTCGATTTGTCTTGAATCCTCCCTCGATTTCATTATTTATTTCACAGAAATTATGATGAGAGCCCCAAACTTACGCCCAGTGTATAAATACTTCAGTGGTTCTTATTTCTACTGATTTCAATAAGAAATAATTTTAAGCCATGACATTTTTTTTATATATATAACTACTCCTAATAGTAAAAAATCGGAACACACGTCATATTCTATAATAAGACAAACGGAAGGAAATTGAATAATTTATGCTCAGCATATGCAAATTCTCGTTAAATTACTTAAAGTATTACATTACAATCCCTTTTGTTATTGTACAAATTAATGATGAAATAATTGGTGACTTTTTGCAGATTCCAAAGCAAAATCATTTTCAGGCATTGGGAGATACGTAATGGTTTCAGCATCATGTAGAGTCAGATATTTACAATTTAAATCCTAATGTTGGCAGCTAAGTGATAATTCTTAATATCACTAGCTAGGACAGCATTTTTATGTTCCGAGACAAAAGTAAATGTTTCATTTGTTATCTATATAGTAATACGAAAAATGATTGAACACTAATTCATATCAGTATTCTTTATACATCTGTTATCGGGAATTTTCTTATTCGCGACTCCTTTTCGGACAGAAATATTCTTTTCGTCTTCTAAGTGGAAAATAGATAGGAAAATGGGGAATTAATCTACAATAGATGGAAAATAAATCAACTTAAAATGGTTTTAGTAGATTTTTAAAGTACCAATTGAATCAAAACGAAAATTCACTATTTTTGAAAACAAATATTGAAGACAATGAAAGAAAGCCCTGCGATGCTTTTTGCAACTCACTTTACAATCATTTTACACCAAAGGGCGTAAAATGGCCATTGCAACTATGGCCACATGTAACTCCACCCCCTTCTAATGGAAAAAAAATTTCGCGATCGCATTTATTTTTGGAAAATATCGTCATATTTCTACATATGAAACCATAAGTTCGAAAATAAAAGTTTAATTAATGACAATTACATGAAAAAGTAATTAGAATAGTTATTCAAATTTTAGTTAAATCTTTTAAGCCAACTTGATTTTCTTAACTTTTTGCTTATGTATGTAGAAGAATCTGAAATAAGAAGCTGTTGCGACAGTTTTCGCAGATCCAAAATTTTTGTCCGCAACCCCACACGTTCCTCCTTGGAATCTTGATTTATAGCGTCAGAAATATATAATGGGTAAGTTTTGGAAGAAATTTGCAATGTTTTTACTGTAGGTAATTCATGAAAGATGGAAATCAAATTATGAATAAATAAACCTAAGGGTGGAAAAAAAGAGAAAGAGAAGATCTAGTGTTACTAATTTGAAAGTAAAATATGACATCAAAGGACCAGTATTACGCACGTAATAAAATCTGGCATTTCAGTGCATATACATGAATAACTGTAATATTTACCAAGTAACTACGTCAAATGCATGTCAGCTGCTCATAAATAAAAATTACGGGCAATTTTTGCATGTCAAACTTGCGTACTGTAAGCACATTCGTGGAGGACAAGGACACCGTTCTCTGTAAACTCATCGGCGATCGATGCATGAATGACCAGTGAGTCACTGAAGTGTGCATAATATACAAAATTCTTACAACTTAGGTTAAATCTCATAAACAATGGATATTCTTAATAAAAAAATAAAGAGGCTTTTATGACACATTAAAGAATTAGATAGAATGCAACTATGATGAAATACCTGCTTGTTGTTGTGCTGTTCTTTCTGTTGTTTAAAGTTTATTCATTTATTAATAATGCATTCATTTATTTAACGGTCATTCTACAACACTAACAGGACCATTCAAAACAATTCACTGGACCTTGAAGTATATTTACGATTCTAGAAATAACATTAAAATATAGTCGAATTTTATTTCGATTTAAAACCTTTCTTTCCTTCTCGTTAATACAAAAAATTTCTGTTTTAATTGTTCTTGTTCTCAAAAAGCATTATGAAAGACAAAATCCTGATTGAATTGGATTAAATTTATCTTAAGTAATCTTGAGAATTAATAATGATTTGATAAACTAAACAAAAAGATAAACAAAAAATTAATGATGTCAATTCATGTGAAGCCACAGTCACATGACAAAAGTAACTGCGTACATCATTAAACATCTAACTGCAATATATCTTACGCTTGATCTCTTGAAAGGAGCGCAATGGAGTCCAAAATTAAAAATCGTGCGGCGTATTTCATGTATTTTATGCGAGCATGAATCCACTCCACTACAGAACAGACTTTTTAACTTTAGACTTCGAATTGAATTTATATCATCATTTTATTAGTATTTTTTTTTACTTCAGCATGAACTGCCTATTTATAGGACATACATTTTAATTTTCGATTTCGCTTTGAAAAAGTATCATTATTTTATCAGTATTTCGAGATTATGTGCCTTACAAAAATTCTTTCCACTCCCCAATCCTTGAAATGAAAATGAAAATCCCCAGTCCTGACCTGACAGTCAAACCAGAAACTTGTATTGCTTTACCTTACTATAATATTAGGCAGAATTCGATAATTCAGGTTAGTAAAAAAAATGTTAATAACGCCTTCCGGGTCTGTGATGTTATTTGGTATCATCTGAGTAATGGAGGAGCTTTTCTTTTGTTATTTCGGACAGCGAGGTCCTAGATGAGGGACAGAGGTGTCATTGATGGCCTAGATGGCAACATGATCTGGATACAAATGAATAATTTTGATTAATTAAGTTGAATTAATCAAACAAATAAGTAATCTGTAATAAATGAAAAAAATTAAATATTAAGTATTGCTTAAGTAGCTTTTTATTTTTCTTAATTTTTTTACTATCGACTAATAATATGAGCTGGAAAGAGTTTTTTACTATACAGACCCGTAATGGGAAGTAATTATGGAAATAGAAACTAACCTCCATTTAATGGATTTCGCGGTTACTATGTAAATTTTATGCTAGTGTATCTAGTTTGCTAAAAATGAGCCATTTGAACTTTGTAAAAATGAACCATCTCCAATTCATTGCATAACAAACTACCTAGAATTCAGAAAGTCGAAAAATGAAACATTAGATTTTTTCCTTGAATCGCGACTACAAATATATCTCAAAATGTGCATTCTGGAGATGATTTCTTATTGTATAACTGTGTTCAGATGTTATCTGTCTGATATAATATCAATTAATTCCTAACTATGTAATTTCAAAGAAAAAAATACTTGGCATTTGAGAACTTCCTATCAGTGTAAATAAAATTATTTATTCATCAGTTTGAATGGATCACATGAAGCATTTTATTCAAACGAATTGTGTTATTACATTCCACAACTTGTCCTACATGTGTTGTGGCACACAGATGCACCAACAAAAACTAACTTTTTCCTGATTTTCTACAGTATAGGGTAAAATAATTAAAATTTTTCCAAGACTATAATGAATACATTCTTCATGCAATCGAAACAACGCATCAAGAACTAAGTCAAAAAATTGATTTTGATGAATGAAAATTTGCATGTTTCGGTAATTCTAATAGTTTAAAGCCATAATTTTTGTTATCACCATATACAGGGTGTCCAACAAAGGGCTCCCTGATTTTAAAATTAAATATCTCGGCAACGGAGATCGATAGAAGAATGAAACCAATGATATGTTTATTTTGAAAGCCATAAAAATGTAATACCAAAGTTTCAGAATTAGTTGCAAATGTTGCCAGCAGGTGGCGCTGTACGCTGTAGTCGTCGCACGGAGTCAGGAAAAAGGCTGTAAACAGTCCATTGCAAGCAATCGTTGCTTTCGCAACACAATCGATTCAAGATGTGCACCTTTCGCAGCACAGAGATGGTGCATACCAAGAATGAAATTTTCCGTCATTCTCTGTAGTGTGTCAACAAAAAAGCAAGCACATGCCAAGCAATTCAACTCTTCAAGCTCGTGCAGTATTGCAGGATTGTCCGGAAAACAGTATGCTTCCCTGTGCCCCACAAGAAGAAGTCGTAGGGAGTGAGATCGGGTGATTATGGAGGCCAATCCATGTCTGTTACAGTAAATGTGGAGTAGTTCAAAGCAATTACTCTATTCTGAAAAGTTTCAAATTTAGTTACCATTGATGCCACCGGTTCCGTTGACACACTACAGAGAATGACGGAAAATTTCATTCTTGGTATGCACCATCTCTGTGCTGCGAAAGGTGCACATCTTGAATCGATTGTGTTGCGATTGCAACGATTGCTTGCAATGGACTGTTTACAGCCTTTTTCCTGACTCCGTGCGACGACTACAGCGTACAGCGCCACCTGCTGGCAACATTTGCAACTAATTCTGAAACTTTGGTATTACATTTTTATGGCTTTCAAAATAAACATATCATTGGTTTCATTCTTCTATCGATCTCCGTTGCCGAGATATTTAATTTTAAAATCAGGGAGCCCTTTGTTGGACACCCTGTATATATGATGGCTATTGTAAACATATTCCACTTCTTAATGAACAATAACAAAAGAGAGATTCTATGAAATTAGAATAAAAGGACACAGTCTAAAACAAAATGAGTAGATTTAATAATCTTTTGCATCAGTAATTACCTTGATAAACCAAATCTCACGAAGTTACAATTCAAAATCCCAAAATAACTTTGCAGTTGTCAAGAAGAAATTTAAATTTACAACTATTACAAACAACAAAAACTATTTTTTCATCTCAGTCATGTTGATAAATTGGTTGTAAATTTCATGATAATTAAAACATCAGCAAGCATGATTATAGAGTAAAATCTTCCTGGTCTGTCAACAACTTGTACTGACAAAAACAAATTTACCTACTTCATTGGAAACCCGCGCTTCAACTTTGAATAAAAGTCTTGTTTTAAAAAACATAGAGCTTCTTCACTGCAGTTTGTTTTATGACCCACATGGCCAGTCGCTCTCCGTGAGTTCGAAAATCACCTGCCCCTAGAAGGCTGGGAGTGGTTTTTTTCACTTCTTTTTCCCGCGCTTTGGGCACCATTATGCGGGTGTAATAACCTTTTCCTCAGAAATTAGAATAAATCATCGATCAATGACTTCAGAAACTCGGACTAGAAAATGAGCAAATTGATCAGACTCATTTTAAATTCATAGCCTTAATCCCCGAATGGGTCGCTCAAATTAAGAGCGGAGGAATAATTCAATTTTCTTTTGTATATGCTATTTTTAAATTTAGAACGTTGGGGGTGTGAACCATTTGAGAGATTTGTATGCAGATGAGGTTGGTTTGGTAGTTATAAAGATAATTTTGGTTAATGGGTACTGGTAAGAATTGTATTTGACATAGTTTCAATGGATAATTATCACATCATTTCTAATCCATTTTAGAAAGAAAAAAAAACGCATATATAATTTTATTTTGTATGCTAAAACTTTCAGTTTAACAATTTAAAAATGTTCATCATAATCTCATGCTTGGTGTCTTCTAGAAAAGGGTTTCTAATAGACTACTAGATGGAAATTCTATAATAGAATAAATTTATAAGCAAACTGATGGAGGACTTCCTGTTTTCATACGAGCTCCTTAAGTAATGCTTTGCAAATATGACTTGAACGAAATATCGATGTTTAATTATTTTAAAATTTGAGGAATATGGAACATTCAGAGAAGTAATACATAAGAGAATACTGATCAGGAATTATAAACAGCATAAAATAGTATCCCTTGGATCTAAGCCTTTGTGGTAGGCATGTTAGATCAATCTCGCTGCGACAAATTGAATTTCATGACCACAACAACTGTAGTAAATCAATTTGAACTGACTCTGAAGTTTATAATTTATGCTATAGATCAAGTATAACCTACATTCAAGAACTTCGAGAAAATTCTTCATTCCGAATTTCGAAGTTCTTTTCGCAGTTCTGATCGAATAAAATTGATTAGAAAGATTTCTTACGAATTTTCCAAACAAAACACCAGACTTCCAGCAAATTGGATTCTTTTGACTCAACATTATTCAGCAATAAAAGTCGTGAAATAGTCAAACTTTATTTAAAAAAAGAATTGCATTCATATTATGTGAATGCAAATTCGATCGAAGACTTCTGTGCAAAGAATAATAAGATTCATTTTCAGACCAGAAAATAAGCAAATTGGTCAATCAGACTCATTTCAAATTCGTACTCTTAATTCTTGAATACAAATTAAGAGTGCAGGAATAAAATTCAGTTTGATTTTATATATATATCTATTTTTAAATTCAGAATGATGAGCAGATAAGATTGGTTCGATGGTTAATTTCGGCTGAAGAATACTTGAATACTTTTTAAAATTTTAAGCTTATCGATTTAAAAGTATTCTACATAATTCAATACTTAATAACTTCCTTTAGAAAGCTTTATGTGGTTGTACGATGAAAATCAAGTAACAGGAATAATATTATAAATAACCTTATAAAGAAGTTTAAGTTTCTTGCAGCTCTTCATCAGTTAATGCTTCGCAATTTCGATATGAAAGAAACGTTAATATCTAAGATATCTGTGACCAAAACAGTTATTTGTTTAGGTAACTCTTAGATAAAGAGATTATTTGTCTGAAATTTATGAATAACCGTACTCTTTAGATATTAGTACTTTAATTCGTGTTATTTATTATTTGTGCCATAAATCAAATATATACTACATTCAAAAATATTCTATAAGTTCATTGTTCTAATATTCGTTCACTTTCCCTATATCTCTGCAGAGCAATGATTTAATATAAACAGATTTCCAAAAAATTGTTACAAATTTTTCATAAAAAGATTTAAAGATTTTCAATACTTTGAATCTTTTTACTCACAAAATAAATTAATTTATCATTTTTCTTAGATTCATTAAGCCAAAATTAAAAAAATAAACAAGAATAATTCCTTGTCAAAACTGTTTCTAAGCTTTGCATTCGTTTCAAAAACAGTTACTCTTCGTGATATCTTAGATGTCTTTTGCTATTTAGTGACACAATTTCAAGCAACAGAAGAATTTTTACTTCTATAAACAATTTGTTACAGCTATGAGGATATTTAAAATTTGATTTTTAACTATTCTCTTGCATGAAAAATTCAATTCATTCCACTTTTTACTCTTTTTTTCCCTGAGAAACTTCTTTGTCATAGTAATGTGTTTTTGTCTTCACCATTACATAAGTGACCTCCCCAGTAACACAAAGATATGGATGATATGCTCGATACTGTACAATATACACGAAATACAGTATCTTCTGCAACTACGGGTGTTTGCTTCCATATCTGTCGAATATTAATCAATATTTACCCCAAGGTAAATACATGGACAACATTAACAAGATATGAGAACGTCCCTTACACATCTGTTCTCTTGCCAATTTTACTTAAAGTGAATACTTCATATTAACAATTTTTTAAAAATCACAAAGTATTATGTATTTTAAATTCTTCCGTGAAAACGAATCTGAAATCAAAAGTTCTATAGCACAACAAATACGCGAGACTATTTGGGATATCGAAGTGATCCGAACAGATTTCTACCACGATGCCTCGGTGGTGGCCTAGAGGCAGAATCTTGGCTTCACAATAAAAAATCGCAGGTTTCACACTCGATTCCATAAAAGGTTTGAAATGTATGTAAGTCTGGCACTCTTGAAATCAAAGGTTCGATGTAAATGCCCTCATTGTAATATGGCATGGAAGTACTAAAAATGGAGTGTTAATATAGGTGTCTCTCGTTATTTTAGAACTATTCAAAATTCAAAGATCAGACCCAATAGCTTTCGTAAACCTTTAAAACAAAAAAAGATCTAAAAAGTTAAATAAATTGAGTCCAACCAGAGAAGGAAGTGTTCTGTAACTGATTTGTTCACTTGAAAATACCTCTCTGTAACAGACGCCATTTTGAATTGAGGTAAGTAGATTTGATTAATTTCACAAATCTTTGAAGTAAAATTCACATCTTAAAGCAACAATTTTAAATTATTCGGGGACTCAGAACTGAACTGTAATTCTATGGATAGAACAAAAAGAGGGGCAATAAGCGAGTTTTTCAGATTCTTATTCATGAAGATAAAAAAAATCGATTATTATTTTTTAAGGAAAGTAAAATAATTTAACGAAAATTAACTCTGATAACTTTAACATTCAAAATCACTTTACATATCTATTTTCAATGCTGAATGTCTCTATGTTCCCTGTCAATTCTTATTTTCAGAGACTTCTTTTCCCGCAGTGAAAGAAAGAACGGATTCTGCATAACAATGAACGCGTTCCTCCAGTCATAACATGTGTCCATCCAACGACTGGGTTTAACGTTCTCGGCTCCTCGTTGTATGCAAATAACGACAAGTCCCACAACAAGATTCTCCGGTTCACAATTAGATCGATCTTCCGTTAAGATACTCGAGTGAAATTCCGGTTTCACATTCCGAGAGATGGTGATGGAAAAAGAAAAACTCGCCAACCCACGCCATCAAGATGGTATGGGGAGATAAATGACACACGCGGAAAAGGAGGGAGACACCGCTACAAGAAAGTATTGGAAACTGTTCGTGCACTTTTTCGGCCACTTCCGGCATTACAGTGTGAATGCAAATGAGTGAAATTACCTTTAAATTGACAGATATTTTTGAGTTTGACAACATAATCACGAAACACTGTGATTTCGTAGACGTGTCTGGTATATTTTATGGGTAGAATGTTACTGAATAGAGCAATCATTTTAGTATAGAATATGATTTTAAACAAAAGGCATGTTTTGAACTCAAATGGTAAAATAGATGAAAATAGAACCTATCAAGAAATATTTATCGCTAGAAACATCTGGAATTCAATAATACTCTCCCCAGTTTCAATTTATTTTGATCAATACGTTCTTCTGCGAAAGTGATTCTTAATCTCTTACTTTTTGTAAACTCCCTATACGTACCCACCTGATTTCGAGAGACCTAGGATTTAAGATTGGCAGTATTGATATTCCTCATAGCGAAAATGGTGAATGCAGGAAAGAGATATCTAAACTACTTTTATAATATTTTTAACAATATTCTTTTATGATATCTTCGTAGTAAGAAACCTGATTAAAAATTCGTTTCTCTAGAAATTAGAGTTCTTGACACGCTTTTAATGATCGTTTAAGAGACCTAGTAAATTCACTAAAGAATTCGTTTTCCAAACTTTTCTAGCCATCCCCTTATAGTCTAAATGAATAATGGCTAATCTGAACACTTTAAGGCAGCTTTTCCATTTGATATGTGAGCAGGTTATTCTCTTACCTGACTAAGCCAGGTTTTCAAAATTAGGGAGCTATTCATGCTTTTAAATTCTATATCAACTATGAACCTGTGGAATTAGATAATTGAGAAAATTGCTAAATCTAAAGACTAATTACAAAAAATTATAATATGCACAGGCCTAAGGATTAAATAAGCAGGACCAGACCGTAACCACTTAACTAATTCATTTTCTCTACTGTCTAATTAGATGATACTTTCTGTTTTGGGAATGCGTTGTCGTATTGATTCAATTAAGAGTCCAAAGAACACTTGAGATGTTAATGAGTTACTCTTCATTTTTTTGTGTCGAATTATAACGTCTACGAATGACGCAATTTCAGACTTTAAGTGTAAAAATGTTATAAATCGGTGCACGACTAAACTCGGGATTACTAGTTAAGTGGTTAACCAGCAGTATATTTCCCAATAAATTCAGAAAATGTCTAATGAATCCTTCTATTTAATTAAATTTTCCTCATTAAACTAATACTATGCAAAAGATATAATTTATTAAAAAGCAAAACTACACTTTTTAATTAATCCAACCAATTTTTAATCAAAATCAATAGACAACTATTGAATTTTTAAAATGCTCTTAGAATTTCCTCTGTAAAATTCCAAAGTGCTATTTTTCCATCAATAATTAAATAATTCAATGATATTCAATATGTATTTAGTATTTTTATTAGAAAATAGATGATTCTCACGGATTATGTGAAAAAAACAGTCATCTAATGTTTACGAGTAATTTTAAAAAGATTACTAATAACCGTAAATCCAAATTCATTTTAAAGCCGAGTCGGCGGAAGCAAATCACTGACCATACAACGTTTAATTTATGAAGACAATATAATATAAGTTTACAAAGTCATTAAATAGGCTGTTCCATAATACACGCATAAAAAGATTGATAGCAAGTATTGTAATGAACCGGCAAATGTATCATAAATCAGTCATAATAATATCTGCTATTCAAAAACGAAAGAAATCGCTATTGTAAGATTTAACCTTTTCGCTGACTAGACAAAAGAAACTAAATAGCCATAATCAGTCGGCATGACAACATATCAAAGAGAAAACTGGGACGTTTCTAAAAGGATAAGTGTAGAAAATTTTGCAATATGAGAGTCATTTACTGTCACATAAATATATGTTATTCTATACAATTTTGAAAAGAAGAAAATACAAAGCTAGATTTAATCGCTGATGTTGCACCATCTGTCGCTCCACTTTTTTCTCGGTAGTTTGATAGTTCAATTTCGATTATTTTTAATGAACTTCCAAACGGAGAAACGAAAGAACAGAAAAATGCGATGGTACATCTAATTAAATTAAATAGAAAACAACACTCTGTCTAGATATTTTTAAATTTATCAGATACAAAACAATCGATTGCATAACCTGAGAACTAAGGGGGTATTATCTCCTCTATTTCCCTCATATACTTCAACAATACTCACAATCAACAATAGTTCAACAATTCTCACAATCAACAACTCATGTTCTCTCATATTCGCCAACGGTATGATGCGTATTGTGTTTAGCTTCGTCGATGAATTTTGTGTGACTTCCTTTGACCCATTAGGTGCAAAATTGCACTGCACTCAAACTTACAGTTAAGGTGTCAAAACCGCATACCAAAGTTCATCTATTTACCTTTTTTCTAATTTTTATTATTTTTTGTCAGAATAAGTCTAATTAATACTTAAATACACCTGATACCATCAAAAAATTATCTTTCATTCCAACTGACTTTTTATTTATGTGTTTCGCCACGCTGTAAGCGACTATTTCAATCATTCGGAACAATCCGTGTAAGCAAAATTAGCAACTTTTATTTGTATAATATTAGAAATTGCACAACTATATGTCTGTCAACGGTGCTAGTTAACGCTACACTGGATTCTGTTCTTCCATACATGCATATTTCATATATAGAAGAAATAATAAATACGACAGAAGAAATCTTCATCGCAAAATTGTATTCTTTATCAGTATCGTTTCGCAGCCCAAATCCAGTGAGAGATCCCGGCATGTAAGTGGATATGCTTGCCTGTTTACGACAAAGTATGATGTGAAATACATGTAATCTGCATTAAAACGGGAAAATTATTAGGCTTTTGGTTATTGGTAAACAATGCAATAAACGTACACAGAAATAGATAAAAGTTACAGACTCCCATTTATGTGTTTTACATATGAATGTAACTAAAAAGACAAAAACAGTACACACAAATGAAGAAAGGACTAATCTGTAATTATGTTACAATGCGAAAGACCGCGGTGACCTCGTGGCTTCGGGAGCGGAGCCTTGTGGGGGTGTCCTGGTGCATGATAAATCTGTCGTTGGCCAAATGTCCTTCCGTTGGTGTAACGTGGGAGCTAGGAGAGACGGTTGAAAGGTCAAGTGCCATCCTTCTCATCTGACCAATGTTCTGAATTAAGAGGTCTGTCTCAAAATAACCCTCTTGTAACTTACAAAAGGGACGTTAATCTAACTCAACTAAAATTAAAGTGTTACAATTGTTTATATTTTAATTTGTTTGGCTACAAGAAACTCAGCATGACATATAATGCATTACTTGTCAAAACCTACAATATTTTGTGTTGCATCAGATGCCACTCATTGTGGTGCACGCTAAATATGTCGTTGTGTTTTCCATAATTTACATAAAGTCTTTAATGAAGTCGAATTAATGAATTTGCATTAAGTCTTCAAGGGGGGCAAGGACCGTTTCAAAATCTCGTCACGACTGCCAATGTCTGCTTTTACAGAAAAAAAATTGACGACATTCATTGAATAAGTTCTTTTTAAGTTTATAATCAATCTAAAGAAAACAGTTGGCAATTTATAAAGTCTTTTATCTTTCTTAAAAGTTTATCCTTTCACTTCCCTGTCTTTTTACCTCTTTGTCACTGCAAAATTTCTTTGCAGGAAAAATAAACATGCAACTGACCAGTCTCTTTCTTTCCCAAATCCTTTCACAGCCGGTCGTGAGAGAGAACAAAACATTCTCGCGTGTCCCACAGGATTGAGGGTAATAATAGCTTAAAAGACCGAAAGGAGAGAAGACATCGGCAAGGAAGCGAGCGGACAACAACAGAAAAGAAACGGCGGTCTCATTTTCATAATTGTCTTCACGTTGTTTCCTCTCTGTAATCCAATTGGGAAGAGGTGCTAATTAAATGGTGCCTTGTTCACGCGATGCTGTTCTCTGCGAAGAGGGACATTGAACCAGCCGCGAGGCACACTGCGAGCCAAAAGGTCAGGCAACTTCTGGTTCGTCTTGAGTTCCCAGCCGTCAACAAGGTTAGATTTTTTTGCATTTTAGATACATAAATAGCATTTGATTCTTATTTGCAGATATGGATTTGAAAAGATAATCGATAAATGAATTCATATTCGCCCACATGTGTCACGATTTGGATAGCAACTATTATTAAAGGGCCAGAACCTTGGTAGATGGCCGTTCAGAAATGGCAGTCAGTGAGAAATATTTTATGCAACAGCAAAATATCTCAATGTTCATTTTTGGATATCTTATTTTTAAGCACGATTTATCTCACAATGTAAATTTTTTTTGTGATTCAAGCAATGGTCGCTTTTTGTATTTATATGCTGATATGATACAAATTTGCTATCGACATATGAATTACAATCGACCACGTATGTCACGATTTCAATAGCAACATTTTTTTGGAGAGTTACCATTTAGAGATAGCACATATGTCACAGAAACATTTTATGAAGTCGGGAGATATCTGCGTCCATTTTTGAGATGTCAACTTGAAAGATCTATAGCAGAATTTCGTAAGCCATTTTTAATAAAAGGCAAAATTTTTGCAGTCTGGCCATTCAGTAAGTATGGTATAAACATTTTATGGAATCAGAATTGGTTGACTACTTTCATAAATGTGTCCTGATTAATTTAATAATGCAGAAATTTTAAGGATTTTTCTTGCTGAACTTTTACTGGAAGGTCAAGAAAAATTTTTCAGATAAAGAGACATGAATTCATATTTTACATTCTCTCATCATTTTATAGCTAAAATTTTTTTAAAAACTAATATATAGTTTGCCCTATTTCTGTAATCCTTGACATCCCAACACTGAAAACTAGTATGAAATAGCAGTGACAAAATTTTAAACTCGGGAGTCAAATCGTCCAAAAATTAATGATCCATCTACAATAGATTTCACAGAATTTAGTGAGACTGTTTAAGAGCACTAAGCCTAAAATTATCTGCTTGCTGCACTAAAATAATTGTTTAATATTAACTCAGAATCAGTGCTTAAAAAAATGAAGAATTAAACAATGTTATTTATAAATCTTTTGCCATAAATTATCCACAAACACATTGCATCAACTCTGCGGTTTGAGGAAGAATTTTCCTTTTTAAAAAAAGCCATTCGAATTACCATTATCAATTCACAGAAAAAGTTCTATACAACAAACCACATAAAAGCCGAATTTTATTGTTTAAATTTAGATCAAGAAGCAGTAGGACAAGTTAAGTTTAAAGCTATTTAAATTACAAAGTTGAAATTGCGGTTTATAAAGAACATCTATTTGATTTGTTTAATTAGTCTCTTAATTTTGAATTGTCGTAACAGATGGATCCGAGGACAACAGCAACTATTCAAAAAGTTCGAGTTCGTTAATTTTGTGGTTTATTCTGTGCTCCATACTTGGCTGTTATGTGGTTTGTTTTGTCTATCCTTTCATTATCTAAAGTTAGCATTGATTTTCTACTTTTTTGTGAATTAGCATACTTTTCATTTTGATTATATTCAAGACGAAGTTAACAATTTTCAAACTATGCCATCTTTCTCTCCATAAATCCAAGCCAACCAAAGTGGGAAGACACTTAGTCTCTGTAAAAACAACATCCTCCGAACCCTCACATATAGACATTCGGTTTAATGAAAAATCGAATCTGCATTTTTTTCAAATATAATGCCGAGATATGAGCCCATTTTGTATTAGCAATGGCACAATACAATAATATCGTACAAACCATGGATCATATGTTCATGTTCCCCTGATTTTATGAGCCACCAGGTTTTACGATTAAAACTATTGATATTTCTGAGAACGTTGAATGCATGTGGAAGACATGTTAACTAATAACACAAGGGTTTTTGCGATGTTCTTTTTTTCCATAACAGAAAAATGAAGGTCTAGTTAAAAATAAATTCAATAAAAAGATCTCAAAATATTTATTTTGAATAAATAGGTGTAAATATATGGATAGCTGGCTTAATTCTATCTTTTGATCAAAAAAGAATGATGTCATATTTCACTTAAAAATTTTAGAATATTGGGTATAATATACGAAACTCGTATTTCCAGCTCCGATTCTAGTTTCCAAATGGCTTCTATAATTATTTTTAAGTTGAAGTAAAAAAAAAATAATGCTTATTTACACATATAAATAAGAAGTTTAGATAGGTATTAAAAGTATTTCATTGTTATCGTGAACAATTCAGGAAAATCCTTAAAAAATCCTTTAGTGTTTGAGCATAAAAATTTAGAAGGGAGAAGCTTTTATAACATTGCTTACTAACAGTTATAAAATAACTTTCAACTATTATCTCATATTCTACAAAATGTGGAAAACTTGGCATTGAACGGGAGGCCTCCATGGACCCTCTCTAGAAATCCGTCTGAATTCGCGAATCACATTTTAAGAATGGCTGCCACAATATATCGGATGCTTAGAAGTAAAGCATCCTTATTCAAAGCATTGTTGATAACAATTTAGTGGACATAAGAACACCAAATCTCGGTGGTATGTGTCTCAGAATATGGGGAAACGAAGACGCAAGAAAGTTCCAAAAATGAGCAATAGGTGAAGAAAAGTGAACAGTTGCTAATGGAAACCAATTCAATCGTCGACGTATAATAATTCAGTGGCAGTCGTGATACACGTTAATTCAGAATTGAAATTGGTAAAGAGTGAAAGAGGGGCTAAGATTTGAAATACATACCCAATTGTCGATTTAATTAAGCATATGGCATACAGTAATGATATAAAAGTACTCATTTTTATCAGATATTCCTCTTCTTTATAATTTTCCTTCTTTTCTATGCGTCATTCATTTCCCCATACCACCGAAACTTGGCCTTCTTTTAACCACTGCTTTTTCCTCTCTACAACTACTATCTCGGCTTTGGTTGGTAATATCCATGTTCGACTTTTCTCATTTTTAAAACCATACGATTTTATTCTCCATTTGAAACACACCTTTGTGCTTTTACCATGATTTGCATACCGCTCGAACCATTTTTACTAGATTATTTCCACCAGTCTTTTAACTTTTTCTAACCATTTTGACTTAATTTTAATTTAGACAAATGCAAATTCAACTATAAATCTGGCGCAGTACGGACACAGAATGTCTCTAGCAACAAAAAGACTACAAACAAACCAAACCAGTTTACAGTGCTCTGAACAAAGGTACATTTACGTTCATTCGGTATTTTGAGTATATCTAAAGTGTTATTATTGACTCATTCTTAATAAATTCAGAGGTAATGATTTTCTTCAGAGCCGAATTAATGCCAAAAAACAAATCTAAAGATATTACAGAACACAATGTCATTCTCGGGCAAAACATTATGGAAGGAATGAATGAATTTGTCCAATACGCCATAAACAAAGCTAATCCCCCACTAACTGCCTTCACACAATCGCAAGTATAAGGTGATAAACTCACTCAAAGGGAATTTAATCAGAAAACGAAAAGACTATAGGAATGCCAGAGTGGGTCTGTAAAGGTCTTTAATCCATCGATAGGGTGGAATGGGTCTCTGGCACGCCAAGGATGGGCGGGGCGGCCCATTGTCTCAGACGATCGTGATTTTTCTATCACAGTTAATTCTTCCGAGGGAAAGTCTTCTCTGCGTTTTCACTTTTGTTTCATGTCAGTCACCGAAGGACAGATCCTTCCTGATGACGGATTAAGAAGGGACATGTTTCCTCTCAAAGGAATTGAACTCGACCATTTCCTTCCTCAATGGACAGTTGAAAAGGAATTGATTGATAGTAATCAGAATTTAATTGAATTTTTTACTGCTGAATCAGACTAGAAATCTATTGAAAGAATAGAAAATGATTTCGAATGATTTATTTCTGTATCTTTAAATGATCGATTTTTTTTCCTGCAGGAAATCTTCCACAACAGTGATCAGTGTTTCTCAGAAAGAACTTTCTGTAATTATATCGTTCAGTCATCCATCTTACATTTCATTAAGTGATTGCATCATGAATTGTTTCATTTAAATTTAAAACTTTTAATAAGAATTTCCTACACAAAAAAAGTTTTATTCACTCTTATAAGTGTTCAGGAACAATGCGTTTACAATTCCAATAATAAATGTTACAGAATGCAGGCGAAGGGCAATTACAAAAGAAATAATTGAGAATAATCAATTTTTAATTTAAAAAATACTCTTGTTTCATTAAACTAGTTATGCGTAAAAAAGTAATAAAAAAATTCCGTCAGCAAGGCGAAGGAAGTTTCTTTTTGTCTGGAGAAATGAGGAAAAGAATAAAATTTCAACCCCCCTCCCTCCCTCCTCTTCCACCTCTAATATCATAAGGGTTGGAACTATGGGGATGAAAGTGTGTGGAAGAAAATGCAGCTGAGAATAACTTTCCAACGAGGTGTCCAATGCTTAGGTTAAAAAGCAGTCGAAATTAGAGGATGAAAATTACTTGTCAGACTCTAAGTTCTAAGGATTGAAGCTATCTAAAAACTTTTAATACTAAAGTTGTTCGTTATGATCAGGCGATAATCCTCTTAATTGGAATTATCGTTCTATCTTCAATAGTAAAGGAGTTATGGAGAAATGAAAACTTCAACCTCACCACCACCATTTTCACACCCTTGCAGCTAAAAGGTCCATTTACGAACACTGATCAGAGTTTCACCTTCCCTACAACATATTCCTCACCGATTCAAATCCAATTAAAACTATTTTAATTTTCACAATATAACCTGGGCAAAGTGAACAATTTTCGGAGAAATTGTGCAGAAATTTTCCTGAATTGGCGTCGCGAGAAGCATTGAAATAAGAAATTCATTGGCAAATAAAATTTCACATCCACAGAATTTACTTGAAAGCTGACTGAATGACTTCAGATTTTTCCAGGAACCAAAATAATAAGAAAAAAATCTGTGGATACTAAAAGAGAAAAGAAGAGGAAATTCCATATAAAAACTAGAGCATCATCGTATGAAACGGAAGGTCGTCTATCACACTCATTCGATAACAATTCACAGGCCAAGGCCACATTCGTTTGCCAAGATATGTGAAAGGCATTAGTGTTCTGTGCCAGGTAATTGTCATTGAAACAAGATATTATTCCTGTAACCTCAGTTTTGTTTCAAATCCCTTGCATAATTTTGAAGTAAACATTATGTTTCTGCGCCTTAGACGGAAAAGAAGTCTGTGTTGATACGAATTTGGCGGACCAAACATTTTTAAAGTTTTGGGTCTGAATCAAGAAAATTGTGCTGAAATTTTTCACAGTTTAAGAAAATTTAATTAAAGAAAAGAATTTGAAGTAACGTAAAAAATCTTACAAAATTCTGAATTTTTTTATAATTTTTACAATTTAAGAATAAATAAAAATTTCGAAATACACAAATTGACACGCTAATGGAAAATTTGGTTTAAGACGCCACATAAAGCATTTTCGGAGGGAATTTTAAACAATTTAATAATTATTAATTCCTAATTATTTGATTGTGCCAACACCGTTCTATTTACACCAATTCATCTTATATGTTTATTACACAAGTGATAAAGGTTTATTTATTACAATAATCCAAGTTTAACTATACCATTCCACTCAAAGCTATTATTTGTACCAGTTCATTAAACTTTACGTGGCAACATTATAAGAGTTTTCATACTGTCGAAAACAATTCGCGAGTATTCTATTCTAGAAATTTATCCACGAGTTGTATAAGGTAGGTCTCGCGAATAATAGAAAACTGAAAGTTCATTTCTTTTCTATTATGATTGTTTATAGAATACAGCACAATCCCTTAAGTGTTACAGTTTTATCACAAGAAGTAACTTCACCATTTATCGTTGAAAAAAAAATTTAAGACAGAAACTGCTCAAATAGCAATTCAAGAGCAATATCTCTTTTCCATTTCAGGGTAAAAAATTTAATTGGAGATATTCGAAAAAAGATTCTATACCAATTCGTAAGCTATTGAAAATAAGCGATTGAAACAGATCACATCTTTGATTGCAGACTACCAATACGGACGATCGAAGTAGTTCTTCAGATTAAACGGTGATTTACTTACAGCCATTAAATAAACAATTTAAAAATGGAGCAAAGCTATCATTAAACAAAAAAAAACCCACAAAATCTTAAGCATAATAAACATCAACACTATTCAATTTCTTTTCTGTTTATTTTTCTCTTCTAAACGTAGATTTTCATAAAACCTCAAAAGAAAATTATATCTTAGCCACAGCTCAAGATTATTTACATATCTATCTTTTTTCCCCTCACTTTTCGGTGTCTTTTGAATCAATTTTTCAAGACGCTTCAGAAGTTTTTCAAAAGAGACTATTATCTTCGAATTCACGTTCCACGAGTTGTTCGCTTCAAATGATGTTTTGGCATTCCTTTGGGCCCTAAATCGAGGAATCCATTACCTTTTATCGGACAACCTGAATTGCGTGCTCAATTCTGATGGATAGTAAATTGGATTTTGTCTTTGCTTCTATTTTGATTGAATAAGTCATGGCGGTTGCTTTACAATTGGCCAACGATTGAAGAATATTTTAGTTTTTTTTTTATGATTGCAACAACCCAGTGTCTCCGAAAGTGCTTATTGAATTTCGAAATGAAAAAAAGAGAATTCGAAACAGATTACAGTTAGTCTGAAGCGTGCCTTAAGTAAACTGTAAATAAATGCCGTTGATGATAGTATGAGGTTATATCAACAGTTGAAGAATCTTTCTCCGAAAAAACGCACCTTCACTTATCTGTATTTCTCCATTTCAGTAAAACTCTTTTTTCTTCCTGTATCTCTCACTTTATTTTTATGGCTAAATGTTATGAAGCAATTATATTCTGAATCTTGTATGTTATCATAACACATTGTTTAAAGTTTCTTAGCAGTGCCCCTGAAAAAGTATTAAACATTTTTGATAAAGATAACATTTCTCCCAATTTTTTTCCAATTTCAAAGATGCTGTTATTTGTATATTGAAAGGTTAATTTCTTCTTCTTACAAAGTTTATGTACTTAATCCAGTCGATGGCATTTAATCGACCAACGAGTTAACGAATAGAATAAACTGGTATCAAAGTCATTCTCGCTAGGCAGTTGAAACTGGTGTTCTTAAAATAAAAAAAAGGCGACAGTGGTTCTGGATCCATGAAGATCACAGAAAAATTTCATCTTTTGGTGATGACTTTTCTTTTGTATGCGGCAAAGGAGTCGATTCAAATGTCATAACAAACTCATGACAAACGTCAATCTACATGTCATCAAACATATAACTCCCCATTATCTTACGCTGAGTTGTAACATCAAATATCCTGCAAGATACACAATAGATTCCAGAATCCGGAGCATCGCATTTGAAGTGTATTATGCAATATGATCTGATTCCAATAAAACATTTATAAGTCGGAAAACTGCATATTCAAAATATTGGATGTTGCAGATCACCTCGAAATTGAAAAAAAAAATTAGTGAATTCAGTAAACACGAAAATCGTTATTTGAATTCATAAATTTAGAACAATTTTTTTCTACTAGAGGCCAAGGAGTTCACATTCCATGAGCCATTTGTACTATTAACGTTACAGCATTCTTTTGGATCCTAAATCGAGGAATCCTTTACCTTTTATCGGACAACTGGAATCACATGCCCAATTCTGATGGATGGTGAATTGAATTTTGCCTTTTCTCCTACTCTGATCCAATCAGGCATCGGCTTCGCAAACGGTCAACGATTAAAGAAAGTGTTACTGTTTTTATTACTACTGCATCAAGAATGCATCATTTGTCTCGGAAAGTGTTTATTCAATTTCCAACAGACTCTGAGATTAAATTTGAAAATGAAAAAGAGAGTTTGGAATAAACTACAGTTACTCAGACGTGTGCCTTGAGAGAAAATGAATGCTGTTGATGGCTGGAGGAGGTTATATCAACAGTTGAAGAACCTTTCCGCAAACTGATACCTTGATTCTTATTTTTAATTCTCCGTTTCGGTGAAATAGACTTTTCCCAATGACTCTCTTGATGTATTTTTATTACCAAAGGTAACGGTGCACAGATGTTTTGAGACTTCATGTTATTCTTCAAGCAGGATTTATTTTCTTTGTATAACCTCTCGCAAGTTGTTTTAAGGGATTTGGGGGGGGGGGGTAAATATAATATTATTGCTTTTTTTTTAATTCAAAGTTTGCAGTTTTCTACATGCATATTGAAAATTTTATTAGTCATTTAAACCAAGATTTTAAAGCTAGTCTATAAACAGTGGTGCAATCGTAAATTAAACACAGTGCCTGTATGCTATAACCTTGGTGGTATTGTTGAATGGAGGGGGGTCAGAGCGGGTGATAGAGAGGGTAAAGAGGAGATCACTACACAAGGAAATATTTTTTTTATATTTAAAATGTGTAATTGTTTTATAATTATAGGAGTTGTGATATAATAAAATGTGAACAATGGAATAATGTATGTTTTGCAATAATTATTTTATGTTTTAGTTTTGATTAAACACTAACATAACGTGTAATGTAATTCTAAATATGAATATCTTAAAGGATGTTTTTTTAATTTATATTAATTACAAGTTATACTAAAGTCAAGTAATTTCAACGTAAAAGCGTAACATAGAAAATATCGTGGGGCTTGCCGGTGGCTTATTACTTTTATGAATATGAAATGGCATTTTCAAGTGACGAGATGAAGGAGAAGTGTCATAAGACTAAGATTGCACTGCTTTAAGCAGGTATATTACAATTTTTTTTCTTATTTATTTCTCGCAAAAAAAATAAGTAGTGCCGAATTTGCGTCTCGGTTCCACTACACCCCTCTCCATCAAGCACTTAAACAAATAACGGATGGGAAAATAAAATTTTACGTTATTAAATTATTTCTCACTAGGTAATAACAGTTAACCTTAACATGAAATTGAAACAGATAATCTTTAGTGCAAAGATCTCATTAAGTAGATACTAGCCTAATAATATATAATGTCTTACATCCTCTGGGTAGGTTGTGTTGACGTGGGCAAATAAATAAAGTCTTTACATATAAATTAAGTTAGAACATAATTAAGTTCGTTGCATTCATAGAGTATTTACTAAAATCAATTTTTGAAGTTAATTACAAAGGAATCGATTCATGCTCACATCATATACGTCGTATGCGTTGCGCCAATTTTCGAAATTTCGAATTTAAAATTTCAATTTATTTCGAATTTAAATTTAAATTTTAATTTTCGAATCGACCGGCCCTCTCGCAGGAAGAAAATGAACATGAAATCGAAATAAATATTAGACAAATTTCAGTTACATGTTAGATGGCGTGCGCAGTTATGTTGGTCATCATGGCCGCATTACCAAATAGGCAATGTAGGCAACTGCCTATGGGCCCCCAGATTTTTAAAAAAATTATTTCCGGGGATTTCATTTGATTTATAAGAGCTGTGTACTCGGACTTACTGAAATCAAAATGAAGAACTGTTTAAATCTCAAAACGCTATTTTCTTGTGATATTTTTTATGATTTCAAATTCGTTAGCAAATTTTGTATTAGAAATTGTGTTAAAAAAGTTGTGTAATTTTTTAACCATTTAATTATAATTTTTATACTCAAGGTACTAAAACCAATTTTTTTGAAGATGACCTGCAAAAAAAATGTTTTGTTATTTCAGTTTGTTATAATATTTCTTATGGAAAAACTGCTGATATAGACATGAAAATAAAATCAATAAAAAATATCTGGTTTTGGAAGTTGGGGTGGGGGGCCGAAACTTACATTGCCTATAGGCCCCTACAGGGCTTAATCCAGCCCTGTTGGTCATGTGATTGTGATGTCACTCGAAATTATTTCATTCGGCGATAGTTCTAACAATCTTCAGAACTAGAGAAGTATTTATTCATGAAATAATTTGTTTTAAAATTAAGTTCCAGTGATACCACAAATGGAATAATGGATCAAGCTTTTTCAGAGGAATTCTGAAACTCAACAGTGAACCTGTACCAGGATACTTGTTTAATTTTTTTAATGTCCATTTGAACAAATTATATCTTTCTGCATTTAAATGGAATCAATTCAGGAGACGTCACAGTTACATTATAAGCGTAACTACGCATGTCGTCTTGCATCTAAGTGGAAGTTATCTCACACTGAGCTAAAAAATTCTAATAGAATATTATTTATATGAAATATACTTTCAAGCAAAGAATTTTTCAGAAAATGCAGAAAGTAAATTAAAGGTACTTTAATGCTTTTTATATGCATATTGTTCAGTTCCATGGAATGTAGTAAGGATGTAGTCTTGGCAGCCAATCGTAGTTTCTTTCTGTTAATGGATCATACATTCCTATATAGATTATTTTTATAATCAAAAATTTATTTTTTATGATCTTTCTGAAGGGGAAAGTATATGTTATAGCTTTAGCATCAAACAGATAATGATGCATACTCTATCCCAAATATAACGTATTGATGTTTAGATTCCATTTGAATTAATTTGTTATTACATAAACGAGAGAGAAGGCAGTTAGTTATGGTTTTGTCTGATGTTTGTTACATTGTCCCAAAACGCCTCGATGATTAACACGGTTCATTATCTTCGCATTTTAAGGTTTGCTTTGGAAAAAAATCATAAACATTGCATTCTGACGAATTAATGGTGGTTAGGGGAATTTTTTTATAACTAAAGCCATGTGCTTACTGACCACAATCATTGACCCTTGAAACGGTGCGAATTATCTTCGTACGATATGAAAAGAGCCTTGCTTCATTGGAGCAAAAAGAGGCACATCTTTGATAGACATCAAGGAAGATTTTCCGTTATTCCACAGGGGATAAGTGTGTATGTGATGAATGATGAACCATTAAAACGTTTTCAATGTCAATCTAGCTATTAGATGGATTGGATAATTGATATCTTCAAAACAGCTTCAGTAATTCTATAATGGATTGGTTGATCTACTTCAAAAAAACAAAAGGTATAAGTTTTCTCTTCAATGGGATGTGTTTTTGGTCAGCATAATGCTAGTTGATAAAGGGTCGTAACAGGTCTGGTGGAAGAGTCGCATTTGATTCGTTATTCCACCGAAGGTCCATCGGTTAAGGTATTTAATTTATAAAAGGATAATAATTAAGAGTTTACATCCTCTGCTCACTTCACTCACCAACATTAGGACCATTCGTTATGTCAAATGCTTCACTGAATGATGCTAACACTAACACTCCGCTAAATTATGGTAATCAATGGTGCATAATTCTAGAATTATTTTCATAATCGGACAGGTATAAAACAGTTTTAAAATTCAATGCTAAACCTTAGAAAAACGTATTCCACTGGGGTTTTTTTTAATGTCATATTAGATTTTAAAAATGCTTTGTAAAGTTATCGACCAATATATATGTGGCTAAACGTGTGTTTGAAAAACATTTGGTTGCTTTCCTAATGAAGTTAATTCACGTGGCGTCACAATCACATGATGTACGTTCTATGTACGCATGACACCTAACCTCCAAAATTAATTTGGCGTAGCGCATTTTGCGTGTATTATGTGATCATGATTCACTCTATTCTGAATAACAATCCTCTTGCTGAAAATATTTATTTTTAATTTATAAAATAAATCAAGCGATGAAATTTTTTTTTCTCATTTTTATTTGAAAGTCTTTTTTAAGTTAATTAAGTCTTTGATACGTCAGTTGATAATTTACTTGATTATGTTAGTAGAAGAAACAAGTAAAAGCAGGAAGTCTTGCCGGCTGAAATTTATTTTTATAACAGAAAGATACCAATTTTCACTAATTTGCTCCAACAGGAAAACATGCATGCTTGTTGATTCGTTTACTCGAATTTTCGATATAAACAAATAGAAGCCATGCCGATTTGTTTATCGCAGCTCCAAATTGTTTTGGCCTTGTTCGCCACGGTCATCTATCTGATTGCTAACGTAAAAAGTTAAAAGTTTCTTTTATACAAATGATTTGATGGGAAAAATAATTATTCAAGTCGCATTTAGACATTTTTCTGTATTTAAATCAAATAGAAATACCACGTTTCTGAACACACGACATTCGATAAGATCCCTTCGCTAAAAATAAAAATAGAATGCTTTCGAGAAACACGTGTTCCAAAATAATACAAATTACGTGATGATGCCAGAATAATTATATTTCGAAATACGTTTTGAGAAGCAAGTAACTGAGACTCTACTTTTTATATTAGATTTCGAAAAAAACCAGGAAATGTTGCAATTATATAAACCTGTTTCAAATCGCTTAGCATTTAAGTCGGTGCTTTTAATGTCTCCGTAATTTGCTTCAATATTAAACCAACTGGTGATGGAACATCTTTGATTTGAACACGCTTAATTTACTGGCTAGTAATTATTTTCATGAAATCATCTCTTGAAATGAAATGACCCTCTTAGGCTACAATGTAATTATAAAGCTTTAAATTAAAAGAACTCCATATAGCAGTTAATTTCACAAAGCTAATTTAGTTTAGTAATGAACCTATTATAATAGTGAAACAAGATATATGTTGAATAAATATGCCTAAATAAATGACAATGAATACCACTTCGTTTTAAAATTTATCCAAGTCATTTAGACAAATACTTAGCTAAGTTTAGTCAAGAAACAAGAAATATAAGTTTGGTCAAGAAACAAGAAATACAAGTTTGGTCAAGAAACAAGAAATACAAGTTTGGTCAGATTACATTTTCACTTTTATCGCCAATCCTTACTTAATCAGAACTGAAAATGTTTCAGAGTCAAATACCCTTGATAAAACTCATAATAACAGACAGCCTTAAAATAAGTAAGAGTAAATATATAGTAGCTTTTATTTAACAAATTTCCATAATTAAAAAGAGAATTTAAAAAAAATTTAAACTCTCAGTACTTTTTGCATTTTCCTCTTTTTAATGAACAATTCTCATACATATTTTTAAAATAGGATTTATCCCAATTTCATTTATTTTCACTAATATATTTTTAAAATAGGATTTATCCCAATTTCATTTATTTTCACTAATATATGATTGTCATTAGTTAGCCATGGACTGAAATCTCAAAATTATTTTTTGAATGTGCAAGAATATTTCTCAATCTCTTTTCTTTGGAAAGAAATTAAAATATTCAAAAAATAAACAATATCAATGCTAGAAAAAATTCTTCTGAGTGATAAATCTAATAAAGTTTCCTATAAACTATTAACATCACTTAACGCTAATGTTCTGCGAGGAGTAGCTAATTTGCCTTTATAAAAGAAAACCCCTTTGCTTCTTCTAAAACATTCTTCTTATAAAGAGGAAACGATGAGATTTCCCTCTTCCAAACTTCTTTCCCTTCCACTCCATGTTTCTAATTAGAATATCATTTGTAATGAAAATTAAAAATCTCAAGGTCAAACATTCGACGAAGTTGCTCGCTTTTCTACGAAAATTAAGCTCTTTTTTTACTTTGGAAATTCTCAATAAAAATGTTCATAAATCAAACATCTGTGCTAAAACACAATACAAAATCGAAGTGAAATTCATTCCAAATGTCAAATTTATTGAAGCATTTGTTTAACCTTCTAACGGCGAACTATTTTTTTTTTTTCGATATTTATGCGTAACACTTACGAATAAGTTCAAATACTTTTGCTGCGAATCGAACTGCCTATATGCAAAGCTATAATAAAATAATATAACTAATTTAAATCAATCTATAATTGCTTGGAATAATTGAGAAGCGATATCTACATTGCCCGATACAAGAGGACTAAGGAAAAATGTTTAAAAAAAAGGGTGAAATAAAAAGTGTCGGTCCACTATTTTCTCAAAAATAATCATCGAAACATTCGAATAAAACTCGATGAAATGAATAAAAGTTAATGCAATAAGTGAGGGGGGGGGGAAATTGCATTATTTCGCACTGGATTTTCCAACCGATTTAAAGGTGTTCGTGAAATAAAATAATTACCCTAGGCCGTTAAATTAATCAATCACTGTATATTTCCATAATAAAAGTAATTATGTAGAAGTCAGTAAGGGAAATCGTGGAAACCCGCCAGGGTTATAGAGAAAAAGGACGATTACGCTCTCATACCAATAGGACATGGCAGTCCTTGACCGATAATCGGAATGGTTAAATCGAGACTTCTTAACAAAAAGCACACGGTTTACTGTTTCAGAAATAGAAGGAATTGGAAAGTTGATTCAAGATGTATCACATTTTCTTTCTTTTTTATGAACTCTGTTTAATAAATTAAAGAACAAAGAAAAGCCTCAGCACGGAGGGTTTAAATGTAGTAAACACTCTGAATTATCTGATTATTTATCAGTCGTATTTTTTGGCCGAAATACTTGGAATATACTCACATGAAAATTAAATAAGACTTTTAGGAAGGGCAGCTGAATGCAGCAGATGAAAACAAAATGATTTACACAATGCATTCCAATAGTATTTTTGGTCACACATTTAGTCACTTTGTTCTGTAAACATTAAGACTGTGATGATTAAATCAAAATTATCCATTCAATCAAAATAAAATAACTAAGTCCAGAAAACATCGTTCTGTTGTTTAAAAAATATTTAGCTAATACTGAACTATCTGTTTCCCAAGCAATACCTTTAACTGAAAAATAAACGACTACAAATTAATAACTGCAGTAAGCAAGATATTGAAAAATTTTCCATAAATCAATCTTTAAAAAATTTAATGGACTTCATTAAAGGTAAAACAGAACTGGTTTTTATACAAAGCCACTTCCTCGAAAAAATAAATTGTGAATTATTATCATGAGGAAGCATGGCATCGTTTTAGGAATGGGATGGATGGTATTGGAATAGACAGAAAACATTCGTCGTTGCGAAAACACGGGAAGTCAATTTTTATTTTCGTTTGTCTGCTCGCATTAGATTTGTTAGTAACATATTTACTTTGACATTTTAATGCTCCTTCATAATTTATTAAAAACATGAAATTTTTGCGATTATTTTTATTATCAAGCAGTTGAACTGCTTGCTTTCGGCAATCGTGTGATTACCTGATATAATCCAATACTTCAGTGCATACTTGTTATATATTAAAGTTCATAACATGAAACCATTAGATTTTGAAAGTACGTTTGTACCAAGTTAGTTTAAGAGAGTCCATAGATTTTGCATTAGCGGTAACTTTAGAGTGGCAGTAACATCAAAGGAAATTAAAAGGCTAATTTGAATGGGAAGCATGTTTGTACCAAGTCAGTTCAATTATGCTCAAATATGTTTCTCATGCAAGAAAAGGAATAGAATTGAGCTAAAAGAAACATAAGGATGACATTTTGATCAGTGGCGAATTTTGACAATCTGAAGTATGTACCCATACGCACAAAATTATTTTGAGGCCCCTCCTTCTACATAATGTCGTGAACTCGTCGACAGCTTAGCACGTCCATGTAGAGTAGATTTTGAGCCCCGTCTCCAGGCATGAGGCGAGCGCCTATGAGAAAAATCGCCATTGGTCTTGACTTTGTCAGTGCACTGATAACTTGCTTCCATATATCCTATTTCTATTACTTACAGGGTCATCACTTGATAAAAGTTTAATATCATGTTAGATATTAAAAATTATCGGACGGATCTCCACAATATAGCAAACAATTTCATGACTAAAATATGTGTGGCCACATAGTAATCTGAAAATTGTTTCAAATACTATTATGACCTTTCTTTATTTTCATCCTAAAATGACTGGATTAGTTCAGAGATATTTAAAGGTTTCTTTGAAACCTTTTATATACCAGAAAAAGATATGCACAATCTGTTCCCATGCTGTATCTCTCATTCATCTCTCAGAAAACACACCTTTCCCTTTCTGTGATATATTCTTTTTACCCACGTGATTTAAGGAGATCACTTGAATGGCTTCTTTTTCTGCGAAATTTATTTCAAGGAACCCCACCCCTTACAAGAGAAGATTACATTCAAGCAGGTGCATTGCCTATCCCCTGCTGACGAATCAACTTCAGGCAGCTGTATACCCAGCCTGTGCGTGTTGCGATACGACATAACAGCCTATGCATACTAAACGTAGATTCACCCATCAGTGAGTGAAACCTCTCATGAAAGTCAGAAGAAAAAATATGCAAATGTTTTTCCTCTGCACGTGTCCGAGTTGGAACATCAACGGAGATTTGCAACCTTGCTGTAACTGTGGCAGATAAGCACTTTTCTGCATTAAGTATGCACAAGTTAAAGAAAAACTTCTCTTATATATGTAATAGCAATCTTTCTTACGAAAAGTTGATAGTTTTGTGTCAGAGAGTAAATTAACTACTAGATAAGATCGCAGTCGTTTATTTGGAGACATTCTTTTGTTTAACTAACAGCCCAGTTGGTTTCGTTCACCAGGCCCGTGGTTTCCGTTTACCAAACAGTGGCGCAGCGAGGGCAACTGGCGCCCGGGGCACAGTATAATTGTTTCGCCCTAGTCGTCATCAGTGGTTTAGAAAGGATAAATGGCGCCCAGAGTATTGTATTATTTTCCCGTCACTTCATGATAGATCACATTAAAAAATGACACGAACACTAATGCTTTGTCCCTATGGGATCCCCTAACAGTGGCGCCCGGTATTAATTGAACTTGATTCCAAACCGACCGTTATGCTGGTCGATGTGGGTCTAAAACAAAAACAAAAAAGTAGCGCCCGGGCCATTTATACCCCCTTGCACCCCTGTTACAATGCCACTATTGCCAAGTGCTTGAAAGTGGGATGATAATAATGCTAAAGACGTGGTAAGTAATGGCGGGGAATAGTGTGCTATTCTAGCGACTATTTTCAATCAAACACAAATCCAGCACAAAATGTACTTCTTTTTCAGCAATAGAATGTGAAATGAAATTACGTAAAATGTTTACTTTTCTATACTTATAAAAAGCAATGTGTGTGTGTCTGCGATGTCCAGACGAATCTATCGCACTTACAGCCATGAAATTTGGCACACAGGTAGTCGTAATGGTGACTGAATGCACCTCGAAGCCGAAATTTTGAAATTTAATCTAGAAAATTTTTTATTTAATGTTTTGAGTTGTTTTGGGTGATTTTTCGCACTAATTTCTCAATAGCATGGTTTCGGGTAACTGTACGACAAAAATAGATACACCATCGGAAAAAGCACGCGATTTCCGTTCTAATGAAGTTAGTTTTGAATTTCTAACGTAATTTACTCAATTTTGAGAAAGTTTTAAAAATAGCCAGTTTTGCCATCGAATTGTTACTTTTGTTTTTAAATTTGTTGCATCCGACTTTCTAATAACACTATTATTTTCTATTTTTTTTCAGCTTATAACTAGAACGGTTCTGTCGGATTTAAAACAAGAACGGCTAAAATATCTTTTCCCGTTTTTTTTTTTTTTATTAATTTTTTTTCTGGGCAGTTGAGAGTTATTTTTCTCTCGCGAGTTTCTCGCGTAGCACTTCTTCGGAACGTTGCTGGCAATTTTGATAGGCGGACGCGCAGGATATGTCATGACCTTCAACTGAATAACTTTAATATTATTTTCGGCAGTATCTTAACGTATTTACTCATCTCTGATTACTTTGCTTGCAGTATAATAATTTTCACGTTGCAATTTTTTAATATTGTTTTGGATTAATTTTTCTACAAATAAAATGCCATTCTCGCGAAAAAAAATAAGCGGAAAATCAATAATGTGTATCTTTTGTTTTGATTTTGCTTTCAAAACTTTTTCATGTCATTGTGGGCGGGTTTTTTTTTTTTTTTTTTTTTCCCATTTTGTAGAAGTCCTGATTCCACGGGCAACGCCGTGCGCTTACTGCTAGTATTGAATATATGTAAAATTACTATACTGAACTGACTGACTGATGACTATACTGAAATTATGTAAAATTTTACTTTATAAGATGCAACCAAATTGCATTAAAAGCGAGAAGCATTACTACACATAATTCCAATCCTGACAATAATTATCATTATTTTATAACAGCAATGAGTTTTCTATATACAGAGGGGATGCAACTACGATTATTAATAGACAAATAAATCTCATACTTCCTGCTGTATTCTCTACAGACCTAACACCAAATAAAGTAAATTAATTAAACTGAACTAGAGGCCCTGCTGGCTAACGCTCGTCAACTCCCAGGAGGATGCTTGCACAAGATAAATGTAACAGATGAGAATTGGCAAACGATTTTTCGTATATATATTACCAGAAAAATAATTTAATTTCCAGGACTGTGTGTGTAGAAATTTATTGTTTGCTTTTTAAAAGCCATTTATTAGAAAGAAAATTCTTTGTTTACAATGTCTACACAAATGCTGCAATTTCAGAACACGTTATCAAAGGTAATTTATCATTATTACAAAACCTTAAGACTAAATAAATTAGATGAGCCATTTTAACGTAGTTTAAACCTATTCAGCTTACACTAAAATATTTGGAACAGGAAATAAAATCTTAACAGTTCGATGTATAAACTAAACAGCATTTTGCGAAAACGATACTATTATTCATTCAGACTAATGTTATGACTAAATGATAACATACAGCATCATTTTTTGAATATTATTTATCCTCCATTGTCGAAATTGTTCGTTCTCTCCTTCCGAATAACACTTAAGAACAATTTTGACCCTTTTTTTTTCTTCCTGCTTTTAAATGGAAATGGAAAATCAAAAGAGATCAAATCGTTTAGACTGCAATCCAACATATACAATGCATTTCCTATAAAAAATCTCAAAATAAAAAGAACCTATTTTTCACGTGCCTCAATACTGCTTTAAATACCATCCCAAATATTTCACTGCGTGAGTCAGGATGTAGTAAAACGGGAACTTTTTACAATCATCAGCGGGTTAGTTTTAAAAAAAACCTAAGAAAAGGAAGAATAAAGAAGAATACACGATTTACTTTCGCCATTTGCGATGGCTGACCGGTTGTTGCCATTCCAGCGGTCGGAAATTCTGCGGCGGATTAACCTCTGGTGGCCGGCCGCTTGCCCTGGTTCGAACTTGCGCGAAGACTGTGAGAATCGCCCCAGGCCCTACAACACGAACACAAAAGGGGAAGAAGCAAAAAAAAGAACGACTGATATATCTCCTCGGGTCATCTTTTATGCGAAAGTTGAGAGAAGAGTTCAGTACTGTCTGAAGTGTTCCCGGCTTTTGTTGGGAAATGCCATTCCGATGGCGAACTCTACGGAAATGCTATCTTTCTTCTGTTGTTGAGAGTGGGAGGGCCTTGAATTGCTTTTTCAATGGAGTATTTATCAATGAAAATTCTTTTTCTCTATAGACAGTGATATATAAGTGAATGTAAATAAAGGGCGGAATAAATTTAGAGCAAAATGTCTTAGAATAAAAGAAGATAAACTAAAGTATGATCTGAAAAAGAATGTGAAAATCTTTTCCTGCCCTATTAAAACTGCAAAAATAATGTTAAGGACACAATAGGCCAGCACATTTTAAAATTTTTCTACTGCCTATCCTTTTTGGGTAGAAAAAAAATTTTGACGTCCCCAAAGTTGAAAAAGAAGTACGAAAGTGAAGCATTAATTATAATTAAAAGGAAATTCAATTAAAAATAATAATTTAGAAAGTTGTTATGAACTCTTTCAGCATTGTTTGCTTCCAAATTGTTGAAAGAAAACGGCCCACAGAGAAATTTCGAAACAATAACATTTTCCTGCCCATCCCACTTGTGATCGCGACCCACAGTTTCAGAAAACCTGTATGGATAGGGATGCCATAATTCACAAGCATTGATATGGGACATATTAGTTCTAAATAAATAAAACACGAAAAAAGTGGGTAGGAGATGGTTTATTTCACTCTGATAAAAAAAAAATCACTAATGTTTAATCAATCTTATAAAATAAATGCGTAAAATAGTAAAAAAGATGCAGCTATACTTTCAAGTTGATTTTACTTTCTTAATTATATCATTTTCTTCTTTCATATAGTTATGAAATTGGGCGCAAGTCATTTTAAAATTATACTGGCAAATCAAAATTGCTTCAGTTGTCTCCACTGACACCCTGTTTCTTTCGCCCGGTGTCTCACGCAGTTTAGGGAGGAAACGGGACAAAAAGGGGACAAATAGTAATACGGGACTGAATAGTGAAATACGGTAACAGTCCCGTATATACGGGACGTATGGCAACCCTATGTACAGAGAGTAAAAATGAGAAGGCGGCGATTTTTTCAGTTGTAATCTCTTATTGACAAAGTACTTCTTTCTTCTTTTGCCTTTATAAGTGTCAGCACTTAGCTTGTTTGTTTATTTATATCTCGACATTGCATGAAACGGAATTATTCTGTAAATAATTCCGTATCGTGCAAATAAGGTAGTTTTCAGTCTTATTTAAATACGTTTCACGCGAATCAAATTTTTCTTTTTCTAAAAAATATCTAGAAAATTTATGTTAGATAAGTAAAACTATATTCTGCAAACGCTTACATTAGCTAAATTCTGTATAGTTATTCATGAATTAAATTTTTTTTATTTTGAAAAATTTTAGAGAAGAGCCAAATAAATCTGTATTCAAACAAATCTATAAGGGTCTATATTAATGACACCAGAAAGGTAATGTGAATCGAAAAAAATATGGCTTAAAAATAAAATAAAAAGCAATAATAGATATGATTCATACTTTAATACAAATGGAACATAGTAATTTAGTAACTTACACAAATCCTATTAAATCGTAAAGTTCTCAATGCATATCCTTTTACTATGTAGGAATGATATCGTAATAATGGTAAAAATTTCGGAGAAATAGTTGATAATGAAGAAAGGTTTGCTAGGTAAATCCATCGTCATGTAATTTTCAAGCTCTGTTATTTTAAGAAACTTAATTGACACAACAGTATGGTCAACTTGTCTCACAAAATATTAATGAACACCCATTATGTTCTATAATATTTTGTGTACATAAATTTGCAGAATATGTTGAGACATGTAACTGTGATTTTATTCAATGGCAAATTGAAAAGAGTTTAGATGTGATACGCACGTCATAAAATTCTGTTACCTAATTAAATCAAAACAATACTGAGAAAAGACCTTTGAATTTTTTTATACTTAAAACGGGAACAAACAGATGTAGACAAGAGAATTTCTCTTAAATAATTAATGAAATTACTTAGCTGAAATAATTAGTCGTGCATTTGAAGTTGAATGCATTTCAATGTCCTTGTTCTATTTAATGCTACAGACGAAGCTGAAAGACATTTTATTGTTAGTAGTTTAGCATAAAACTATTCTTCATGGACAACATAAAGATTAGCTAACATAAAGCCCTTACTTTATTAAGATTTTTTGAAGTATATCAAGTTTTTTTATATTTAAAAAAATCGTCTGTCATGCTTAATAATTATACAACAAATTAACAGTTAGTAGGTCACGAGCAAAAAGTCTTAAAAATGAGAAGAAATGTAAGCAGATTTTCAGTCAGTTAGAAATTTTGTGAATATTAATTCCGGTCGTAAAGAAGATACTCAGGCAGGTTTATAATGGAACCTCGCTTAACGAGTATAATTCGTTCCAGAAGCTCAATCGTAATGCGAAACAATTTTTCCCATATAAATTAATGTGAAATATGATAATGCGTTCCATGCCGAAATAACCCACGGTTTTCCTGAATTATATCTTCTCCCGTTGATGATCTTGGTATCTTCTTAACAATGTAGGCGAAAATTACTTCTACCTTTTCACAAATAATGTTAAAACAGTCGCCTCGCAATCGCTTTTTAGTCCAGTCAACGAAGGAAAAATAGAAAAAGAAAATGGTGAAGTTTTCAAATCTGGCACAGTTGTTGGGGGTAGTGTCCTAAACGACATACTAAAAGTCCCCGCCGGTGGGGGATACGGGGGGTTTAAAGGTGGCGTTTTCAGTTTTTCTTAAATATCTCGAAAACCCCTATGGGTTCTATCAAAAAACACTCAATTACAAAATTAAACTACATGAAATTTCCTACAAAAAAGTTCCTACTTTGTTGTTGTATCATCAATAGTTTAGAAGATACAGGTGGATTTAAAAGTTAATATTTCTAAAATTCCTTATTGCAATGGTAAAATCGATTAAAAGTGCTGAATCAACAACCCTCATAATAACCTCATGCCTATATAATAATTATACAAGGGTAGTATTTCATGTGTCGGAGAGGGGGTAACAAATTCATTTGATAAAAAATTAACTCCCCTCACATCCTTTCCCCTTCACAAGTTTCCTTCTACTCGTAGTAAAGTCAATGAATTGTAAATTTTTTAAAAAAGATGTAATTTTGAAATTCGGAATTCGGCACAGTTGTTGGGGAGAGTGCCCTAAACGACATACTAAAAGTCCCCACTGGTAGAGGGTGTTCAGGCGGTACAGGGGGGTTAAAATGGGATTTCTCAGTTTTTCTTAAATATCTCGAAAACTATGGGTTCTATAAAAAAAACACTCAATTACAAAATTAAACTACATAAAATTTCCTACAAAAAAGTCCTACTTTGCTCCTAGATAAAAAGAATTAATTATAAAGTTAAACTACATTAAATTTCCCTAATCCTCCCTGGTCCTAAATGTTTTGTAGAATGAAATTTTAGAAGATACAGGGAGGTTTAAATGTGAATATTTCAAAAATTCCTTATTGTAATGGTAAAATCAATTAAAAGTGCTGAAGCAACAACCCTCAGAAAGACCTCATGCCTATACAATAATTATACGAGGGTAGTATTGTATGTGTCGAGAGTAGTGGCGGCATCAGGAAGGGGGGGGGCGACAAACCTATTTGATGAACAGTCGTGTTCCCTTCCTCCCCTCACGTCCGTTCCCCTCCACTAGATCCCTTTACTCAGTCTTTTGGATCTGATAGCACCCCAAATGAGTGTATTTAGAGAGTATAATCTAAATCTACATATCTATGCTGAGTTTAACTTAAAAGCTCGCAACCAGTCTCTCACAATTCGACAGAAACATTTTCTTGCCATTGAAGAAATAAGACCAGACATGTTCAATTAGTAACACAGAAAATGGCTGCTAAAGGAACTGAAACGAGAGTCGCTACAGGAGATGCTGATAATTATATTGTGAGATCTGGGTTAGAGAAAGCAACTTCTCATCCCAAGGGAAAGACGTGGACCTAGTCGTGTTACTGATTGCTTTGGCACCACCAGAAAGTAACATTTGTTTTATGAAACCTGACAAGGGAAAAGTAGAAGCTACATTATTTTTTACAATAAAGCTGCAGAAAGAACTTTCTTTTGCCCAAACCATCCTCCTTCTCCATGCATTCCGTGGCTGCGACATTACACCAGATATTTATAGAAAAAAGCAATGAACTATAGTTACATTGTTCAAAAATCAACTAAACCAGATAAAAACATTGCTGACATCTTTTATAACCCCTCATCAACAGTATAAAGCCGTTGCTGATGAACATAATTTGAATAACCGTAGATATGCAGCATTTTTCAAATCATCAACCAAGATCAGAGCTGATATTTCCTCAGTTCCTTCAACCAAAGGAGCGGCGGAGCAACACACGTTTAGCAATGTGTTTCTATTTTAGCACCTTTAATTGTACCTGTACCAAAGGTCTACCTCTAGAAGAAGAGGATGCACTCGAACTTGATCATATACTAGAAAAACATGGTGAAATTTAATTACGAGCAAGTGTAAAAATGGGCTATGTATATTTTTATATGTACGTATGTATATATATAATATTATGTTATAGAAAGATATAATATGTTATAGTATATTGTAATAGATAGCAGTTATTTTGAAATATAAACGTTCTTTCAAAAAAATAAAACTAACTTTCAGCCACTTATTGTAATTATGTACTTTTTCAAACTGCTATATATTATAAACTATTCATCCTAAGAACAATGTGCAGGACTATTTTTCTAGGACATTTAATTTAGTTTAATTTTATACTGAAGTTTTTTTCATTAGGATCCATAGTTTTCGAGATATTTAAGAAAAACTGAGAAATCCCCCATTTCAACCCCCCTGTACCCCCTGAGCATCCTCCACCTGCGGGGACTTTTAGTATGCCGGTTAGGGCACTCTCCCCAACAACTGTGCCGAATTCCGAATTCCAAAATTACAACTTTTTTAAAAAATTTACAATTCATTGACTTTGCTACGAGTAGAAGGAAACTTGTGAAGGGGAACGCATGTGAGGGGAGGAAGGGAGCTTAATTTTTCATCAAATGGATTTGTTACCCCCCCCCCTCTCCGACACATGAAATACTACCCTTGTATTATATAGGCATGTTGTTATGAGGCCCTTGCATTATTATATACGCATGAGGTTATTGTGAGGGTTGTTGATTCAGCACTTTTAATCGATTTTACCATTGCAATAAGGAATTTTAGAAATATTAACTTTTAAATCCCCCTGTATCTTCTAAACTATTGATGATACAACAACAAAGTAGGAACTTTTTGTAGGAAATTTCATGTAGTTTAATTTTGTGATTGAGTGTTTTTTGATAGAACCCATAGGTTTTCGAGATATTTAAGAAAAACTAAAAACGCCCCCTGTACCCTCCACAGGCGGGGGCTTTTAGTATGTCGTTTAGGACACTACCCCCAACAACTTTGCCAAATTTAAAAACTACACCATTTTTTTTCTATTCGTCGATTTTTGGCCTTCGTTGACTGAACTAATTTGTGCATCCATATGAGAAGCAACCTTTCAACGCCGAGAAGAAGTTACGTAGATATTCTTGTCACTCCCTTTGACGCACCTCTCTTTAATAATGACCTTGTTCTTGAGGACAGTGCAAATCGTTGATGTATAACTAGACCGATTACATGTGCTTGCTATATCAGTCACGATCACTCCTCGTTCTCGCTTTTCAATGATTTTACGTTTCATTTATACGGTTATTTATTTATTTATTTTATTTATTTATTTATTCTATTTTGGATGCCATCTTGAGGCTTTTTCTTCTGGGACATTTTTGCAAGGGTTATTAAACTTTCGGGGGAAAAATCACAAGTAATATGTTTGAGCATATGCTTGTAAAAATGTGATCACAGACGACGCTAAGATATTAGAGAAACGAGTACTAAAGATGGACTGATGTAGCAGGCGCACAGTCCGGGACTTTCCCTCTCCTCGTCACTCGTTATGCGAAATGTCGCTCGTTAAGAGAATCTTTTTTTTAAATTTATTTTGCTTGTTATGCGAATTACTCGTTATACGAGGTGCTCGTCAAACGAGGTCCCACTGTATAGTAAAGAAACCTCTAACATAGGATATGTAATAATGATTTTGAACACAGATTAGATGGTTATGAAAAATGAATTCGGATAAATTTATGTTTTGGGGGTTTTTTTTATAAATATATATATAGCAAAGAAATAAAAAATAATTAATATATAGAATAGAATACATAGATACATAAATATTTTCCATTTCACTCTTGAACTTCAGTATATTCATTTATTTGACACAATACTCTTGGAGGTATTTTAACTTTAAAACATTCTTTGTTACTTTAATGTAGAGGATTTGACATATTTGTAATAAATTTGAAAATGTTACATTACTGATTTTCAGAAAAATGCCATTTCCCTCATGCTTTAAAGAAAAGACTTCTACACAGAGTACATTATGGAAATTTTAACAATAAATTGTGAAAAGCTGTTCCATCTATCCAGCAGCTTTTTAAATTTTTTTTTATTAATTTGTATATTTAATTTATAAATAATGAACTTCGTTATATAGTGTATAAATAAGGATACATTTCATTTTTATAATATATGATAGTTGCGGATTATTCACACACACAATGGTTACAACAGAAACCTTTTCGTTTGAAAAAGGTTTATAAAGCATTAAAGTTGCATTAATTAGTTTTGTTAGCGTCTAAACTTTTAATGCTGGTTGGGAACAGATTAGGTCTAATCTGAGAGATCAATTATTATGAATGTCGTCCATCTACACTTTCATCATGATATTTAAATACAAACTAACTTAACCTGTCTGAAAAACACATGTAGTCTCTCACTACCGGAACCTACAGATGTTAAAAATAACAGACGTAAAATCTCGTGTTCATCGTGACTTTCTAACAAGAGCTACTGCGTGACTCGTTCGTTGTGTTTGCGCGTGTAAGAACAACCCAGCAAGGCACAATGGCCATAAATATTCAACGATGTGGTACAATACTCCATCCACGGATCCAGAGTCTTGTATGGTAATCAGGGATAAAGATACCATATCCATGGTGGTAGAGCCTTAATTGTCCTGCCGGAGAAACAATACCGAAACCTTGCATCAAGGCTCATCAGCAAGCTCGGCACGTTGTGTCTGAACCGACAGTAAAGGTGGATTCCGAATCTTTTCTTTTCATCTACAGGTAGTCATTGTTTGTTCTTAGAGAACGATATTGTTTGTTGTCGGAACGTTGAGATTTCATTTCTTGGCTTTAAAAGATTCTACGGAACACTTGCTGAAGAAGGGCTGACTCTAATTGGAGGTCTTTAACTTTTAGACTTTCATTAATTTCTGGGATTAATTAAACGTCTATTTAGACGTGAAGCTTCTCCCTAAAGAAATAATATTTCATTTTGTTTTTAGACAACAAAAAGAAGAGATTTAATTAATCAGTAAGTGTTTCTTGTGTAGACTGTAGAAAGATGAATTTTATTTATGTAATCTTACAGTTCATTGATATCATCTTTTGTAATGGAAGCTTTATTCATCATCATCTCATATTTAAATTTCAGCAATAAGAAAGAAATAGAGAGTCCAGGTTTGAATAGATTTGGAATTATTCAAAATGAAACGCTTTTATTTTGTGTTAGACTGACAATGCGAATGGCGCTAATACATATTTGTCAAGTATATTTAATTATACCTTTAATGGTATAATTTATGGTGATTCCAATTATGAACAACAATTCTGAAGTATATAATCAACTAAAAACCCCCATCTATATGCTAGATCACATTCGCAAAAAAATGATTATCAAAATCGCGAGCACTTTTTGAGGCACATATTTGTACGGCTTGAAATACAAAGTGATCATAATTTATTAGACCCATTTCAAAAATTAATATAAAAACTAATAATCTTACAGCTACCGTTTTTTTTTTTTGTGCGTGTGTGTGATTTTAAATAAGAGCTCATTTTAAAAAGTTTTTTTTCAGATAGGTAACGCTCCGTTACGGTTGGTGTGGGTGGTCGTAAATTATTGGACATCTCCCATTTTTGGGAGGCATTATCTGCGAAACTTTAAAAGTTAGAAGAAAAATAAAAGCATGTATTGGTAGGGAATTTTACACTCTTTAATTTGCTAAATCAATTGTTATTCGAAAACTGAAGAGTTTTCCAGATATTCAAGAAAAACTAAAAAAAGAAACCAGAAAACCTCTCTCTGTAGCAGATTTAGAACGCCGTAATAGTACGTCAGCTATCTGGAAAAAAAATAACTTTTTTATTTGCTCTCTCATTTTTAAAAAAACGCAGTAGTAACATTATTAGTGTTTTGGGATTTTTTATTTTAGTAATTTTTAAAATGCGTTCAATAATTTATGACCACCCTGTATATAAAGAAAAAAATAAATAAATATGTGTATGTCCCTTATTCTCAAAAGTCTTCAAATTCGTAAGCATTTTATGCCATTTTCTGAGAAAATTTCGTCGTCGTATTTGCTTTCAAATAATGCATTATTCTTTTAAAGAGACCCATTTTAAATGGCAAAAAATTACGAGTAGACGTAATTATGTATTCGGGAAACAACCTCTATTTTATGCATTTCGGGTTCACTATTCCGAACTCTACCTAAGCTTGCGATGCAAAATTGAAACAACTCCAGAACTGCGTATTGCGTGTTATGCATCACCAGAATTTAAAAATGATCCCGTAATGTTTTAAAATTACAGAACCACAAAATGAGTATTTTGGATTCGGTTTCCCGTTGCACAACTGTGTCCAAATATTAGTCCGTTAGCTTTTCCCTGAGTCAACTACATTTGCAGTCTTTTATCCAGATGACACAACACAGCAGTATGCGTCATTCGAAGGCTCGGTAAGTGCAAACATCATTGATTTCCGGTGTCATCAAAGAGGATGACGAGGCAGACTACAGATGTTCTTTTGAGCTGTAATTTTTGCTTTCGAAACCTGAATATGCATCGCAATTCAAGAACGTGTAAATTGACGAAGAGACTTCGTAATTTATTAGTTAGAATTTTTGTTTTTCTCTTTAATTCTTTTATAACATTCTATCAACATTGTGTACATAAAGAGGAAATGATAATGTGAATTATAGTCCATGTCAATCACAAATTACCATCCTACATGAAAGCGGTGCTTTTACAAGCATAGCACAATTTTGAATGCTCGAACATCAATTACCAGTCTCTTTAAATGTATTTTATCTATACTTATAAAAGGCAATGTTTGTGTGTGTGTGTATCTGCGATGTCCAGACGAATCTATCGCACTTACAGCCATGAAATTTGGCACACAGGTAGTCGTAATGGTGACTGAATGCACCTCGAAGCTGGAATTTTGAAATTTAATCTAGAAAATTTTTTATTTAATGTTTTGAGTTGTTTTGGGTGATTTTTTGCACTAATTTCTCAATAGAATGGTTTTGAATAATTGTACGAACATCAAAAAGAGCACACGATTTCTGTTCTAATGAAGTTTGTTTCCTACGTCTAACTTAATTTACTGAATTTTGGGATTTTTTTAAAAAATAGTCACTTAAAAAAATTATCCGGAATTCTTAAAACTCTTGCATCCGACGTTCTAATAAAAATATCATTTTCAAATTTTTTTAGGTAGTAAATCAATTATTTTTCTCTGATTTAAAACAAGAACGGTTAAAATATTTTATTTCTCAGATTTTAAATTAATTTATTTCTTGATGGGATTTCTCGAATGCCGACAGTGAAGAACCACGCCGTTTCGCCCTGGCTACGCCATCTGGCGGGGAAAAAAACAGCCGTGATTTATTCCCTTCCTTGGACGCAGTCGTAAAGCAAGCAATACCAGAACGTTCTGACTTGAAATCGTGAAATTATGAAATGCCAATGCTGAAATAAAGCAAATTTTATAGATATATATATATTTATTTTTGATTAAAAATAAACATTATGCATACTGTAACTCAAAGCATGATTATAATAAAGATGTGAAAGCATGTTTTTTTTATAAAAATTAAATTCATTTCGTTATAAGAACACGAAGTAATATCAAAGTAAAATTATGACTATGACATGCCATTATCGCGAAAAAAAATAAGCGGGAAAATCAATAATGTGTATCTTTTGTTTTGATTTTGTTTTCAAAACTTTTTCGTGCCATTGTGGGCGTTTCTTTCTTTTTCTTTCTCATTTTGTTGAAGTCCTGATTCCACGGGCAACGTCGTGCGGGTACTGCTAGTAATATCTAAATCTCAAAAGACAGATATTTATAACCAGAATATTTTCAGGGAATATGAAAAGCAAAAAAGAAACAGAATTCCATACAGATTACATAAGATAAGAATAAAAATAAACGACTATCCGGAGACTAATTCTGAAATCACATCTCAATGAACTTTTATCAACTACGATTGGTAACATACTAAGTCACAGATGTGCAGCTAGATGTCAGGAGAAATCCTTGAAGAACGGCTCCTTTCTCATATCTTCTATTTGGATTTAGAGCCGCAGACCCTACTCCTTATATAAAAGGACATCCATTGGCGGTGACTCGGGGAAAGGTGGCTCTCCCCCCACACATTTTGAGGGAAAGAAATAAATTTTTATTTCATTTTAACTGCCTAAAACTAGGAATTATAATAGAAAAAAACAGCGTCCGGCAAAGCTAGCTAATTTTGTGACTAAATAATAAAATCTTATTGTCTTCTACACTCCAGGGTACTTTTAGGTGTCTATAAATTTTTGTCCCCCCCGCCCAATTTTTGCCACCCAATCACTGCCACTGAGGGCATCTGAAAGATCTGAAATAAAAGTAAAATGTGAAAGAATTCACATCGGAAAGCACAAATTCTTCTCTCTTACAAGTCCTTAGTGACATAGTGGCTCGAATTTCTGATAAGATTATTGAAGTTTCATTTCTTATTCCAATGTAGTTCCTTCCCCTGTGCATTCACGTTAAATCCTCGGTCAGAGCTCCTTAGTCTTACGAGGGTTTTTGAGAAAGTGGCACAGCGGGTCAGATGACGTCCTCATTGTTTATTCATTGTTATAAATTTACTTCGGAAGATATTTCATAGCTCTTGAATATCTTCAAATAAGTATCTTAATCGAATACACCTAGCATACCTATACGCTCTTTCAAAATTTGCTTGGGACTGAGTGCAAAATAATGTCTTCTTAATGATAGGGTCGAAGGTTGCACTCGAAATGGATATATGTGGGCTTTATGCATGTTAATCTTGGTCACAAATGGAATATCCACCACGTTAGTGCAATGAGGATGTTTGAAATGTGGGATGTTAGTTTGAAAGGAATTAGTGTCTTAGATTGTTTAAACTAATTTGTCCTAACATTATCCTGCACTTCCAACCAAATTGTACAAAACTTAAATAGATCCAAATTTAATAGAACCAAAACTGAATATGAGGGTGCTAATAATAGCTCCATATATGCTAAGACCAACTCTAATCATACATTGACCTCCCAATCTGTTCAAAATTGGTGGATGTATCCAAATAATCAAGGTTCTTTTCCAAACAAGCAATGAATTTAAGAGGAAATACAAAAACTATTTTAAACCTTTCGGTCATATATTTCTTCGCTACTATCTGTATCTTACCGTTAATTTCTAAAGTGAAAACCATACAGATTTCGCACATCAATTTTATTTTTTTCATAACTTAATTTTCGATACGTTAATCGTAAACCTCTAAATCCGTAATTTTTCTATCTGTAAGCAGATTCTTTGAATTGGAACTCACTAATTCATTTATCTCGAAAACCTGGTTAATGTTTTATTTAATAGTAAGTTCAGTTTGCGAATAAAATTTGGTTGGTAGAAAAATAATGAGTTCTATTCTGAAATATCTCTTCATCAAATTTTTTTTTTTTATATTCAGTTTTTAAATCATTTTCATCTGGAGATTTCTCTCATTTCTAAATATTATAAAATTCTGTACAGTTTGTTTCAATACAGAGGTTAAATTTTAGACATTAATTACATTTCAGATACTATTTAACAATCTCCTGGATGAAAAAATGTTCATTAAAGAAGGGAACAAAAGTTTTCATCCGAAATTTCGAAAGTCATTTACCTAATTTTCTAGCTCTTATTACATAACACACAAGATAGTTTGCATCGCAAGTCTCAAGCATGTTCACACAAATAGTTATTTCTCCAACATACATATGCAAGCGGCAAAAATGACAATAAGCAAAGTTCAGAGGCATTGTGCAACGGCAGCCAACGCGGCAGGAAACCTTGAAAGCTCCCAAAAGAATTAATGGAAAAAAACAACCTCAAAACACACATTTCTCGGTGAACCCACACGACAAACCCTAAATAGAAAGCGCTGATGTCACAGCCCATCGAGTCACGTGCACTGGTACAGCTTCCCATCGAAAAGGCACGACTCGCGATTCATTCGGTGACAGATAACATTGGCCAAGAGTTGTGTAACGCTTGCTTTCTGCGAAAACTCTTGAAGATTCATCCGTCTAACACGCCGCCTTCTTCTGCTGGCTGATGGTTATGCCTGAAATCCATGCGCAGTTGGAAGTACAAACAAATCCATCGTCAGAAGTGCGCATTTTGGCGAGTAAAATAATAAATTAGCATCGACTCGAAGTAACTGGTGAAAGAGTTGAACTATAATTAGAAAGTAAAGCTCTCATTCATCTAGGAAGTGCGCGGAATTTAAAGCGAGACGGCACGCGAACGCGGTTTTCGCCCATGGTCTTATCTGCTTCATAACTTCACATCCTCTTTTCACAGTTTTTTACTGTTGTTGTTTCACACATAGCCTTCACACCTAAATGACATTTGATCGGTAGGAATTAGAAATTTTTTTATAATACTGTAGTCAATGCATTTCAAGCTGATGATAGAAAGCTATGAATGACCATATCACCACCGAATAATGTACTGCGTTCTGCTCACACATCTTAAGGTTATAAAAAGAGCTATACGAAATTAAGCAATTAGCTAATTACAGAATTCCATGACACTAAATATCGATTACGGGTGTTTAAATTAAATGCTGCTAAAATCTCAGTTACTTTAAGCACATATTAAGGATTAGTCAAACAGGCGTAAATAGCACATCACACATGTTTCCTTGCACTGTTAACTTGATTTGTTAATGCTATAGCAATAATGATCTAAGAATAATATTCCGAGCTATTTACTAAGCTGACAAATAATAAGTAATTAATATGTATTAAAGTACCAAAATTAACAAATATTGACAGATAATTTCTTATCAAAAGGCTTTTTAGAAAAATCTCCACCTTTCCAAAACAAATTGTAATTTTACTTGACCACTGGGCAATCGTGGTGAATTTTAAACTGTCTGGCAAAGAGAATGCATCCTTCCCTAAACAATGTCTTTGCCGCAACACGTATAAAATCTACCACCCTTCATATAAAACCATCATATATGTTATTATACTTTATTCTATATATGTACTGTTTTATATTTGAGGCAAAATAATATCTCAAAATATTCTAAAGCGCATAAATATTTTTCGATTAAATCACAACCCTGATACAAATAGTTGATTGAAATGTTTAAGATAAAATACGTTTAAGCTATTTCAGAATAGCATAATCCATCTCTAAACCACACACAAAATATCAAAATACAGAAATTACACTAATTTCTAAGAATTTGAAAATTCGCTTATATCATGGTTCAAAGAAAAAGAAATCAGGATCAGTTCCGGTGACACGCTACTGGCAAACCTGAAATAGATTTTTGTCACACTGCCACAGAGCAACTGCACAACTTAACTGGCAACTCTAGCAAGTGGATACAACATTTTCGTGCGTCAGTTGGCTGCATAATGATGCTAATCTTTCTTCAAGACAGTTCGTGTTACAAAATATATATTGATGATTTTTACAATTTTACAAAACAAGTTGGAAATAGTGAAAAAAGGTTTCAAGAAACTCTGCTCTATATGGTCTGGCAAAGATTTTTGTTCTTTTGAAAAGCCCATTCCTATTTGGGACAATCGATAACCAACTGATCTTCACTGTTAATAAGGCAATTTCCTTGCACTGGAGAAAAAAAGTATCCGTCTCGTGCGAACGTTTTCAATCCAGTTCTATTTGTCTAAATAGAAACCACTTACGAGTCAAAATTTTACATATAGCTACCAGTTTATAGTGGCCCTAATTTGCAAGAAGCAACATTTGCGGGGCCCTGAGTAAGTGAATAGACGCCAATAGTTATACAATGCAACCTGAAGTCAGGAGAGGTTTTTGGATTTTCTTTATGCATAACACGAAAGGGGGCCAATAACACTCGAAAAGTAGTCCAAGAAGAGATTCCACCCAATATTGAAAGCAACGATGGTCTTAGTGGAATTGTCTTACAGATAATTCTGTACACCAATTACCAGTGCCGAATCCAGGATTTGGGTCGGGGGGGGGGGGTGCTGAGGTATAAAAAATTTTGTATCGTCGTGACTAATGTCAAACCTTATGGCTTATGTAAACTAAAACACTTTAACTTTACAGGCTTTACTCATTTGACAATAAGAATTACAAAGAACACTACAATATACTTTCGATAATTTAATAGAAAAACACAATGAAATAACTAAGCAAAAACATGCTTTTGACCGCATCAACGCACCAAATACGAGTGGAATGACTATAAAATTGGAAAAAATTTTCTAGCCTGTCAAAAGCCAGGGAGAAATTTTGACACTTTTTTTTAAGGAGATTAAGAATACACAGGTGTAGTGAGTTTAAATAAAATAAAGAATTCTGGTCTAGCTCTGGGGGGTTGCAGCCCCACAGCCCCCATAGATTCTCCACTGCCAATTACCGAATTGTTTCATTCAGAACGGTAACAACGGAAATCGGGACGAATAATGAACAGCACTTTCCCGCCCTTGCGGTTGCGTCTCGATCGTAAATCACAGACTCCTCATGCAACGCTCGCGACAACGTCACAAGGCTGAAGAACATTTCCGATATCTCGTCACGCTTTGCTGCGCTAATCCCCTAAAAATGACAAAAACCTTGTTTAAAGTGTCGGGTAGGAATTCGTAAACAATCCTTGCGAAAAGTAGATGAAAGGGAGGTGTACCAGTGAAAGGTGGCTTCTTCGAATTACCGTGTATGGATTTCAGGAACTAGATATAAATCCATTTTTTTCCGATGAGGTTGGAAATTTCGTGATAATTCGTGAACTTTTTTCCTATTTATTCTCCTCTCTTATGAAAGCTGATTAAAATTGCCCAAAGGCTTGCGGGCATTTAAAGGATTATGATTTATTATTTATAATTTATTTTCTAAGAACATCAATTTTTTTTAACAATGCCCTTCCTATCCCTTTGAAATTTCTGAATTTTTTTATTACAGTAAACATTTAAAAATTCCTTTTTTGAGGTCGTCTTTTCTGTTTACATGTTTTATCTACAACTTGCAACTTTACACAGCAACACAAATTGTAATCGGACGTGATAAGATGGCTACGCCCGGAAATGTTAACGGCCGACTGACTTCACCTTTGCAACTGTTTAATGATTTTTTTCTTACACATTAAGCTTGTTTATAATAGCTTGGCCTCAACTTTTTTTGTTTTCCCTGCTGTCTAATTAAATGACACATATACTGTTTTGAAAATGTGCTATCATATAGATACAACTAAGGGTTTAGATACTTGAGAAGTTTATAAATTTTAACTAATTTTTGTATAACGTTTATGAACGACTTCATTTTAATTTGTAAGTTTCAAAATACTATAACTCACGGGCTCGAGGATTAAGGCATTAAGAGATATATGCCTGGGTGTAATAAATGGTGTAGAAAAGGGGAAGGGGAAATGTTGCGCCATTTAATTTAGCTGAAATTCCAAAAACAATCCAAGAGTATTTACTTTTCCAACATTATACACTGGCACTGTGATTTCTTAAATTAGTAATTTCTTAAATGCATTTGTTGACTTATAAAAGTACTGACGCATTGGCACCTATTGCAAAAAAGTTAGGGATGAGTGCGCTTTGCGTTGATTTCCACTCAGAACGCATAGCATCACTTAGGCAATTTTTAGGTTAAAAAAATCCAACATTTTAAAAGAATAAGGCATATTAACTTGAAAAATCTCAACGATGCAAAATAAGAAAATTCTGATGCACATGAAGCAGGTCTCTGCACTATCTCACTGTGGCCTGATGGCAGTCTCAGCTTCGGGACCGAGGTCTTCCAGTTGGAGACTCGTTTGCACCAAACATCCATTGTGTACACGGACCTGGTACCCATGAACTCCGTCGGGGTGAAGTGTTCACCTGTTGGTATGGCCTCGAAGATTTTAGAGGGAAGTGCTGGCTCATGTCTCATCCTCGTCATTTGACAGAGGTTCAGAATCACGAAGTCCGTCCTGAACAGCATTTTTTTTTCTCTCAAAAGTGGTAACTAACTAAACTAGAATAATCTTCTACGTGAAACAAAAATCAATCTCCACTCCGTATCACTAGAGGGAGTAAAAAATAATATGTACGCTAGCCTGCTTATTGGCAGCGCAATTTTCCAACACAGGAACGAATCCAGATAATCTAAGAATTTCGTCATTCAAGCAGGTCTTGGTACCAATTAGTTCGGATTATACGTAGCTCTTAGGTACTAACAAAAATAAACTTTATTTAATCACGTGTTTAGAAAGAATGAGTAAGTGTCCACTGAGAAGTGCTAATACTCTAATTGCGTTGATTGAGGCACAGTCAACGCCAGTTGAACTGAGCATTCAGTCCTCCTAAAGAATGGCGGGAGATCTCTTCACTGTCCTTAATTAATGCCAGCATGAAAAAAAAATCCCCAAAAAGTGGAACAGCTTTGACTGTGTTTAGACAGAGAGCGAGGGAAAAGCACAAAACCGCACACGTAACCTTGTGTGCAATGCCGATTGTGTTTGGGCATGTGACCGCAAGCAAATAGAGCCTATTTTTCCATAATCACTCCTATCTGGGTCTGCTGGTTGCCCTGGAAACGGCACACCTGAATCCACAGGAAGGGCAATCTACCCTTTCTCAGGAATCGACCTGTCAGTACACAAAAAAATTCTTAGATAATTAATTCTCACATATAAGGCATTGCATACAGGAGTCATTTCTTGTGACGTCACAGTCACATGCCAAACGTAACTGCGCATGCCATCTAACATCCAACTGCTCGTTGGCTCACACTGTGCTTTGAGTAAACTGACTTCCCTAAGTGCATTGATATCGTAATGTAAAATATATCGTTTTAAAGTTAAGTGAAAACATATGTGAATTTTGACACGTGATGTACCTCATTTAAGATTCCTGTTTTTGACTGAAATAAAATTATTCATTAGGACAATGCCGAACGAAACCTTCAAATCAACACAACTAGCACAGGCTTTTGTTTACAGAATACAAGAAGAAAGAATTACATAGAATACAATGTTCTTCTTTTGCTTTTGGATTGGATTATTTTTCTTCTTATGTTTTTGGGATTTGGATCATTAAAATAGTAGGAGAACCCAGTAGATCATTTACATTTTTCCAATTTCTTTTTTTATACGACATTTGTTAGATTCTTACATTTCATTTTGTCGCTATTCTGTTCTAATGTAATTTCCAAACCATTTCCTACAATTTCCTCTTTTGCTGAAATTATGGCAAAAAAAACCATCACCTTCCATTATGAAATAAATAATTAAAAAATATCGTATGAATTTATAATTCATCGAAATTTTAAATAAAGAAAAAAACATTTTATAGCGATTAAAAAAGTTGCAATATAATGTTTTAACTTTACGTTTCTTCGATTACAATTTTTTATAAATTTTAAATTAAAGCAAATTTTAAAATAAATTTAAAAATAAGCAAACAAAAAAAGATATACACTTTCAGAAAATTACAACGGCTCACTCAAAATATTCTTCAGAAATCTAAAAAAAATGATTTTCTTATAAAAATTTTGATGTATTTCTTGTTTACTGATAGCTTTTTATAAAAGAAAATCTGATAATTCTTTTTCGAAAAAAGAAGATACGTATTACCAAGAGAAAAAGTGAAGTCATATAATTTGAATAATCTTATCGAAATCGCTTTATTCATACTTTCCTACTTTGTTACATGCTTATCAAACTTCATTGTAATAAATCTCGATTTTCAAATCCTCTTAACATTTTTTTAAACAATCGATTATAACACGGATGTCATACTCCATTATCGTTATTATCACGCCTAGCTGATTTTTAACTGATAATAACGTTCCCATAAACAGAGATAGCTGAAAACGAAATTAACTTCCATAATCTTATTGCAGATTTAATAATAAGAAAAGTAATAAAAAGTAGGCAAGAAAGACTGAATGCAACTTTGAGTAGAGGAAAGTGGGGTAAAACCGGGCAGCTAAGGTTCGAAGGCCTGTTGGAGCTAAAATATTCGACATAGAGCTTGTCAAATTTTATTAAAATATCCATTGTTTATCGGAGTGCAATATATCTTTCCAGAAAAGTCAGTTACATTACTTTTTTATCAATGATTTTTTTTTATAAAAAAAGTCAAACTACCCGGTTTTACCCCACTCTGGATACAAATGTTAACGTTATGGTAAATTAGGAAAACTCGATTTCCAGTAGAAAAGTTGCAATCATTTTTACTTTATATGACAATTTAAGAATATTAGTTGCAAAATCCACATGTAAAGCGGTTATCTTCCTCCTCCGCGCCACTGCAGCTTTCGTGGGCACAGCTAAGACAGTTTTTACATTGGATTAACCCTTCTTCTTTATTTAAATCAGAAAATACATCATTAAAATATAAACAATCAACTTCTGGTGTGTTTTTATCGTCTTAATCGGAGGTATCATCAACACTGACTGTCCAGGACTTACGCCACTTGGAGTACCCGGTTTTAACCCGAGTGCAGAGGTAATAAAAAACGAATAGAACCGCGCAATTATTGGAGTAAATCCTTATTGTTCGATAGGGTATAAATCCTCAGTAAACGTATAATAAGCTGTACTAAATATAGTTTTCACAACTGTAATGATTTTTAAGTAAGGATAGTTTAAAATCAAATGAACATTAGAGCGTTGACGTCTTAAAACAAATAAACCTTCACAGATGCAATGAATTCAACAGTTACAACACACCACTATGACTATTCCTTTTTCTTGACTAGTAAAGTGTAATTCAGTATCTGTATGCTAGATAGGAAGAATAATATCGCCAGAATCAAAGAGTACCTGGTTTTACCCCATTCTCCCCATCATATCTGCTATGCAGATATAAAGTACTCTTGCTTTCAAAAGGAATTTTTTGCTTATTGTATATAAAACTTGAACAGAGTTATTAATTTTGAGAATCAATTGACATGTCTTCAGCATATTCCATTCAATTAAGTCTACCAAAATTCAATGGGTCAACTCCTTACACTTAGCTTACTAAATAGAATTAACATTCAATACGAGGACGCAATCTGTAGAGCAGAACGTTGATAGCTAAGTTATAATATAAAAACAGAAGTAATGTAGTGTTCTTTTGCAAGTAATTTAGTTCTTTTTTGCAGCTTAATGAAAGAGAACGGAAGTTTTGGTTCATTGATAAATTAGATTAACCACGTCTTTCGAAACTATATTCGAACTATTTGAAGAAAGTCCAGGAGTCACCTAGTTGACGCGATGACACTTTTACTACGGACAATTTGATAACAATGATAAAGTTTTTAACAAATTTTCAGTTTCTGATCAATAATATTTTATTCTGGTGTCTATAAAATGCTAAAGATTGTTTTAAAAGATGTAAAATACACTAAAGTTTTGAAATTATTTTTAATTTACTTATTTCATTCCTTTTATTCATTTATCCCCCTTCCTCAGTATCACTTTAGTACACACCTCAGAGGGTACGTGTGCTATTTATTAGGATCCATTTCTATCAATGAAATTTATGGCATGTCAATATTAAATGTAACTAATAAAGGCACGAAACAAATTTTGCAGATTTATTATTAATTGATATTTTATTGCTCTTGCGTATGTTTACTTTTTTTGTGGATAATCGAGATTACGAAAAATATTTTCATGCAATAAAAGATCTCGAAACTTTTATTTTCTTCTCTCTCTCGCTCGCTCTACGCCTATTTTAGTATGGAGTCTCAATCCGCAAAATAACTGCGTTCGACAAAACATTTTCTTCAGCATCGCCAAACATATTATAAAAAGGTGAAATATAAAAAAACTTAAAGTTCATTTTATTAACACGTAATAAGTTTATTATGATTAATTATTTGTAACTTCGAAAGTTCCTGCGACAGAAGAGCAAAAAAATACAATATTTTATCTAAATCAAAAAACTTGACAGAGAATGTGTTCACCTAAGACTCTTTCAAAGGAAAGTGTTTTGCCTATAAACGTTCTGCTTACTTTGACCACAAGTAGCGGATCTTGCTGATTACAAACCTGTGGTTAGATTGGCTAAACAACCACGAAAAGTATCCTGTCATTTCTACCTGTATAATAGTAAAATTTGAGCACCTGTTAACTCATAATAGATACTCCCTTCACCAAAGAAAAAAATAAAGTTTCCGAGTCTAAGAGCATTGCATATTACAAGTTATGACAATTTCTATGTTTCCCTGGCTTTATTTTACATTTTTTTCAGGTACTTCATCAAAGAATGTTAATACCAAGATAGCTCATACGCACTTTTCAGAAAATCTAATCATTCAATACATCACTAAAGTGAGGCAAATGCTACAAAAAGAGTACAACCTAATTCATCATTTTTTTTCAATAACTCAGCATGTACTCTCCTCTTCCTTCGGTAACATGACACGGAGTGAAAGCGGAACTTCAACAGCATTGACTAAATGTGTCGAACAGTCTGTTTGATTTACGCAAGAGAAAAAGTCAAGGTTTAAAACGTTTTACAACCTTGTCTGTCCCGCATCCAAAGGAAAAATAACGGCCGTCTTACACGGTTACATTGTTCTTTTTAGTTTGACCTTCAGTGTTTTCCTTTCGTTTTGGTAATGTCGCTTTTTCACAAAAAATTTAAAATGTAGGAGGACACTTGCTACGAGAAATTTCCCTACCCTTCAGATTAAGTAAAATTTCCTCCACACAATTTTAGTTCAAATGTAGTCTCAACATTATCCTTCGTATAACGAATTACAAGGCAGAACAGAGGCCAGCACGGACCGGTCCGGGGCCTTCTAATCATGCGCCTCAGTTGAGCAGGGTGGGCAACTTTTACTCGAACCGGGAATTAAAATGTAACATTCTTATTTAAATGAAGTTTCAAAATAATGTTAAAATAACATTCTTTTTTCTACCCTTAGAAGTATTTTCACTACACAGTCGATAGTCTGTTTTTTTTTTTTTTTTTTTTACACCAAAGCAGTGTTCCTTAAACATCTATAGTTCAGCTATCAGTAGCGCAGTCGATAGTTTGCCCAACTATCGACTGAAACTATCGATAGTTCTCTCCCTGGCGATACTATCGATAGGTGTTTTTCCAGTCGATAGTTTAAAAACTATCGATAGTTCCAGTCGATAGTTTTGAAACTATCGATAGTTCCGTCGACAGTTTTAAAACTATCGACTGAAAATGCGCCTATCGATAGTATTGCCCGGGAGAAAACTATCGATAGTGCATCGATGTTTAAGGAACACTACTCCAAAGAGAGGAAGTTTTGATGGCAAAAACAGATTGTGCTCTGCCAATTACTTTAATGAAAAATTAATATAAGACACAAAACGGATAAGCATGTTAACCTTCATTCTATATAACTATAAACATTGACAACTGACAATACATAGAAAACTACGGTTAATGACATCATTCGCAATCCGATGCGTCTGAATACTTTAGAAAGATCTAAGTGAAATCACAGAACTCTCATTTTAAATGTAGATTTTCAATGTTCAGAATATACATTTCTGATGTTCAAAAAATCGAATTCTATTTAAATGTACATTTAAAGACATTAGGATCTTTTCGAAACTATTTACCTGGGAGTAATAATACAGCGAGTTAGCTTTCGCCGTTCTGTCAATTTAAGTTGTAACTGACTAAAGTTATTGAACAAAGACTAGGTGAACCGCCCTCTTGCACGAGGTTCTGAATTGAAAGATCCCAAATTGGGAAAACATTTTAAAATCTTTACATATTTTTTTCTTTCTTATGTACAAGAATTAAATGCATTGTCAATATCTGTCTTTTACACTCATAGTGAGACCCTCCTCGGAATCAGCCAAGGGCCTCTAGTTAGCTTAAACCGCCATACAAACATAGCCAAGTTGAATGCACGTACAATCAGGCTCCGGTTTAGTAGAGAAAACGGGATAAAGTATTAGTTATTCAACTACCCCCTACATGCTTGCATCCAAAAAGAGAAATAAAACCAATTAATACTGTGCCTCTGCACATATACTACCTCCCCGCCGTTCTGCCACTACTGCGGTTAAATCTGAAATTTACTTGCGAGGTGTATGAGATCACAGATGCAGCATTTTTCCATAATTGTTCAATGAAGAGTAATATGGTATAGGTCTTTTTGTTTATTCATAAAATAATAATAATAAGGTAGGACAAAAAAATAGAACAAGGGAAATTCTGATAAAAGCAATAGAGGATTTTGCTTAGTTAAGTTATCTTAACGTCCCTTTTTGAAGGAATATGAGTGCTATCTTGGGAGGGACCTCGTGATTTTGAACCTTGGCGATATGACGAGGACGATACCTGAGCCTGTACCTCATCTTCTAAACTGCCATGCCACACCAGTGGGAATACCTTTAATCCTCGATGACAGATTTACCGTACACCAGGCCTTATGCATGATAGATCTTTGGTGCAATTGGGTTTAGAACGAAATAAACTGAGGAATTTGAAAAAAAGAAAAAGACAATCTTTAATTACTAAAATTATGGGAATAATAATTAAAATATGAAATTTCTTATTGGAAACAACCAAAAACTGCACAGTTATTTTATTTGACTGATTTTTTTTAAATATTTTTTTGAAGAAAGGAAGGGGAAAAAAAGAAGTTTTAAAGAATTTTAGCTGAGCTAAGTGGTAAAATGAGTAATAATGCAAGGCTTAGTCGAAAACACAAAGACAAAAATTGCATAGCATGTTCAGAAAAAAAACCATTTCATTAAATAACTGCGTACCAACAATATTATGATAAAGAAAATTATCAAACAACAATCTTCTTTTCAACCGATACTGGAATTTTTTAAAAAAAATTACCTATGCCGTAGAAAAAGACGGGTGTAACTATTAATTTTAATGTTTTATAAAGCTATTCCATTTTATTCCATTCTTTTTCTAATTATTTCCTTTTATAGAAAGAGATAAGAATACATTATATGCATTGTGTATTTTAAATTTTAAACACATCCCTTTGCAGGGAAACATTTGCCTTGAAAAAAAGAAATCAAAACATTGGCACAGGTTTCTTTACCAACCATTTCCCAGGATGTCGGACTCAGATCCTAAAACGTAAAAACAATGATATGCATAGGTATTGAAATGGATAAGAATACCGATGCTGTTTTTTCAAGCGTGAGTCATCTATGTAATCAGACGCTTTGTTATCGTGGGAAAAGAGATAGGGGAAACAGCAGTGACGCTCAGAAAAGGACACTCAACTATTCGGCGGAAAGCAAAGAAACGCATTTTCATTTTAATTCCTTGTCTTAAAAAAGAAACATTTTAATAAAATTGGCAGCAAATTTTCAAATAAATATAAGGAAATTATAAATTATGTGTACATTTTTTGCATTCAAAACGTGCTACACATGATATTTTTGTCATAATGTATTAGAAATTTTAAAAAAATGTGCCATACTTTTAAATCGCAAAGAGCACATTTGTGCATTTCATATTCATTCTGCATATTCTTTTCTTAATTATTAATAAGACGTGTTTGTGTGGCAACGGTCATCTCCAAGATGTACCTTCATATTTGTGTGTAACGACAATATGTCGCAAAGTTGTGAAAAGTAAAAATTTCTTAAAAAATACTCTAAATTCTCTCATGAATTGATTTTTATACTTATAAATAGTTCGGACAAAGACTTCTGAAATTTTACATTCATGGTCTTTTCTACTATCATAGGGTCTCAGCGGCCTTGTGGCAGAGTTGCAGGTTCGAGACCCACTACCACCGAAGATTCACCGAGTATGTGGTCTGGTGCAATTTAAATTGCTCGTAGGCAGAAGTCACCTCTGGTGAACTGCAGAAACTTGACGAGGAGTGCCGGCTCAGGTGTCGTCCTTGTCATTTGACCATGGTTCGAAATGACGAGGTACTACTGAGAATGGATCTCGTACAGCTTCATAATAGGACTTTGGTCAAATTACACTAAACTTATATTAGAGATTTTTGAAAACTCACTTATTTGGACACACACTATGTATACACAAAACAAACAAATAAGGCACTGATTCATGATAAATTAAAACAGCATCATTTCGGGAGTTATTCATTGTGTTTGATGTTGACTCTACAACTCTTTCTAGAGAAATACACTAACTAACGATAGAAAGATATTTTATTATTTCAGCAAAAAATAAGAATTTGATTATACATATTTTTTTATATTAACATTATATATTTTTTTGTATTAACATCAAAGGGCAGGCCCAGAGTTTTGCATGGGCTCTTTTCTGAAACCTGGGTCAATGCGACAATTGGGTTTTTCTATGAGGATATTTTGTAAAAGTGTATATAAATGTTGTCAGTTACGAAATACCGAAAATTTAAACAAATGCTTGATAAACTACTGGATCCCAACATGCAAAAAGAAAAAAATTCAACAATATGCTGTAACATAATTTTTAAATAAGATTTTGACTTGCGAGATAAAAAATGCTGTATTTAAACAGGAGAGAAATTGATTATTTATGAACTCAATATTATATAAATGCAGTTTTATCAAATTCTGAATTGTAATCATGCGAAGTCAGACGACTGTCAAATATTTTACGAAGTAATACCTCCCTTTACTTCAGTACCAGAAAAAAAAGTTTAATTTATGACAATAATTTTTTTTAATTTGAAGCCGGAAAGCTCTAGGTATTGAAGGAGGGGGAAAAGAGCTAAAAATTGAGACTGTTCCACCTAATTCTGGACGTCTTGCCACTTCAGATTTCACTGTACACACAACGGAAATTAGTAATATTCAAAAAGTTAGAAACTGAACTACCATTAGTAATAGAAAGGTTATGATTTTCATTGTACATATTCTATGTATGGTAAACTCTCTGTATAATAAAACTTGGGAAGTAGAATTTATGAGATGCTAATTTTTTCTTATCACAACAATTCTTTTTTATTTTGAAATCTGATATAATTACTTGTAAGTGAAAAACAGGATAATACAATTTTTTTTTTCAGAAAAACAATTCAAATGGCATTCTAGTAAATTGTTTTCTAAGTAAAATTAAGACCTGAAATGCTTCAAATGGTTTGATTTTAAAATTATAAATATCTTTAATTTTTACATAAAATAATAGTTTAGAAGAAACAGAAGTATGTTATTTTTATGGTTCGAAAATTTCCAGAACGCTCTTGAAATTACTTTTTCATGTATAGAACACTCCTAAAGGCAAGAAAATATAAAAAAAATTCCACTTACTTTCTCTTGTATTCTAAAGCGAGGGTCCTGTAATACCGAATCGCATCCTCTTGGCTCTTAAAGGTTGGTTCACTCATTTTTTTTTTTTTTTAGGAAGATGAAAACACCAAAATTTTAACACAAAAAAAGAAACGAAAAGGAAATAAAATTATCTTTTTTTACGATGTCATTCTTTTTATGCACACATCACGAGCACACTTCGTCAACAGCAACAACAATCCTTTAGTTTCAGTTCTACGGATAAAAAACTCGCGTGAGAAAAAGACGGCAATAAATAAATAAACACAAAGAAAGGAAAGAAAGAGTGAAATTCTATTCTCGGCCGGTTCGAACTGCGAACTGGAAGATGAGGATGCGAGAAGTTACACCGCGGAAGCGCTCAGGAGTTCGAATGACCGGCTGATGAGATTCATTCCGAAGTTCTTGGCTGGAAGTAGGAAATGGCGAGACGGGAAATGCGCCAACTCGCCAATAACGGGCAGGATTCAAACAGACGGCTTTTTTTTTTCTTTTATCAATGAAAATGTTGCTACTACTTTCGCTTGATTTTTACTTTCTCGTATACGAAGTATACAAAGAGAAAGTATTGTAATCGTCAAAAAATTCGAACTCGAGATTTTGACGAATCTCCACGTTTTAGACCTTCCTGAGTCCGAAAAACACAATTTTGGAATTATGTCTGTCTGTGTGTGTGTCTGTGTGTGTGTCTGTGTGTGTGTCTGTGTGTGTGTCTGTGAACACGATAACTCGAAAACTATTAGAGATAAAGGGATGAAATTTGGTATGTAAACTTGAAACATAATTTGTAGGTTTCTATCAACTTTTGGACAAAATCCGTCAACGGGAAGTCTGTCTGTCTGTATGTTCGAGGTCATGCGAACGCTATAACTCAAAAACTTGAAAAGCCAGATGGATAAAATTTGGTACACAGTTTTATCGTCATGAATGTAGGTCCGTATAAAATTTTGGGCCAAATCCGTCAACGGGTTGACTGTCTGTCGGTCTGTATAATCGCATACTTGTTAAGCCTTCGTTTCAAAACCATTTCCACGCGCATGCCTACTTAGCTATCTCTGGTACCAAGCGGGAGGATTACGTCCTTGAGACGGGTTTGTGATTGATATGTTTTAACCCGTTTTGCTTTCGCTCGCTCGTATAATAGCGGATCTTCCTGGAGTGTGATGGAAAATAAATATTGCTAAGTTTTAATACATAGGCATCTCTTTTAATATGATTCTTCACTTAAATATTTTACAATCACTATAATCTGCAATGAAAAACCTTATGATATTCGTTGCATTCTGGATTACAGTAGGTTCGATTTTTTTTATCCACGCAAGGGGAGGGGAAATGACAAATTTTTTAGCAGTATACGAGAAAGTTTAGGGGAGGCCACTCCCACTGGTTTTAAAATATTCTCTGCAGATTCTCTATATGGGGGGAAAATTCCTTATTCACAGATGAGCAGATTGTTGTAATGTAGAAAAGCAGCAAAACAAAGCTCTATTAACTAATGTTTTGTAATTTGTTGACCAATACGAAAGTTTTGCAACATCCAAGATTTTAAAATACGGAATAATTTTCAGAGATTCCTTAAGGAAGGTGAAATGAAGCATCATTTCCATGTTCTTCACAAAACAAAATGCATATAACTCTTCTCCGAAATTTATCAAATATATGAAAGAGAGCAATAATCAAAGCCCTCAGTAGCGAATCTAGGATTCGGGTCTGGGGGGGGGGGGGGCGGAGGTCATAAAAATTTTGTATTTTCGTGATGAAGGTAAAATCTGAAGGCTAAAGTAAACCAAAACTCTTTAACTTTACAGACTTTACTCACCTGACAATAAGAATCATAAAAAACAATACAATACTTTCGATAATTTAATAAAAATTACAATGAAATAACTAGCCAAAAAATGTCTTCGACCATGCTAAAGCTACAAGTACAAGTGGAATGACTACAAAAGTAGGAAAATTTTCGAGCCAGTCAAGCCAGAAAGTAATGTTGAAACGTTTTTATTACTTTTTTAAAAGAGAGAAATTAAGAAAAAACAGTTGTAATGATGTTAAATAAAATCAAGAATTCTGGCTTGGCTCTGGGGGGGGGGGGGGGTAGCCCGAAACCCCCCCCCCTGGATTCGCCACTGAAAGCCCTTAATGATGCCATCCAGAGCTTAAATAAACTAAATAAATGTGCACATCTTTTTAATGTCGCAATTAGCTTACCTAAAAAGACAAAGACGTAAAATAAATAAAATGAAAAACAATTATTAGATATTTATTATAATAAACTTACATTTCATTCTTATATCTCATAAATAATGAAATGTTGATTCGCTTGAACTCTTACATAATTCTGCAAAAAAAAATGACATTTAATTTTAGAAATTAAAATAAATAATCTATTGGTATTACTGAGTAAGCATCTTATTTAAGCTCTCAATTATTCCGAAAAATTAAGTTTAGATTAAAGTACGCAATAGTAGAAAAAAAATGTTTAAAACGCTAGAAGAGTTTACGAAATAATCCAATGTTTCGAAAGCAAATAATTAGAAAAGAAAAGCTTAAACAATTGCCATTCTGATTCCTTGTTTTTTTCCTCGAATTCAAGCAAATTAAACATTCGCTCTTGCATATGCGAAACAGAAAATATTTAATGAAGAAATGTAACGATATGAAATGCAGAATGCATGCAAGGTTTACAAATAATCTTATTTTTTATTATTTTGCTTATAAATAATGATAATTTTTATTTACTACAAAGAGTACAAATTTGCTTTAAAATGATCGATTTTCAAATTATTTTCTTTGAGTTCTAATTTTGTTCCAAACTTCTCCGACAATCTTAAAGTATAATGGGAATTAATGTCACTCAAATATTTCATGACGAAGGAACTCAGCAGCTTTGACAATTTACTCATGAAATATCTGATTTAAAACTTTAAGTTTATAATTTTTACTGCTCATTACGAGACCAAACATCGTACAAACTTTCCAAACAGGAAGAAAAATTTGCGAGTAGTAAGCGATTCCCAAATAATAATTAAATGATGCTCTGGAAACAACTGAAAATACTTTAAATTTTCGTTCGGTTAAGCCATGAGCATCAATTCCTATTTTCTATCTAATTTCAGTATGTAATCTGAAATGTTTTGAGTGTAAAACGAATTCAAAACTCTCTTTGTAGGCTACACTTATGTTCTTTTATAAAGTTAACCCTCCGTCGGGCACAATATTCGTACGAACAAGTTCGGGCGCAGTGCGCATGACAGGCATAGGTAAACAATAAAATAATTAATATTGTTAATACCCATTCATTTTAATTTTAGCATTCTAAAATTAATCTCTGGCCTCCTTGGGGAGGCTAAAAGGAAAAAGTAGTTATATATCGCTGCAAAAAAGTCTCGTCTTCGCGATTATTTCCGTGCAGTACAGTACGTGTTTTTGGATTTATGATTTCAGAGGCATTTCGGATAACACGGGTTTCAGTTAACCCTAGTTCGGTTGACGTTGTTTCTACTGTATTCACTTTAACCTTGAACCCGAGGTGTGATCAAGGAGAGAGTTTATTGAAATAGAACTATTCCTGAATAAAACAGACAGTAAAGTTGAGGTCTGTGTTGTGAAATCTTAATGTATGTAACTATGTGCCGGGTGGTAATTTGTAAAATGTTTTTAATAATGGTTTGTTGTCATTCTATTTATAAAAGTTTTCAAAAAAATATAAAACTAAAATTTATCAGTTGTAGAGAAGATTGTTTAATAATAGTACATTTTTAATGAAAAAGATAAAAGCGAAAAGTTATGAATAAAGAAATTTATCATGATATTTCTTCAAAGCCGAGCAGATTATCTTACGATTTGGGTAAGCTGGTGACAGCTCAGGTGACGTCCTCATCCTCTGGCCGTGGTTCAGAATTTCGAGTTCCGTCCTAAAATAGCTTTTATGTTGTTGTACAATGGGACGTTAATATAACTAAACTAAACTGCAAATTACGTATATACATATGATTACTGCCTGCAAGTTATTGTTCATCTTATTTACATCTTAATAAATTCGATGTTCCAAAGATAAGACAATTTTAAAACATTTCAGTTCCAACCAGCAAGAGAGGTTAGCAATTCTTTCAGTAAAATCCTCTTCAAATAAAGCACAGTTGAATTAATTTTTTTTAAATTAAATATCTAGTGAACTCCATAGCAGTTCACACCTGAAGAAAGAAATTTAAATGTCAAACAAAATTATTTGGAAGATTTTTTTGTCGTTATATTCTCAAAAACTCGAAGCCTTCATGGCTTTAAACATCTTTTTTGACTTCTTATATTCTTCATTTATATAAAAATTAATTTTAATACACTTTTATTCAATCTTAATATGAATCCATGCCGTTAAACTGATTTTTTTTAATATATAATTTCTAGCATTTCTACTTGTGTTGTATCTACACCAGTAACTCTCTTACCAGTACTTTCTCTTATTTGTTTGAATTTTTATATTGTTTTTAATTCAAAAATATGTTGGCGCAAAAATTGATTCTTTCGCCACGTAATCCGTTCAAACACAAACTATAGTTATAACAGAAATATTTTGGTAACTTATTTTTTCAACTTTATCAATTCTTTTTCCTTTAAAAAGTATTTTATTCGCGAATTTATAATACACATATAGCTTTATTTTTCTCTAAAAGGCCAATTACATAAACTTCACAGAATGTAAAAAATTGTATTTCAAAGTAAAGAAAGAACTGATAACGTGTAACTTAAAAATAGAAAAGGATAGTACTTTCGAATAACCATACAACGGCTTTTCCGTAAAAGTTCATATCGATAAGCCTAAGATAGTTTTATTCCATAACAAGACTAAAGTATCCATGCATGTAATGTGGATCTACGAAATACGCATATTATGTGCTCTTTGACTAGATATGCTTTCGCGTATTTTTTAGCTTCCTCTGGTCGCTTTGCCTACGAAACTGATACTTTATCTGCATATTTGTGACCACCATCAGAAATAGATTTAATCCCTATTTAATGAAGCTGTTTGATTTTCTTTTGGTAGAAACTGCCTAACGCTTCAGTGCGAAGGTTGATACAATTTTTCATTTTAATCAATCGAAAAAGTGATTCTTATCTCTTTCAGATGGGTTTTTTTCATATTTTTCAGATTGATTATATGCCTATGAATGGAATTAGGCCACTCAGGTTCATCGGACACTTTTACTAGTTTATCCTCTCCACGATTAAGGATACAATGGACTTTTCAAACTATTTTTTTCTAGATTTTTTTACCATTTTCAAAAGTTTGAAGCATGGTATTTTTTTTTTATATTTCCTCTTATACGAAGCATATAAAAAGATAGTATTGTCATAGTCGAACCTCGAGATTTTGATGGATCTCCATATTTTAAACCTCGCCGACTCCTACCTTATCTTTGAACACAAATTTTAGATTTCTATCAAATTTTGGACGATATCCATCTGTCTTTCTATTCGATCGTCTGCCTGTGAACACGATAGCAAGAGCGATAGCACAATGGCCTGTATACACAAAAAAGGAAGAGGTTATTTGGATGAAATTTATCACATACAGTGGACGCCAATCGTAGTGATCACTTTGGGTCAATTCCAAAGTGATCACTACATCCAAATGACCAGTACATCCAAAATGCCTTAAAAATAACATAATTCTATAGGTATACACGGGTAGCAGATAAAACAGACCACACAACATTGTTTATATGTATTCATTAATTTTAACTAGAAAAAGAAAAACGATACAATATACATATTTGAAAAAAAAGCATCATTAATTTTTTAAGCTTCAGTTATCGAGAGTAATCTTGTTTAACGTAGGACTACGTTCCTCCCATTGGAGTCTCAGGAAGGAATTTGATTCACACTCCAAAACGCCGCAAAGAACTTTGTATGGGATATCCTCTATATCTCGGTAACTACATATGTTAAAAACATAGCTAATGTCTTGTTTTAGAGATAAAGGGTAACAACAGAAGTTACAAAAAAAAATTGAAAATCGGAAAAGAGTCACGTGAGTAAAGTAGTCCTACGCCTTTAACATCAGAGGCTGTTTGAAAAAGACAGCCTCCCGTCATTTTTTTTTTCAAGTTTTCCAGCATTTGTTGGATAAATCGTTCATATGAATAACGCTCATCAAAGGATTTTGCACTGTTTTAGACTGATCATCTTAAAGTAAGAAGGGCTTACAGAGCATCTTGGGCTGAGGATTGTTTCTCTTCTAGCCCATCTTCATCGTCATTGTCCTCGTGTTTTGTGGCTTCATCTCATCGAAAGTTATCACTACAAGCGAATTGTTGATCACTAAAACCGGAGGATTTTCCATGTGCTAAGATACGGGAGATCCGTTCCACTCTATTTTGATCAGATAACCGATTGATCGTTATATCCGTGATCACTACAAGCGACGACTACTGTGGTTTTATCATCAAAACTGTAGATATTTATCAAATCTTGAACGAAATCTGTCTGTGGGTTGGCCGTCTGTCAGTCTGTATATTCTCGTATATACGAATGTTATAACTCAAAAAAGTAAAAACTCAGATAAATGAAATTTGGTATGTCACCAATACTGTAAATCTGAATCAAATTTCAACCCAATCGGTCTAAAGATGCAAATTAGCTCTTCTGTCTTTTATTGAAAGGCACAAAATGCTCCTTATTGTGCTAGTACACAAGGAAGTCGAGGAAAGAACGCTACACACTGTTTCACGTCGGTTTTATAATGTAAAAAAATTCAACCAAATGCATTGATAAATTTTTGATTGTGTGTGTGTGTGTGTGTGGTTCTTTATGAACTCCCACACCGTTGGATTTACGGCGACCAAATTGGGGACAGTGATGGATTTGCACAAAAGGGAGCTAACGCCGTAAAAATTATTTTAAAATTCGAATTAGATAAATACTTATGGTATGAAAATTATTTTTACACCACCTTAAAGAACAAAAAAATATCTTTTTAATGATACCAATTTAATTGTTGCACCATTATTTTCTCCAATTTTAACAAACATTTCAGAATTCATTTTAAACTCAATTTATAACAATGCTTTTATTGTTATAAAATCAAATTCAAACCAATTTATTGTTTCATCAAATCCTTCATTCATGTGTTTTTATCACCGTTAAAGTTATGATAAGAAAATGTTGCTTTCGTTGGCCACTCCAAAATAGACTTCTTACTTCCTCTATTCTTTCGTAGCATGCACTTAACCGATTTTATTTCGTAGCTTTTAATATGCTCTCAAATATCCAATGACGTTAGTTTAGTTACTACGTGATGTTTCGTTTAAATTTCACAATTTTTTTGAATGATCCTAATCAGACTGCAGCGTCGTAGCGACCGGGGAGTAAGTGAAGTGCAGATGCCAGTTTTAGGGTCTCCATGGAGACAAAACATTACTGCATTTATGCCAGTTTTTAAAGCAAAATATGTTACCAGGTCCTGAGAGCCATTTGCGCTTGCTAGGCAAATGACGACTAAGATAAAAAAAAATCATATTCCCTGGGCGCCACTGACCATGTTGACGAAACGTTAATATGTTTCTGTCACTTTTTAAAGTCAGATACAATAATGAGTCGAAAACTACCATGTCCAGGGCGTTAAGCATACTACCAAGTTATGCCTCTTATGATGAAGGGGGAAGGAGAAAAAAATCATAGTATGACCCGAGAGCCACTTACCCTCGATGCGCCACTGTCAGTATGTAAAGTCATTAAAGGTTAACCGAGTTCCGTTCCTACCGAAGGAAGAGGGCTTAGGGAGAAAAAGAAGGAATGGTGCTTCCGGTCAGGCACACAAACACCAAAAAGAAGAGAAGGGGGCCATAAAAAGCACGATATGATAAAAAGAATGATATGAAGTATTTCTGCTTGTCTCCGTAGCAATTATGAGGATGGAAAGATTGAATTCCAAGGGTTGTCAGATTCGTGTGAAGTGGTTCAAAGTACGGAGACAAAAAGAAGAAGTTAGTTTAACTGCTGGCCGAGGTATTAGAAACAAAGGAGAGGGCAAAAGAAAATCAACGAAAGACGTTACAGTGAAAAACTATTTGATTAAGTTTAAAGTGTTATAAGTATTTAGACTTGAAAATATTTCTACCCCGAGCAACGCCGGGTATATAAGCAAGTAATAAATATGATGAAATGGTTTTTATTAAATACTTTTATTTAACTTGACTTGTTTCTAATTTGTAAAGATGGAATTTTGTAATTGTTTTTTTATCCACTTTCTGGTATCACATTTGCTACATTTGTGTATTCTTGATGATAATACGATATTTAAATATATTCAGATCTTAATTATCAGTTAATTATTAATTAAATTAAATTCTTCTTCTGCACCAGTGGTGCCCTCTGGTAGGGAGATTGAGTAACAATGAATTTCAAAACTAAAAAGTTGAAAACAATTAGAATAATCAAATTCTGCTGTTTACTGACTATTAAAGAGTGTTTCTTAAAAATTTTTAAATTTAATTTATTCTTAATTTTAATGCATATTTTATTTCTGCACAACATTTCGCACCTTTTTATATCGTTGAAATTACGAGTCTTGGTTTTAAACAAAGCACTGATTTGATTTCTCTAAAAGTTAAGGAATAACCATTACAGTTAGCAATTTCAAGAGCTTCAACATAAAAAGTTACTAATCATAAATGATTTCTCGGTGTAATATCTTATAGTTATAAGTATATACAACAGACGAAAAAGGTTTCAGTTTTGTAACTAAAAATTCGGTGAGCACTGAGGTTGTTAACTATGATTAAATTCATGAAATGTTATTATGGGAAAATTATATAAATTCGTTTAAAATATCTTCATAATGTAGAAACATAATTTTAAAAATAGGATTTGTTAAATTTTGTTTAATTTTAAAGTTTTAATGCAATTGTCAGTAATTTGTCAGTTAATAAAAGATTAAAGCGCAAAAAAATCGCATAAGGAGCAAGATTTTTGTACTTCTCATTGAGTTATTACAAAGCGATTTTCAGAACTGCTAAAAATGCTAATTTATTCACTTAAGATCAATACGCTGTTTCGTGAATTATTTAACTCTTTTAGTATATGATTTGAATTTTAAAAGTGTAAAATTATCACAATTTTTGTGTACTCATATATTTTAAGAGTCTAGAAGCACTACAATTCATTTACATTTTTCAACCTATTTGCTACCATTTCTACTATATTTTATTGCGAGGATACACACCTTGAGCGCCATCTACAACATATATCGTAGTTTGCCCTGTTAGGTTTAGTTAACTGCCACTTTTCAAGCAGTGGCGTAGCGAAAGGAAGCAAAGGAGGTATAGAAGCCTCAGGATAGTGGCGTAACTTTTGCCGCACGGGGCGAACTTGTAAGAGGCCGCCCTTCCTTTACAAGTTACATTGACAACCTCAAAATAAAAGTATTAAATTCTAGGAAAGAAATTATTAGTTTTCGTAATTAGTATTATTATCGTAATTCGTCGTTTGTCGCCTTCAATCTCCGCAGATAAGATGCGAAATCGCTTTTTTTTTTCACATATCGGCAATTTATCGACAAAACGCGAAAAATATGGATTAATTACATCAGTTATTATTTTTATGTACACTATGATTGAACTACAGTCGGACCTCTATTTAACGAACCTCTATTTTGCGAATTTCTCTATTTTGCGAACTTTTCCTTGAAACCAAGAACATTTTGCGAATTTCTTCGTAAAATAACCTCCAAATAGCGAAGTGCATTCTCTATTTAACGAACTTTTTCTGGTGATACAATATTTTTTTCTTCCTATTTCTCAAAATATTTCTAAACATTTCAAACTTATTCTTTCTTTTAACACATTTTATGGTGATCAATGGCCATGAACTGGCTTTACCAGTCGCCTAACTCCGCCGAAAGCATTAAAATCACTGTCATTCTTTGCATTTCATCCAGGAAGTGAAACCTTTATCCACCCCCTACTGTCCACGTGCACGATGTCGGGGAGGTACTCCGTACTATCTGTCCACTTCACTAAAAAAACTTTCAATATCCCCCTTTCACCCTCAATGGAGCTGTCCCGTGTCCTTAAACTAGTCTCCCGTTTTCTAGATTGTTGATCAGAGTCGTGTTGGTAATTTCGGTTCATGTAGCTGGAAAATGTCAAAGCGAAAGTGCTTGAGCATCAAATAAAAACGATGATATGCTGATTGATGATTTCCTTCACTTGATTCTGAAGTTGAAACCTCGGAAACACTAACTGAATTGGATATTTTGGACAGTGTGAGAAAAAAAGTAATATAGCAATGAATTGCGACGAAGATGATATAGATGGAAATGATTATGATGCAGAAATCAACAAACCTTCGTATGATGAAATGCTAAAATCATTTGAAACAACCCGACGCTGAATACAGTTTGAAGAAAATACGCCTGAAGGGGCTTTTGGTACATTGCAAACATGCGAGACGTATTATGAGAGAAAACACTTTTTCAAACAAAACCTCAGACAAAATTAACATACTTTATCAGTAATTAAATTTAAGGACGCATGTGGTGATGTATGCTTAAAATTAATTGTTATAATGAATGCGAAAATGTCATTAAAATTCATTAATTTAAATATAAAATTATTTTTTAAAATTGAAAATACAGTGTATTCCCGGACAATTTTTGCTTTATTCCTGTTTTTTTTTTTTTTTTTTTTTTTTTTTTTTTTTTTTTTTTTTTTTTTTGCAGATTTCTTTTTGATGGTAAGATATATAAAACAAATAGATATTAATTTACAAAATAAATGTGTGATTAATTACTTTTTTTAATAATATTTAATGTTTATGAGTTTAAAATCTGTTTTGTGTAGTTTAAAGTATTTTAAAAGGTGAATCTCTATTTAACGAATTTTCCATATAACGAACTTTTTTCCGGGATTTAGCGACTTCGTTAAATAGAGGTCCGACTGTAGTTCCGTTGCTTTTCTTAGTTATTAAATTGCTTTCTGGCATGTTTGAATTTGGCGCCCCTTTAGAAGTATTGCCCAGCTCCCCTCCCCCCTCTCTTTAGCTACACTACTGAGCCAATCATGAGGGAGGGGAACGCAGTGGAGACAAAGTTTTTTTTAGTTAAAGGCGAAATATTATTACTGAGCCCCAAGGACTGTTTACCCAACCTAAGCCAATATTTCTATGTAATAAATGCACAACCATATCATGTAAGGAAAATGAACGACACAGTTAATAGAGAAATTTTTCTGATCCTGGAGTGTTCTCACCTCGGCTTTCCACACACTTTCCTAATATGGCGCGTTAAATGTTTAGCCTCGTCGTATAGTGACGAAAATCGAGAATGTATTTTGAAATAGTGCCTCTTTCAATTGACAGGTTTGATCCAAAATTTCATAAATATCAACATATTACATGAAAAAAACGCATGCTAAATTTCATTCATCTAGTTCGTTGCATTAGCGAATTATCGTGTGCATATGCAGACTGACAAACACAGTCTTCCTTCTGATGTATTTGGTCTAAAATTTGATACGAAATATGGTGTTAAGATTACAAACAAAATTTCATTGGTCTATATACGAGCATTTCCGTTTCTGAATTACCATGTTCATATACAGACGGATAAATAGGGATAGTGCCAGTGGGGGATCCGGGGGGACCATGGTCCCCTGTCGGGGATGCTGTGCCCCCGCGTCGAGGCAAATTTTTGTACTTCGTTCATGTAACGGGCTATTCAACTAGTAAATAAATAAAGATCAGGCGAAAATTTGAGAGAGTCACCATTACGCTCTTGAACAGCAGATTGTGCCCCCTCCCCCCGTCGGGTGGACTCTAACGACACTCCGGCGGATAAACTGACAAACATAATCCCAATAATGGTTTTTCGGACTCGGGGAATTCCAAAAGGTGGAGATTCATCAAAATCTCTAGGCAGTATTTTTTTTAACGATTTCAATGCTTTCTTTTTGCACAATTCGTATACGGAAAAGTAAAAAATAATAAGCTTCATATTAATTTTTTGATTATCAAGATAAGCTTACAAGCAGGCTTAAAACCTTTTTATAATTTATAATGGGATTTCCCACTTGGTTATTCCCTATCTGTTATACTTATTGCCATCAAAAAAATTATATTAGACGACGATTACTGCAAAGTTTGCTAGCAGTGAGTGGGTTAAAGAGAGCTATTAAATGCATGAAAGTCTTCTTGATATAAACATATGTGATACCTCGGAACCTGTACTGTGTAGGCTATATATGCGAGATTTATTTTGGAGATTTATTTTGTAGTGCCAGAGCTGCAAGATATCGGTTGTGGTGTAACCTTATTTTTTAAAAATTATTATGAAAACCAATTTAAGACTGTAACAGCAAACAAATTTCACCATCCAGCAGAGACTGAGTTAATCGCGGTTTTGATACAATACAATAGAAATATCACTTAAACGTTTTGCGTGAATTTAATCAATAAACTAATAAATCATGGCCTATTGTCGCTGTACGACGGCAAGAAAACGCCCAATTCTTTCCTATCCTAGTCGAAAGCACCATTATTGTTTCCTTGCAACATCTGGAGCAGGTAAATCTGATAAAGACACGATTTTTGGTAAGTGATGGAAATTGAAAATAAGCGCAAGCCATCGGTAATTGATGCGATCGGGAAAAAAAATGGGGAACTTTTCTTAAAGGTTTCTAGAAAAACTAGGTTCCCTTTTTTTCCCTTTCGTTAAAGAGTGTCCTATTTTCGGGTCAAACTAAAGTTTGTTTTATGATAAAATGCTAGGAAATGTTTTGGCTGTAAACCATCTGCGAAACACACAACATCGGGTTCATTATTCACCTTGTTTGAACAAATGCCGGATGTGTGACAGGCGACTTACTTTTCAATTCCGATTTCTAGAAAACTAAGTAAATATGCGTTATAAAATAACAAGCGGCGAGAAATAGGTTTCAAAATAAGTGGCAGAGATAAAACCTACCAAGAAAAGCAGATTTCTTCTATTAGGATAAAATAAATCATTAAACATACTCTTTTTTGTAAATTGGACAAATTTAAAGTCAAATTGTAGGGAAATATTATTCCAAGAGAATGACAAATTAAATATGTAAAATGCAACATAACTATCGGCACAACGTGAACAGATTAATTTTTGGGCCTTTTTTTTTAACTTAAGGACAACTGCCAATCTCGGAAACAACACCTGTGGAAATCCAATTAAATCAAAGATAACAAGAAAGTGAGCAGGAAAAATTTAAGGAAAGGTCCTTTAATGAAATTTAGATGTTTGCTTTTTCATTTTTCAAAGTTTCAAATAAAAACAACAGCCTACCAAGAACGTTATTTTTTAAACAATCATTTGATAGATTACAGAATAATTATATTTCTCAGTTTTACAAAAAAAATGTTTTGCTGAAATCTCTAAAAAAATTATTCAGACATTGTTAAATGAATCAGAAAATAGCCCTTTCAAAAGCGTGAAAAGTGTTAGTGTCATATATTTATTTTGTAGCTGATGCTAAATAAATAAATAACCGGATGAATGCCATAAGTAAAAGTTTTAAAACATAACAAATGCAATTTAAAATGTAATATTAGAGCCCTATTTATTTTCATTGCTATTATGATTCCGAAGAATAGGGTTTATAAAATAGGGAATATTAATGTCACCAAAAAAATTGCTTATCTTTAAAAGCATTGTAAGGAACTCTTTTAATAAAAGTTAAAAGGAAATGGAAACGCGTAAACAATAAAGGACCGTTTCTTGTTTTGTAAACAAAAAATGCTTTTTTGATAGAACGGTCACTGAACTACAAAAGTATTTCTTCTCTACAGTATTTTTCTACTCATATATGACTAAATTACATTATTAACACTACAATTGATTTATTTACCCTGTAATAATAAAGCCCTGCATAACAACAACGTTTATTTCATTAAGAGTTAGCAGAAATTTTTTTTAAATGACTTTTCCTGGTTAAGGCTGAATTTTGAACTGGAGGACTGCAAGTTTAAATCCTATACACGTTATACCAGTTGGTTGGTAGAGCAATTGGTAACTCTCAAAAGCTTTTATTGTGAGTAGCTATAAAACTTCAGAAATCAGACATCTTTCGGAAGAGTTTTTCTTATCTGTAGGTGTCGAAAAGCCCTTTGTCAAACTTGCAATTAAAAAAGCTTTTTCGTAGATCGAGCATGTTATTCCCCTCAACATCATTGCGGAAACCTCTTCTGACTTCAACTTTATAAATATGCTCAATAAAAGCGTTTTAGAGCTGTATTCTCTTCGAAGCTTAATTAACTGATTTTGACTTTAAAAGTGACATTACTGTCGACGTAATGACTTTTCTCAATGGGAAGTACGGGGTTCACTCGTTTGCATTTCGAATCTGCTTTACCACTCCGCTGGTGTTACCTAGTCTTTAATGACAGCAATCCTGAAACTCTGGAAAACCAAATCAACTTCAGAGCGTGGGAGGGGAGAAATCGCTTTCTCATCGAAATAGTTCGTTATGAGGACGCATTCAATCTTATCATGAACTATATTCTGTACGATAGATGTTTATTATGCGGGGTGATTCCAGCTTGGAAAACATTCGCACAATTTTAACATTATTGAATACAACGAAGTCTTCCACAGTACACTCGTGTCCAAAAGTTAAGCATAATTCGTAAGATGCGAAAAATTTGAAGTTAATATGGATACAATGGTTCACAATCAGATGTGGAGAATCGTGGGACGTACAATTGTCGGAATCCTCATTTTACAGTGAAGATTCTGTCACGTTGACATTTAGGAGGCCAACCAAAAAGTGATAAGGAAAATGACTTGGAGTTCATGCCATTTCACGGAAATCTGATGAGATTTGCAACTTTCAGCAATAGTTTCGTTCTCTATGCGCAATTTTTATACGCATTTTCGTAAAAATAGCACGTATATTCGGGAATATATAAAGGTTTTCTTTAAAAAATCTAATTCCCATGTTTTTTCTTGTAACATGCAGAGTTTTCAACCAAATTATACGAAACTTACAGAATACGAAATAATATAGCATCGAAGCATTATATTAAAGTTCAAAGAAAGTACTTTGAATATTCAAGGAAATATGAGTATCTGTAGTAAATAATTTTTAACTGCGCATGTGCGAAACATTGTATAATTTTTCTTTCATAATTTCGAAGGCAGATATGTAGGGAAACTTGTACAAAAATTCCAGTTGAATACCGCTAAATTTCAGAAAGATATCAGCATTGCAGTGAGCCGAATTTCGGTTGCTCTCTAAGAGAAGCTCAACGATGAGGGGTTTTCCACAACAATGAGAGTTTTTTTAGAGCCGAACGAGAGGATCGAGAACCTCTTTTACCTGTGAGCCTCCAACGAACCTGTAGGGTAGAATCTGCAAACCAAAGGGTATTCCGAAGGCCCTCCCCTCTTCCTCCATTGGCGACTGACAAGTAATGATTGATAGTCCAGTCAACGAAGGCCAAAAATCGACGAATAGAAAAAAAAAATGGTGTAGTTTTGAAATTTGGCACAGTTGTTGGGGATAGTGTCCTAAACAACATACTAAAAGTCCCCGCCCGTGGGGGTTGCGCGGGGGGTACAGGGGGGTTTAAAGGGGGGCTTTTTCAGTTTTTCTTAAATATTTCGAAAACTATGTGGTCTAGAGAAAAAATCTTAATTACAAAAATAAACTACATTAAATTCCCTACAAGAAAAGACCTACATCTTTATTTTGGCATCAATAGTTAAGAAGATATAGGGAGTTGAAAAAGTGAGAATTTTTGAAATTCCTTATTGTAATGGTAAAATCAATAAAAAATGCCGAAGTAACAATCTTCATAAGCACCGCATGCATATATAATAATTTTATAAAGGCAGTATTGTATGTGTTGAGAATAGTGGTAGTGTGGAGGTGGGGGGGGTACAAATATATTTGATGAATGTGATCCCTTCCTCCCTGCAATCCGCTTCTCTCCTAAGATCAATTCTGGTCGAGTCAACGAAGGAAAATAGAAAAATAAGGTGTGTTTGAAATTTGGCAATAGGAATAGTCCCTAAACAACATACTAAAAGTCCCTCGACCGTGGGGTTACCTGGGATACAAAAGGTTAGGAAGGCTTTTTCAGTTTTTCTTAAATATCTCGAAAACTGGGTTCTAGCGAAAAATACTCAATTACAAAAATAAAGTACATTAAATTCCCTACAAAAAAGCCCTACATCTTTATTTTAGCATCGATAGTTTAGAATATATGGGGAGTTGAAAAAGTGAGTATTTCTGAAATTCCTTATTGAAGTGGTAAAATGAATAAAAAATGTCGAAGTAACAACCATCAGAAGCACGTCATGCCTATATAATAATTTTATAAAGGTAGTATTGTATGTGTTGAGAATAGTGGTGGTGTCGGGGCGGGGGGGGGGCACAAATATATTAGATGAACTGTCGTCATCACTTCCTCCCCTCACATCCGTTCCCCTCCACAAGATAATTTCTACTCAGTCGCTTGGTTCTGTAAACGCTCCAAATGAGTATATTAAGACAATATAATCTAAATATACATAAATATGATAAGTTTAACATAAAAGCTCGCAACATTCATTTTTTCCACATTCACAACATATGTTTTTCAACACCTAGTCAACATATCACTCACTGTAAAAATGTGTTGGGGAATTCCAGATTTTACTAGAATGTATAACTCTAGGCGAATACTGGAATAACAGTTTTAGTAGAACAAACGAATACAGACGTTTCCTGTGTGTGTTAGTGCTCGTGCGTTATATTAACATTATTTATAGATTCACAGTATGATGCAATGGCTGAAAAGTGTTCATTATGTGAAGATTATGTTGTGACTGATAAGTGTGGTGTAGGTGAAAAAGGAATAGATGGGTTGATTAAGGCAAGTATTGCAAGAAAAGATGGGAAGCACGAACTATTGAGAGGACAGAAAAAGATTGTTCTTCATGCTTCTTGCAGGAAAAAATACACGAGACCTCAATCAATTACAAGAATCTTGAAAATAGCTGTTTTAGATGGATAGCCTTTAACATCAAGTTCTACCCCCTGTTTGCGTTCATCCCAACTTGAATTTGATTTTAAAAGTAAGTGCTTATGTGCTGTCATGGTATCTGTACTAATGGTGCACCTCTAGAAGAGGAGTTCGAACTCGATCGAGCAGTAGAAGAATCGAATGAAATTTAATTACGAACAAGTGTCAAAAGTGTTTATGCATATTTTTATGTAGGTATGTATAATTATATATATATATAATATTATGTTATACATATAATGTTATAATAGATAGCCGCCAATTTGAAATAAAAACTTTCTTTCTTAAAAATGAAGCTAGCTTTTTCAACCACTTATTGTAATTCTCTCTATATATTCTAAGCCATTCATCCTAAGAAAAAATGAAGAACTGTTTTTGTACGAAATTTAATGTAGTTTAATTTTGTAATTGAGTATTTTTCGCTAGAACTCATAGTTTTCGAGATATTTCAGAAAAACTGAAAACGCCCCCTTTAAACCCCCCTGTACCCCCGGCGTAACCCCCACCGTCGGGGACTTTTAATATGTTGTTTAGGGCACTATTCCCTACAACTGTGCCAAAGTTCAAAACTACACCATTTATTTTTCTATTTTTCCTTCGTTTACTCTACTAGAATTGATCTTATGGAGAGAAACGGATTGAGGGGAGGAAGGGATCACGACTGTTCATCAAATATATTTGTGCCCCCCCCGCCCCGACGCCACCACTATTTTCAACACATACAATACTACCTTTATAAAATTATTATATAGGCATGAGGTGCTTCTGAAGGTTGTTACTTCGGCATTTTTTATTGATTTTACCATTACAATAAGAAATTTCAAAAATTCTCACTTTTTCAACTCCCTATATCTTCTTAAATATTGATGCTAAAATAAAGATGTAGGTCTTTTCTTGTAGGGAATTTAATGTAGTTTATTTTTGTAATTGAGATTTTTTCTCTATAACCCATAGTTTTCGAAATATTTAAGAAAAACTGAAAAAGCCCCCTTTAAACCCCCGCGTAACCCCCACGGTCGGGGACTTTTAGTATGTTGTTTAGGGCACTAATCCCTACAACTGTGCCAAATTTCAAAACTACACCATTTTTTCCCCCTATTTTTCCTTCGTTGCCTGGACTATGATGGCTCGTTCTGGATTCGCTCCTTTTCCATGATTCGCGGTTGGTTCGTTAAGAAAATAATTTAAACGAAAGGTTAGCGAACAGTTCGACTCGCATGTGTATACGCGTCTCATCATGGATAAATAACTTCCCCATGGTGTAACGTGGTAGTCAATGGATGGATGCCAGCTCAAGTATCCATATCGTCATCTGACCATGTTTCAAAATGACGAGGTTCTTCGCCAAACAGCCCTAGTATAGTTTCAAAACGCGGGATTATTATTTATTTAGTAAACCTCAGCCTTATTTATTAAACCTGAACTTCACCTACCCAAAAGAGTGTAAGACGCATGCTAAATGGTTGGAAAGATTCGCAAAAGCAAAATAACAAATAACGTACATGAACATATAACTTGAAACGAAGTTATTACAGAATTTAGAATAACACCAGAATAATAAATGAGCATCTCATAAACGTACAAAGAAGAAAAAGGTATCAGCTTAAATGTACACAGAATATTCATCGAATTTAGAATAGCGCAACTACTAAACTAAATAAAATACTACCTAAAACATTTAATAATAACTTACAAGTTCAATAACATATATCACAAAAAAGAATATAGATCAGTACAGCGTAGAACAGAATCAAGAACATAACGCGAACAACAATAACTCATAACTAACAAAGCACACAGAACCCTAAGAACGTGAAATATAAAAATAAAATAAAAGTACCATGCGAGCAGACAGATCATCAATGTAAAGTGTCATCATGTGAAAGAGAATTGCCCTTCAACCTGTAAGTTCATCACAAATTGACGTGGAAATCTGAAATGTTTTTCAAATTCAAGAATTCAGGACGTGACACTACAAATTGTTTTGAACCAAATTTTCTTAACAGCTTCAGTTTGCTTTCGTAGATAATAATGTGTAGTATATATGCACTCAAAAACATAATGATTTGTATCTCCTATTTTTCGACATTTGCGGCTTGGGGAATTTAAAGGTTTAAAACGATATATGTACGAAATAAACGAACCATGTCCAATAAGAAAATGTTAGTACAAAAGTTCGACAACTTCAAATGCAGTTTTCAGATACGTTTATTTTTTACGTTTTGACGTTTACCCCCACCACAGAACTGGCCTGTTTTATTAGCCACATTAAAACTAAAAACCAAGATGCTCGAAACGGATAATATCGTAATATCGAACCTAGAAAAAAAAATGCGTCTGTTCGTTCAAACCAGCCGAATATTTTTCGTTGAATGATCTTGCTAGAGCAGTACCAAAAATTTCGCAGACAATCATTCAGATTTGGTGGTTGTCTGAAAAATTTTATTAGGCTTTTTGACAAATGTCACCTGTCTCAGCCCACCATTGACACTACAGTTCTCAAGATTACTTATTTTCTTGTTTCTGATGTCCCACCATTCAATGCTTTCAATCATGAAATATGCTGGAGCAATGCGCCTTTTACAAATTTTCAAGGACCATAAGAGGAAATGAAAAGGAAGATTTCTTTATCGTTTGGGGTATTTCCAAGAAACCTGTGTGGGAAGAATCCGTGATTTATTCCTTGCGCAAGGGACGGGTCGAACAAAAGGAACGACAAGTCATATTTAGTGTTACAGTCGAAGGATATGTTTTATGTTTCCAAATCGAATCAACGTCTGGGCGTGTTCCCTGGGATCTTGAGAGAACTTTCGCTTCTAGGGAATTTCTTTCGTGTAAACATTCGAAAAGTCCTCCATGCGTGTTCTTCTGCAAGATGGGAACTTCTTGCTGCTGTTACCTCTGTGGTCGATAGAGCGTGAGCTTCTTGAACGAATTGGAAAAGTATTTTTCTCACTAATACGTTAAAATAGTGGAAACAATATCATTTATAATATTTTAGATTTTTAAAAGAAGCAGGCTGATTTCATTTAGCAGATAATTCCAGTTTCGTGTTTGCAAAGCCAGAAGGATATCAGTATCATTAGATCGATAAATTAGAAACGATGCTGAGACTGTGAAAATTCAAATGCCCTTGTTGTTGTTTTTTATTTCAATCTCTTAGTAGCTAAAGAAATAGTAGCAATCAAGAGAAAAGGAATATTATATATATATATATATATTCATTTTTAACTCACTTCTTTACATTCCGTCAGTTGCACTAAACAAAATTCGGACACGGTACGGATTAGTCGGCGCAGTGTCGTATGAAAATGGGCCCCGAATCGTCGACATTTACTTATAAATAAATACCTTATATTAAAGTAGTTAGACAGAAAAAATAATTTAAAATAAAAGTAAAAGCGAATTTTTACTACTAGTGGAGGGCTTTTCAAAAAATGTTTTTCCAATTAATTTAGCTTTCCGCCATTTCTAGAGAATAAATTATTTTTCGTAAATAAATAGCCATTTTTTACCGCGTTTTTATTAACTCGCTTTCTAGTCTGTCTGTCTGTTCGGTACAAATTTTGCAATGAATTTTAAACTAACTTCTCGATGAGCTGGAGACTTGAAACTTTAAACATAGCTAAGAACTAGATGACAATGCAATATTAATTCGCTTTCTTGTCTGTCTGTTTGTCTATCATTTCATATTTTGCATGCCGCATGCGCAGTACGTTTTTCATTATATTTCGAAAACTATTAACATTACAGACTTGGTTCATGGGTATATGGATGGCCCAAGGGATCATCGAAGCACCCCCATATTTTAGCCATATCTTTGCGCATGCGCAGTAAATTTTTCATTATATCTCGAAGGTCTCTGCGTCACGTAACTTAATTTTTGAGGAAAATAACAATTTTCTATTTATGATCAGGTGAAGAGAAACTGAAATAAACCTGAAATTTGCCACATGACTCCGTCATAATCTCATCAAGATGTTTAAAATCGATTGCAAAATTTCACACACACAAAACTAAAAAGCAGAAAATAATTATTTAAATAAAATAAAAATTTTAATATACCTCGTTTTTAAAACGGACTAAAAAGTATAAAATAATTTCTTCTAGCCCCATACAGATTTAAAACGAAAAACGTGGGGAGCATACAATATTTAATAGTAAGGAGTGTAGGGAGTAGCTGTCGTTGAGAAAACTCACACAACAGTTCATATCATTTCCATTGCAATAAAATTGTTAGTGACTGAAATAAACTATTTATGCATCAATTATCTATTGCATGCGCCCCACGTTTTTCGTTTTAAATCTGTATGGGGTTATAAATATGTATGGGGCTAGAAGAAATTATTTTATACTTTTTAGTCCGTTTTAAAAACGAGGTATATTAAAATTTTTATTTTATTTAAATAATTATTTTAATTCCAGAATCTCTTTTCTTCCCAACTTCAATAACATATTTACGTTTGGAAAGTGAAATCATATGATCCATCGTTTGCTATATATGTTCCAAATCCCATAGTTAAATAACGCGTTTTTGGGAGCCGCTAAAGAGAAATATTTATATGGATTATAACTTTTGATATAAATGTAGAGTATCGTATTAGCAGTACTTTTGCTTATCAGTAAATAATTCATCATTTAAAAAAGAAAAACCATATTTAATTTTTTAAAATTTTAACTTCTAAAGAATCTGCCACTCAACTTTTACTATACATTGTAAAGGTCTCCGTAAAATGATCAATGAAGATGAATCAATTTGAAGAAGAAATTATGAAAGAAATAGGAAAAACATATTGTTTATGTTTCTTACCTCTTCCTTTTAACATGATATTGTTTATAGGCTAAATACTAGGTGTTATGCGATATGTATTACACCTAGTATCTCTAGTATGAGACATGCATAATGCAAAAATCGCTCAAATAAATAAATTCATTATAGTATGAGTATTTATAAATATAATAAAGAAATATATATAAATACTTATATTATAATTGAATAATATTCAATTATAACACTTACTTCATAATTAAATATATATAAATACTTATGTTATAATATATACTCAACTATAATATAATTGAATAATATTCAAATATAATATAAATGAATATTTTTCAATTATAATACTATACAGGGCAGACCGTTGGACCCATAGCCATCAAATATGGAAGATAGTTATTTCTTGAGTAGTAGGGACTCAATAAGTGAAGGCTTTTCAAAATTGTTATTAGATTTTTAATTAAATATTAATCGAAATTTTAACGTATTTCGTCAATAACGTCAGAGAATATTACTACACTAAAACCATTTTAAAAATTCAAAAAAATAGCTTTGCAGTGATACCAATTTTATTTCCGCACATTTTTTTTCTAATTTTAATTAGTTTTTAAAAATATTTTATAATATTTTACGACGATACTTTTCGTTGTTTTAATTACTGCATTTATACACACTCGCGTTCTGACAATATTAAATACATTTTTTGTGAGCACGTTATCGTTGTCATAATTTATAGTAAGTTTTTAAAAATAATAAAAAGACGGATGAATCAAGCCTAAAGTATTCTCATTCTACGATTTTCCGGACTAATCTCCTGTAAATATAGTTTTTCTTTTCTTCAATTATTTATTTAAATTTTGGGGAGATTCTTCCCATAACCCCACCTCTATGTAAAATTCCATTCAAAAAATTATGTAATTTGTTTAAGACCAATTAAGATTCTATGCACACCCATCCAAACTACAAACCGGAGATTTTTATCTCCGGAGTCAGGGGGGAGCCGTAGTGGTAATGTGTGAAGTGGGTTCTGCAAGATGGTGGAGTGCATTTAAGTCTAGATAATACGAGGCGTTTGACGAACCAAGCTTAACCCCTTAACACACAATGACGTGTCTGACACGCGCATCGAACTACAGAATTTTTACTATTTAAATCCGCATTTAAGTCAACGTAACAATTAATTTTAAATACAAAAATCACCTGGGCACGCTTAAATGCCTAAGTATCCTTTACCATCTTAAACAGATTGAAATAATACAAAATATCCAAAATGGGTGGTGGCATCTAATTAAGAGGTTAAATAAAATCGTATTGCAAGGGGTTAAGGTTTCTAACTTGGCGGCACGAAAGATTGCTGTTCTTTTTGTCTTTGCAACAAAATACCCCACCCCCTCTCTCTAGCCAGCGTTCCGGATTGCAAGCCCGGGTTCGAGGGAGCCCGGATTAAAGCTCTAAAATCAGATCACTTTTTGCCTAAAATCAAATCAATAAATTTTTATTTACAAAACTGAAGCTTTTTTTTCTCATGTGTTGTTTATATTTATCTTAATAGAATTTTGTAAGAATAATGTACATTTATGAATAGTGATTTTAATATTTATGGCCTCACAGTTGCTAATTGTAACGATATTGATAAATTGTTAGACAATAGTAATTTTGTATCTAAAACAAAAATTTTATTTTCAATAAAATGAATCAAGAAAAACATGACACAGAACCTACTCAAACACGTGTAAAAAATCTTAAAAATATTGTTTACATGTTACCTTTTAATAAACTATAAATATCTGAAGTTGTGTTATTAACAATTGTCACCCATTTCTTATCAATGTATAAAAATGTTATAAATGTATTTGTTTGTATTTCTTTTCAAAATTTACAAATTGTATAACAAAATTAGAATTTCTTTTCAGAGTATACAAATGATAAAATTACCGATAAACATTTCAGATTAGTTTTTCAGACATTGATAAAATGTCTTCAGAGAGTACATTGCACCCTACCGTATATTTCCACAAGATTTCATATATACCAAAAAGAAGCCTTTACTCATACTCAACATATAATTTCTTGAAGCCTTGAATTATACTCAACATATAATTACAGATATCGTGTTTACAAAGACAAAATGATATTAGTTCAGAATGATAATTAAGATTAAAAAAACTGTATCTATAAAATTAAATTTCAATAATGACATTTTGAAATTTAAAACATATTATTAGAAATAATGTTTACGGAAGAAGTTGGTCCCATGGTTCATTAACAAGGTGATAACAGAGTAAGTGGACAGTTGTCTAGAAGATCATCTGCCGGTGGAATAGATCTCATGACTTCCCAATGAAACGGAAAAAAAGGTTGACTTAAAAAATATATTCTAAAATGTTTTCGTTTTAAAATTACTTATCCCTTTTTGTGGTTTAAAGAAATTATATTTAATTATTCTAACAGTTCGCAATTTTATTATTATTATTATTATTATTTGTATTTTAAATGAAAATATTTCGGTGATTGTTTTGTGCCTTTTTACTTTCTCGTATACGAAATATACAAAGAGAAAGTATTGTAATCGTCAAAAAATTCGAACTCGAGATTTTGACGAATCTCCACGTTTTAGAGCTCCCTGAGTCCGAAAAACACAATTTTGGAATTATGTCTGTCTGTGTGTCTGTCTGTGAACACGATAACTCGAAAACTATTAGAGCTACGGGGATGAAATTTGGTATGTGGTCTTTAAACATAATTTGTAGGTTTCTATCAAATTTTGGACAAAATCCGTCAACGGGAAGTCTGTCTGTTTGTATGTCCGCGTTGATGTGAACACTATAACTCAAAAACTTGAATAGCTAGATGGATAAATTTTGGTACACGGTTTTATCGTCATGAATGTAGGTCCGTATAAAATTTTGGGCCAAATCCGTCAAAGAGTTGACTGTCTGTCGGTCTGTATAATTTACTTTTGAAAAGAATTCGCATCTCCACACGCATGCGTACTGGAAGCAATCTTCTGTGCACGCGAAGGGTATGGAGCGAATTACGTCAGTTTGTCCTTGAGACGGCAAGAGCGGAAAATCGGTACGCATCTCTTTGAATTTGATTCTTTACCTAGATATTTTTCAATCACTATAATGAAAAACCTTCTGATAGTCATAGGATTCTGGGTAACAGTAGGTTCGAATTTTTTTTATCCACGCGGGGGGGGGGGGGGGAAACAGCACCTTTCTGGGTAAGTATACGAGAAAGTTTAGGGGAGAACACTCCTGCTGGTTCGATTCATCGTTATCTTTTATTCATTTAATTTAATTGGTTTCCCGTCGCTTATTCCGCTCGTACTTTTTTATTTATTATACTGATTCAAACAATGGTTTTAAATTCAAAACTATTGTGAAATTATATGTACTTTTTCGCGATACTTTTTTTAAAAAAACTTTTTGGAAGGAAGGGTTTGATTACCTGTTGAGGAAATAGTAATGATATTAGAAATCGTTCATTAAAGGCGATAAATTATTTGGAATGAGTTCAATTCATGCTCACGTGATATACGTCAAATGTTCTGTACTGATTTTATTTTCGACTCCATGCGCATCTTTCAGAAGAAAAAAAAGAGGACAATGTGAAAATAGATATTAAATAACATTCACAGTTATTTTTTACCTGTGGCTGTAATGCCAGGTGAAAAGACACTGTTCTATAACTCATTTTATATTTCTGCTACTTTTATATTGTGAATTATCGTGTGCAAAAATAAATGCAATTAGTGGCATCTTCCCGTTGTGTTCGTTCCAAATCCTGATATACAATAACCGTGATTTTTGGGAGGGTTTTTTTTCCCCTTAACTTCAATAAATTTAATCTAAAATAGTTTTTAAAAACGCATATCTATTTACTAAACAACAGAAATTTGTTTGTTTTAATTATTTTCTACTTTTTTTCAATCTTGAGATCTGTTGTTTCTCAAACTCACTACCTGGTTATACCGTGGGAAAGGTATGAATATTTAATTTAATTAATGATTAACTGTTTACTAAGCTTTGAAAATATTAAAATAGTGTATTTTCATCAAGAATACTGTTAAAAATATTTTATCAATCGCATAAATTTCATCCCATCTTCGAAACTGATTCATTCAAGTTGACGTGGTTTAGCCCTGATCTTTTTCCTAAGAGCTATATTGAATCTGTACAAACCGTACTATTTCCTGCAAAAAATTAATAGATTTGTCCCCTTAATTATAGCCTTAAATTATAAAATATTGGAAATCAGTCACTGATCATAGTTGATTAACTTGACTGAAACGCGGAGATGCGTCTATGCTTAGAAAAATGTTTAGAAAAATGTTTTTCACAAAAATGTAACCCCTTTTATCGCATTTCCTCTTTTTTTTTGAACCTCTGCATTTCATTTAGAGTTCTTTGCTTCCCATTTTACTGTTACTTGATTAATTCGGTGTAATCTAATTGAAAGTATGCGAAATAGTTGCAGCTATACATTACAGTTAGGGGAGGTTACATTCCTTATTTAAACTCATTTCTTTATTTTTGACAGATATTTTTCATTTATTATTTTTTCCCAACAGTGAATTTTTGTAAAAAAGATGTAATAATTTAATTGTAAATTGTGCTTGATGCTAAAATTAGGTAAAATTCAATAAATAACTGTTTAATGCACAATTGTTTCAATTTGCATGTTTTTATGTTCATTTGTTTGCAAATTAGACACAAAAAAATTATTGTACCTTAAACTTTTGGAGGCCAGTGCATATCACAGAACACCGTAAGAAAACTTTAACTAATAAGCGCATTTACTTTTGACATGTGATTATGATGTCACGTGAGTTGACTCTTTAAATGATTTGCCCATTTTAGCTACATAACTTCCGTTGTTGCTGGTTGCTAAAATACAGATAGGTTAGTTTTAATCCTTCTTTTCACTTTCAATGCACTCATTCGGAACAATTCGACAGACAATCATCATGATTAAAGTTTATTGTCCATAAATGATAAGTCATCTAAAGTGAAACTAAACAAATTAGAAACAAAGTTCTTGAAAGTTAGCACCAGAAATAAAACTTTTCTCCTTTCTCGGAGGCAACGTTCTTTATTTCCTATGCAGACACAATACAAATCATTTCCAAAACAATATCGGCTTTCTCATAATAATAATTATCGAATAAGATTACACTTTTGACCACCGTAATTACAGAGGTTCATTCAAAACTAAGAAAAAAGATATCATTCTGATAAAAATTGTAAAAAATGGAGGAAGTTTCTTTTTAAATATATTCAAATCAAAACACATATTACGAGACGCGAATTACACTTGTGAAGGGCCCTTGGCACTGAATTTCTTTGGGGCCCTCTGAAAGCATCACATGTATGTAGGGTTGCTAAGTCGTATCCCTAAGGAAAAAGTCTATAAATTGCAGGTTTTACTAAATGAAAGATTAAATTTTGCATTATTCACAACTTCTATGAATATTGCAGCTATTTATTACAAAAATATTCAAAATTCATTCTGTCAAAGTAAATAAACGAATCTTAAAGTAATAACATTGGTACGACTAAGGAAACCGGTTCTTAAGTCGTAGCACTTATGTCCTAAGTCGTTACCTTGGTATCAAATGAAACAAAAACACCTTGTATTACTATTCTTTGAGTAAACTTTTCGGTCTTGAGATACTCCTCGGTCAACCCTTTCGGTTTTCCAAATTCATAATGTTTATTTAGTTCTAGAAGGTGACGTCGCATTTTCGATTTAGGAATGTTATGCTTTCGTTGAAGCCCATAACACCACTGGGTAATTTTCTTAACAAATGTTCCATATCTTCTTGCATCTAAGTACACTGAAGAGCCAGAAAAACTGGTAAACCTGCCTAATATCGTGTAGGGCCCCCCACGCACACACAGAAGTGCCGCAACACGACGTGGCATGGACTCGACTAATGTCTGAAGATATCTTGGAGGCAATTCACATCATTCTTCCTTCAGGACAGTTCACAAATCCATAGGAGTGCGAGGTGGCGGAGATCTATTCTCAACAGCATGTAGCAAGGCATCCCGGATATCTTCAATAATGTTCATCTCTGGGGATTTAGGTGGCCAATTGAAGTGTCTAAAGTCAGAAGAGTGTTCCTGGAGCCACTTGGTAGCAACTCTCGACGCGTGGGGTGTCGCATTGTCTTGCTGGAATTGTCGCAATCCGTCGGAATGCACAATGGACATGAATGAGTGTAGGTGATCGGGCAGGATGCTTAAGTACCTATCACCTGTCAGAGTCGTCTCTAGACGTATCAGGGGTCCCATATCACACCAACTGCACACGTCCCATATTATCACAGAGGCTCCACCAGATTGAACAGTCACCTGTTGACAAACAGAGTCTATGGATTAATGATGTCGTCTCCATACTCGTACACGTGCATCCGTCCGATACAATTGGGAACGAGACTCATCAGACCAGGAAACGTGTTTCCAGTCATCAACAGTCCAATGGTAGTGTTGTCGTGCCCAGGAGAGGAGTAGAGCTTTGTGCCGTGCAGTCAGCAACGGTACACGAGTGGGCCTTCGGCTCTGAGAGCCCATATTAATGACGGTTCGTTGAACAGTTCGCACGCTGACACTTGTAGATGCCCCATCAAGGAAATCCGTGGCAATATGAAGAAGTGTTGCACGTCTATCTCGTTTAAGGATTCGCGTCTGACGTCAATGGTCCAGTTCTTTCAATGTCTTTTTCCGGCCGCACCGATGGCGGAAATTTGATTTTCTACCGGATACCCGATATTCATGGTACACTCGTGAAATGGTCGTACGCGAAAATCCAAATACCATCGCTACTTCGGAGATGCTATGTTTCATCTTTCGTGCGCCGATTATAATGCCACGTTCAAAGTCACTTAAATCTTTAAATCTTGATAACCTGACATTGCAGCAGCAGGAACCGATCTAATACATTTGCCAGACATCTGTTGTCTTATATAGGCGTTGCCGACTGCATCGGGTTATGATGATTGGTTGCATACCCCCGTTATTTGTAAACGCACGCCTGTACCAATTTTTCTGGCTCTTCAGTGTATTATCGGCACGTTTTGCCACGTTTATGGACCCTGCCTAAAAATTGGAAAAAGCACACTTCAGATTACATATTAAAAAGAACAATATTTTCTTTCAATAAATGATATGTATTTTTAAATGTGCAAAAGATCCTTAAGGCGTAACTGGTACTACGTAAGCAACGGCAAGTGTAAAATTTTAAGTAAGCATTATACGAAAGGATGAATCGAGTCAGAGCACCATAGTTACATAAAAACAATACTTCAAATAGCACAGAATGATACCCTAAAAATAACAACGTTTTATTTATAATATTATTGCTCTACGTCTTACGAAATATGCACTAAGACTATAAGAAAACTACCGAAAACTTAGTTTTCTTCGAATTTAGGTTGCAACGCATCGAAGCTCCGTTCTAAATAATGGAATTAACATCGCCAATGCTAGCAGTCATCGCACTGCCGTCAGCGTTGATGATTCGACGAAAACAAAGTCAGAATGGACGACTTGAGCAACGTTACTTGTACATTCAGACTTCTTATCGCAATGTTTTACAATAGTATAATTTCGAATATTTTTATCATTATAATTACACTTTTAAAATTAATACATGTTATATTATTTTTGTAATTAGTTAATTAATTTTGGTTGATAATTAAGACTCTTGATTTCTGCAGTTTTATTGTCATATTTTAACAACACGTATATAAATATCATCGAAACAAGTTAAGGATTCGTCGCACGAAAAATGTAATTGGCTCTTTCTTAGCAAAACTACCTTGTGTATGATTATTGAATAAATAACAATTATTTTCTTCGCAGCATTTAATGAGAGATGAAGCTAAGTAAAAGCTATAATAAAAAGAGTAAAGTTAATGCTAAATATTGAAGTAAAATAGATCATTTAAAAAATTCTTCATTTCGGGCCCTCTTCCAGCTCGGAACCCCAGGCTTGAGCCTTGCCTTTAGTCCGCCGCTCCAACTTCCAAAGAACCAACGTCATCAATGAAATCTGGTTAATCGTTTCCTACTTAAAACAGTAGTAACACAAACCGACGATTACATATCATTAAACTTCATTCATGAAACCAGAAGCACGAGTTCGCAGCACTTTCTAGAAAACAAGCGTTGGAAAGCCTTGGTGGCTGGTCGAGGCGGAACTTTTTGTGCTTCTCACGTCCAAGAGGTAAGCGCTGGACACAATGAGTGTGCAGCAGCGGACCGAAACTAATTAAGCGACCGCAATCAGAAGTCAGATGCAGAAACAATGCGAGAAACAGAAGAAAATCCATTCCATTTTCTTCACTATCTGTCCATCAAGGGCCCGCCTGTGAGAATCAGGAAGGCTGCTTGGGGGCATGGAATGTTTCGCTGATTGGATTTGGAGGAAAAAAACATGAGTGTTTCTTTTTATGTTGGCATAAGTAATTTGAATTCGGATAAAGAAACAACCGGATTATCTCCTCCTTAAAATAATCAGAGGGAGTGCTAGCTCCACGAATTTCCCGTAAGCTTCTATAGTATGGCGCTTCTTACGTTCAATTGCATGGTATAGTCATAAGCATCGAGTGTGCAATTTCGGCATTTAGAATAAAATGATTATTTTTAGTCTACAGTTGGTTTATGAGCTACAATTCTCGTTGACCGACTGGGATCAAATTTGATAAAGATCTATAATTTTGTGTGAAGACCGCATACCAAATCTCATGCAGAGGGAGTTGTTAGCACCACGATATTCTCAAATACTTCCACTACATAGCACGTTCTATGTTTAGTTTCATAGTATGGTGATAAGCTAAGAGTACGAATTTGGAACATTTAGTATAAAATAGATATATTTTTGTCTACAATTAGCTTATGATCTACAATTCTCGTTATCCGACTTGGATCAAAATTTGATACAGATCTATCATTTCGTGTGAAGACCACATACCAAATCTCATTTATCTATTATTATTCGAGCTATTGCAATCACATACACACAAATAGAGAGATCGACAGACCGTCAATCAGTTGACGGATTTGGTCAAAAATTTGATACAGATATGCAGTTTTGGAAATTCAACCATGTAATAATTTCATCCATCTAGCTAGTTGTGCGTGCCAAGTTAGAGAGCTCATATACATGCGGACAGACAAATAGACAGTCTACCCTTTGATGGATTTAGTTCAAATTCCTTTAATGATCAACAATTCTGGTGTGAGGACCACATACCAAATTTCATTCCTCTAACTTGCTGAGTTTTTGAGTTATCTTGTTAACACACATGAGGACAGTCAGACATAATTCCGAAACTGATTTATTTCGATTTCAGGGAGGTCTGAAAGGCGGAAATTCATCAAAATTTTGAGATCGAATTTTTTGACGATATAATACTCTCTTTGTATCCTTCGTATGCGAGAAAGTATAAAGGAGCTTCTTAAACTATGGACCAGTACCCCAAATAGGGTGGCGTACAGGAAATTCGGGGTATCGATAGCCCTGTCATCTTGTACTTCTGTTAGATTCTTTAAATTAATAAGTAAAAACTGTTAAAAATTATGTTTTGGAACATTTCATTAACATTTAACAAATAAACATATTTAATTAAATTTTATTTTATCTACCAATAATTGATGCTTCATTTTCACTATTTTGTTTCCATACTTGTAAGAACACTTACGCCCGCGGAATATTTCTTCTGTCGAAATCGAGTCGCAAGAGAAATAAGTTTAAGAAGTCCTGAAATAAAAGATTCCTGCACAGACTGAAAGGGGTTTTTTTCTCAAAAGGCTAACCTGAAATTAAAATTAGTCTCAGATTTGTCCAGCAAAATTTTGGATCAAGCCGAGCTTTTATAGCACTTTTCCTAGATTTAGACCTTAAAATTAATCACGAAGAACTTTAGTCAAGTAACTTTAGATCATATAGGTATTCTTAGGATGTTTATTTATCTTCTTGCCTGTGCAAAAATCGTAGGTTATATTTTCCATATTTTTACATAATTACTTTATTTACATGAATATTACTGCTTAACAAACGAACCAAGAATAGACAGTGCATGAAAATGGAAAATTCTGTAAACCTAGATGAGATTTTTTTTAGGTCGGCCAGGTCAAGGGTCAAATGTCGGCTGTTTGAAGATTTCGTCTACTTATATTTAACTAGCTTCTGTTGATATAAACAAAGATAGTGTATAAGATCTTGGATAATTGTATTTAACAACTCTAAAGGAGAATTCTCAGTAAATTATTTTTACTTTCTTGTTTACAAAGCCTACAAAGAGAAGTTTTTGCAATTCGATCTCGAGATTTTGATCCATGGTTTAGACTCTCCTTGAGACCGAAACACACATTTTTGGAATTATATCTGTTTGTCTGTCCGCTAACTCGAAAACACAACGAGCTAGACGGATGAAATCTGGCTACGAAAACGTTTCAACAATTTTTTTTTCCCACCAAAATTGCGATTTCTATCAAATTTAAGATGGAATCCGTCTACGGGAAAACTCTCTGCCTCTCCATCCGTGCGCTTTCGAAATATGACTCAAAAATGCAACTAACCAGATAAATGAAATTTGGCGTATTGTTTTATTACTAGAATTATAGATTTGTATCAAATTTTGGACCAAATGCGTCAACGAATTCATTATAATCCCGGTGCCACTTACCCTTCCTACGCCACTGGCATCACGAATGGTCTATCTATTCATGCACGAACGGATAGGCCTTCAGACAGTCAACCCCTAGACGGATTTGGTTCAAAATTTGATACAGATCTACAATTTTTGTCTAAAAATCATATACTAAAATTCAATCACCTAGCCTCTGCAATTTTGCTTTATCGTGTCTTCTTACACGAGAGTGCTTTCTTATCCGTTCGTGCCTGAATAGATAGACTATTCGTGATGCCAGTGGCGTAGGGAGGGTAAATGGCACCCGGGTTATAATGTGATTTTTCGCCCCCCCCCGCCCATTATCACTAGTGACGGCGTCAGAACATTTCCCCCCCCCCCTCATCGTATTTGACTTTAAAAAGTGATATAAACGCATTAACACAAATGGCCATGGTGATCCATGGGCATTGGTGTAGCTAGAGTAAGAGGCGTCCGGAAAATAATATCATTTTTTAACTACACTCATCATCAGTGGCTTAATAAGCGTAAATGGCGCCAGGAGTATGGAATTATTTTTACGCTCCTTTATTATATTTTGCTTCAAAAATGGTATAAACGCAATAGGGTTTTGACTCTATGGCGCCCCCTAAAACTGGAGACTGGGACGTCAGTACCCCCTTGCAACCCCGGTCAATACGCCACTACGTGATGCCATCTATTCGTGAACGAGAAAACTCATAAACGCAATAAGCTAGGAATACGAAATGTGTTATGTTGTCCCGATACCACTGTTGTAAATCTGTATGAAAATTTGGACCCAGTTGGTCAGTTTGAAGAGGTTCAAAATGCATATTCGATTCTCTTTATTGCAATACGAAGCTAAACACAAAACGTGCCATATCGTGTAAGTATACAAGAAAAACAAGGGGTGAAAATTCCCACTGTTTTAGGTTATATTTTTCCAATGTGCGCAGGGTGTTTCAAAAAAACGTGGCCAATCTTTAAGGGTATGTCAGGCATGCAATCAGCATCCAAAATCAGATAGGAACATAGGCTGCGCAAACGCCGTCTGGAGGCAGTAGATGGCATTTAAAATAATAATTTAAAATAAAAATTTGGGCATTTTTTCAAATATCTCCAGAAACGCTAGATGAATTTTCCTCGAAATTCAACCATATAAAGAATTGGTTTTAACTCATGATTTACATTGAAGATTCGGTCACGACACATTTAGGGGATTGACCAGAAATTGATGAATTCGAAAAGGGGTTTTAGCTCATCCCGCTTCACAGAAAGCTAATAATAGTTTGAAAATTTCATCAATTCTTTTGTATAATGTGAGCAATATTTGCATGCATTTTCGTAAAAATTACAGCAATATTCGGGAAGATATAAAAGTTTTCTTCAAAATTCCGAAATTCTCCTCGCTGCAATGCCAATATCTTTCTGAATCTTGACGGTATTTAACTGAAATTTTTAACATAAGTTGTCCTACAAAACTGTCTTTGACGTTTATGAAAGAAAAATTAAGCTACGTTTCGCACATGCGCAGTAAAAAAATTATTTACTACAAATATTCATATTATCTCTAATATTTAAAGCATTTATTTCAAATTTTAATATAATGTTTCACTAATATATTGTCATGTATTCTGTAAGTTTCGTATAATATGGTTGAAAATTCTGCATGTTATAAGAAAAAAACATGCTGGAAAATTTCGGATTTTTTAAGAAATTTTTATATCTTCCCGAATATTCGTGCTATTTTTAAGAAAATGTATTCAAATATTGCTCAGATCACACAAGAGAATTGATGAAAGTTTCAAACCCTTATTAGCTTTCTGTGAATCGGAGTGGGCCAAAATCCCTTTTTGACTTCATCAATTTCTGGTCGGTTCCCTAACTGCCCTCGTGACCGAATCTTCAAAGTAAATTGTGAGTTAAAACCTATTCTTTATATGATTGAAGTTAGAGAAAAATTCACTCGGCTTTTCGGAAGATATTTCAAAAAATGCGCAAATTTTTATTTTAAATGACATCTGCTGCCTCTAGATGGCGTTTGCGCACCCTATGTTCCTATCTGATTTTTTATGCTGATTGCATGCCTGACCTTCCCTTAAAGTTTGGCCACTTTTTTTAAGCACCCTATATTAAAAAAATAATAATAATAAATAAAAATAAAGTGAGAGACTCAGCATATTTTTTTAAATTTTGGACAAATATACTAAAAATACCAAGAAATAATTTTAGATAAATAATCATACCCAAAATCAGTTTTACATGTGTCAAAGCTTCTGTACTCTTGTCATTTAAAATAAATACTTTTTCTTGCGGAATATTAAGTTATTCTCTGTATGTATTAATTTTTCAAACTGAGAGCATTTGGAAAACTTGCTTTACTTCAATCGTAGGGGTTTTTTTTCTTTTCTTTTCTTTCCTTTTCTAGTGACGGAAAAGTATGGGTAGTATTTTATTTTAGCATATGCTGGTCGAAACATTTATTTAGAATAGAAATTTTTCAACTATTAAAACTTTTAAAGGCGACCAAAAGTACTTCAGGAAGCGACTAAAAATACGAGTAAAATTGTTTCACGAGTAAATTGTTTGTTTAAAATTGTTTTCTGTAGTTGTTAACTTTTATTTGTGTTTGAAATATTCTATATTCTTGTATTTATGACAGAAAGCTTTTAACTTCAAAGTTTGTTTTCACTTCTATCGACTTAAGTTATATGTATTTTGTTTTACTACTACTATTTGTGACAATAAAGGGAATTTAACCTATTTTTCGATTTTTATCAGTCGTGACTAACACAAGGTTCAATAAACTAAAAATATAACTTTTAACTAAACCAACTTCCGAGTCATTTTGATTTTATTACTCTGTAAGCGACAGGAAGAGTAAACATGACATTATTTGACAGTGCATAGAGTAGAAGAGTTCCTTTAACGATGTGTTGCAATCTCAGTGGCGTAGCTAGAGCAAGTGGAGCCCGGTTCATAATATGTTTTTCGCCCCCCCCCCAATTATTATTAGTGGTTTAGCTTTTGTGAAGGGCTCCCGGAGCATGGCATGTTTTCGCTCCCTTATGGTGACGAAAGTGATGACATAGACGTGCAGACGTTTCGTCACAATGGCCAGTGGCGTAGCGAGGGTAAGTGACGCTAAGAAATAATGTTTTTTTTTCTTTCTTTCTAGTATACGAAGGACACAAAGAGAAAGTATTGCAATCGTCAAAAAATTCGAAATCGAGATTTTGATGAATCTCTACGTTTTAGACCTCCCCGAGTCCGAAAAACACAATTTTGGAATTATGTCTGTGTGTCTTTCTGTGAACCCGATAACTCGAAAACCATTAGAGCTACAGGGATGAAATTCGGTATGTGATCTTTGCACATAATTTTTAGGCTTCTATCCAATTTTGGACAAAATCCGTTCTCGGGAAATCTGTCTGTCCGTGTTCTGTTCATGTGAACACGATAACTCAAAAACTTCAGTAACTATATAGTTAAAATTTGATACACAGTTTTATCATCATGAATGTAGGTCCGTATCAAATTTTGGATCAAATCTGTCAAAGGGTTGACTGTCCGTCGGTCTGTATAATCGCATGTGAACATGATAACTTCTAAACCCTATGGCTTAGATCAATAAAAATTGATTTGCGGTCTTCTTATGTTAATTGTAGATCTATGTCCAATTTTGGTTTCAATCGGTTGAAAAACAAGCTCAAAGGCGAAGGTAGATTCCTTTACGTTAATGTTACAAAAGTAATGAAATACTACATATTGATCAATACAGACATAGTCAATGACTTCGTTGTTTCCACACAATGCAATATTTACGTCAAGATTCTGTTTTCATGACATTTAATTTTTAACTATATAAAGGTTTTATCATTCTATTCAGAAGGTTATGCTAGATTTATTGGTCAGAACATTGCTCCAATTTATTTTATATCCCAACACATAATCATTCGACAGGTAGGAGTCATAAAGAAATAAACATCCCAGCAATGCAAATATCCCCTAAATAACATTGAGCCAGCCAATCTGAAACAGTAACAAAAAATAGACGCTTGACACGAATTTAGAAAGACTCTAGATTTAAAAATTAATTTATTTAATCTAGGTTACCATATAATTGTGCGAATGTTACTTTGTGATAAGCTAAAATCACATGATATTAAACACAACTAGAATGGGCTTATTTAAAGAATTCCTGGTTACAGAGATAATAGTCACTAAATTCGTAACACATAAGAGAATAAAAATTAATCAATATTGAGAAAGGCAAATTAAATACATGTGTTTAAAGCATAGGATATGAATGCAGCCATTTTGAACAGTGAATTTAAGCCTCCATCGACAGTTAAAAGCAAATAGGCAGAAAACCCCAAAACAATTTTAAAGTTAATGAGATATTTTTCAATATCCAGATGGAAAAAGGGAACTCTTATTTAAATATCTTTTTTGGCTATTTTATCTACTCTATTAAAATTCGAAGGTAAACAAACGTATGTATGTATGTATGTATGTCCTTCTATCTTCTCACGAACCGCCGAACGGAGAAGCGCGCGGAAAGTACCAAAAGATGGGGAATAATCCAGGGAAGCCGTTTCGGCCATTTATATTCCGAAATTTTAATTAGTGAAAAAGATATTAATTAAAAACTAATTGACAACAATGCTTTTCATTGTTTCGG
>BGPR01000010.1:2751333-2839724 GCA_013235015.1 Araneus ventricosus | reverse complement strand
CAGTAATGGGACAACGTAGCCAGAAGAGAAGAGTCGAAGAAACAGAAGAACAAAGAAATAGCCGATTGGCAATAATGGCACAACGTGGCAAGATGAGTAGAGCCGAAGAAACAGACGAACAAAGAAAAGAGAATACGTTTCGGGGGGAATGTAACGTTTACGTTAGCGACAATATATGTAAAAAAAATAAATCGGAGGCGGGCATATGAAAATTAGTAAAAAAAGACTAGATTTGAAAGAATATTTACATTTCTTGGAGAAAGTAAGTGACAATATTTGTTGAAAAAAAACGGAGCCGGGCATATGAAAAAATATGGATCCGAAGGCCTCACTTCTCTCCGCCCGGGAATATCCCATTATTCAAGGTTGCCCGTGCAACGCCGGGTCACGTAGCTAGTATCCTATTAAAATTCGAACATCAACAGACGTATGTATGTATGTATGTCCTTCTCACGAACCACTGAATCCTGAAACTAGCCGTAAGAACCAAAAGATGGAAAATAATCCAAGGAAAGTTAAAAAGATATTAATTAAAAACGTCAAAATGATTAAATTGACGTGCTACCATCTATTGGCAGCATGGTGAATTCATTCACGGCGGTTTCTTTTTTCCCCTATTATTAGTTTTCACATTAGGTGTTGCATTTTTTTTATTTCTTTAACGGAAGTTGGTATTTTTTTTTGAGCGAGCTTCTGTGTTTGGATTTATTAACAATGGACACAAATCGTTTTCCAGCATTTTTCTTTCTTTTTTGACGTACGGTGTTTCGCCACATTTACGTTTGTTGGGGGAAAATATTAATTCATTTTTATCCAGTTTTTTTCATTATTATTCAATTACGGGCAAGACGAAAATATATGTTTCTGGTGTTTCATTTATCAGTTTGGTGTACTTTTAAATTGTTTATCGTTTCTGTTTTTATTTCGTTTTATTTTTTCTTTTGCAAAACAAATATCATGCTCATCTGTTTTAATTTATAAGCATTATAATTCTCGCGTTTTCATTCAAACCAAACTGCTTTAAGGTAGTAAAAAGTCTAGAACTGAAAGTTTTAATCCAACAAGAGAGGATTCAAAACAGATTTACGTTTTTTGGGGAAGCTTAGTGATAATATTTGTAGCGAAAAAACAGAGACGGGCATATGGAAAAATGTGGATTCCGAGAAACGCAGGGTTATTAACTATAAGGTAATTAAAATGTTGGATTTAAAAATTTTAATTAAACAATATAGGATTCAACGGAAATGTTTGGAGGAACGTAACGTTTACGTTAGCGACAATAAAAACATAACCGACAGCGAAAATAAAAATATAGCGACAATAAAAAATAAACTGGAGGCTGGCATATGAAAATTAGTAATAAAAAGACTGAATTTGAAAGAATATTTACATTTGTTGGGGAAAGTAAGTGACAATATTTGTTGGAAAAAAACGGAGCCGGGCATATGAAAAAATATGGATCCCAAGGCTTCACGTGATCTCACTTCTCTCCGCCGGGAATATCCCATTATTCAAGATTGCCCGTGCAACGCCGGGCCATACAGCTAGTTTTATATTAAATTTATCAAACAAATCTTGGTGCCGCCATGTTTAATTAAATATCAAATTAAAGTAATCTGTCAACTTAACTATTAAAATTAACTGTCTGATTAATTAAAATTAACTATTTAATTAATTAAAATTAAATATGTAATTAATTGTGACGAAATGTTCACTAAAACCTTCTTTATGGCTCATAGTATTTATCAGCAATAGTTTGGATTTATCTTAATATAAATAAAAGTCATTGTGGCTATGTATTTATGTTCCACATCTCCTCCTAAACCACTGGACTGATTTCAGCCGAACTTTGCACACTTTTTATTTAAGACAAGTCACTCTTAACTTTTCAAAGCCCAAAAGTTAATTAAAATTTCAGTTAACTAAAAATTAAGCAAGGCATTTTTCCGCGGTATCTATGGAAAATATTATCTCACGAAACTATTTTGACACCATATTAAAATTCAAAAAATTAGCTTTTCAGTAACAAAAATTTGATTTCCATACAATTTGCTTCACTCATTTTAATGTGCTTTTTTTTTCAAAATTAATTTTATACAGAATCCGTAACAATATTCTTTATCGTTGGAGAATAAGAATAATTCGAAGAACTTTTGCCAGAATACATTAACAGAATTCTGGATGAATGCTAAAAGAAAATTTTAAAAGTAGACGATTAACAATTTATATCAGGACCAGCTATTGATTTGATTTATTTTTATGCTTTAAATTAATGAACAATTAACTATTTAATTTAATTGTTTCAAAATATTCATTAAAACCTTTCTTTTACTTTAGTAATTTTTAACAAAATTTGAAGTACCTATATAACAAATAATAATTTACAGAGAAAATTACCTATCGACTGTTTTTAAAAATTGTCTGGTTCAATTGATATTCTCCTTTTAATTAAAAACGTTTCAGATCAAATTGTGTATTATAATTTTTATACAATAGTAATTTTTTACATTAAAAATATTAGGCATGAAAGCATTTTAATGCGGAGCAAAGCCGGGTATATCAACTTGTTTACCGTATAAAAAGAGGAAGTGAATGCGGCTGATAGGAGCTTTTCAAAAAGGTGTCACATGCATAGGTTAAAACGCACTCTAAGTTGGACGGCGGGGGGGGCGGGGATCACTTTTCAGCTCATAACTTCCAGGCAATTCTAGCTGTCAAAGAACTTTCACTATAAAAGTTGTTCGTTATGATTAGGTGATAATCGCCTATTTGAAATTTTCTTTCTATGTTCAATCGTAACGGAGTAATGGGGAAATTATAAATTGGAAGGGGGGATTGAATATCGCTTTTCAGCTCATATTTTCAAAGCAATTCTAGCTGTAAAAAAATCATTATAAAAGTTGTTCGTTATGATAAGGTGATAATTCGCTTAATTGAAATATATTTTCTATCTTGAGTCGTAACATAACTATGGGGAAATGATAAGTTGGGGGGAGGAGATAGAAAATGGCTTTTTAACTCATAACGTCTAAGCAATTGTAGCTCTCAAAAAAGTTTCAGTACAAAAGTTGTTTGTTATGGTGAGACAATAATTCGTCTAATTTGAATTTTCTTTCTATCTTCAATCGTAAGTGAATTATGGGGAATTGAAATTTTCAGCCCCACCATTTCCACCCTCTCTGAGCTGGATAGCCCATCTACGATTTCGGCCGAAATGATCACCGTCCTTACAACATATCCCTCGCCGGTTAAAATCTGATCCGAATTCAATTCTGTATCAATCTTCAACTTAAAAGTACTTTGTGGAATAATTTTACCGAACACTTTGCCTTCGTACATTGATTTAGGGCTCTAAATATTTTAAGTAATTAAAAAAGGGGAGATAAACTGGTTTATAACAAACTGCGGTTCTTTAAAAGAAGAAAACAGGGGAAATCAAAACATTCATATATTATACTGGAATTAATTTTTAATATTAAAAAAACTCAAAGCTTTTTTCCACACATTCATACTTTATCATATTTAAATATTAAGTTCTAAATTAGTTTTTTATAAGCTTTATGATTCACCTGAGTGTTGTGTAAAAAATTGTTATTATTTATTCAATAGTAATACGAAAAGTTTCTTTTTATCTTCTCCCCTCCTTTTAGTTTTTTTTTTTTTTTTTTTCCATCTCAAAGGCGGAAGCTATCTTCATCTGGAAATCGCAGCATTAAGATATTCTCAAAAAAAAAAAAAAAACCGAATATAAACGATTGTTAAGAAGTTCTATAAACAAATGAAAAATATTTCAATAAAATGGTTTAGACCAGTCTTCGAAATCAAAACTGAACAAAAGATTGAATATTTTCGTTAAAAAAAGGACCAAACAATTAATAACTACAAAAGAATAATTAAAGACTTAAACTTGAAATTCAAAAAAATAATTAAGAAGCAAATTCTTTAAAAGCGGCTAAAATTGGAAAATAAAAAAAAAGGAATAATTAGTACTTGCCTGTGTTCCACCTACTCCACTCCCCCCCCTTGTTTTCTTTAGATTTATCAGTTCTGCCGCCAATTGGTTCTTTTAAGGTTATAGTTAAATTAAATCTTTCTTTTATACAAAGAACATAATACTAATGCACTTAATTGCTTTTCGAATGTTTTGTTTTAATCGAACCATTTAATTGCTTTTTGAATGTTTTCGTTTTCACTTCTTTTTGACACATATTTACAAGAAAACAGTATACCGAATAAAGGCCTAGAATTATATGAAAGATCAGTTTCTTTTCAATAACAAATGCATTCCGTCAGTTTTAGAAATAATATTCTCATTCACCAGAAACAAGTTTGTTGCCCTGCAATAGAGGTAACTGTCACTTGTTTCGTGATAGAAGTAATTACAATGTACTACTTAACATAAAGTAATACAAAACAGAACTGTGATAATGAATCAAGAAGTTTCATCACAGAACAAATGACAGAATACTGGAAAGTTTGAGTCCAGCTCAGGCAATTAAAATGCATAGGTTGAAATCCACAAGTCAGAATAAATCATTTGCAGTTCTGCGCTGTCTCTTATTCAGTACAAACCGGCATTTAATAGCAGAAAAAATCTCGAAGTTAATGATTCTCAAGTCCGTTGCCACCTGACCTTAGGAAATTGTACAACCAATTTTGTTTCGGATATATCACATTGTCTAATCAGTTTCCGTTGATAAAAATAAAACTCATTTTGTGCAAGTTGTTAACTCTAATCAGAGCGGTTCCAAGTTCTCCGATTTGAATACAAACTATCCCTGACTATTCTTTTTCCTTGACGTAATTTTGCGCAACAGGAAAATTGCGTTCCATTTAAATTATAACTCTACAAACTCGGTAACACTGAGAATGAAATGGGATAGCGGTACGTGATGCACTCTAAATTTGATCCGCTATTCAGGTCAAAATTCAAAGTAGTGTTCAAAAGGCTAAACAAAGTAAAGCTAATTTGATTTCTTTAATCAAGAGAAGAAAAGGAAATTAAAGGAGAGAAAATAGGGCTATTACTTCTCGGTAACAGTTCCGGCTGAAAAAGGAAAACGATTTATATTGTCCTTGTATTATTCGTAGTCGAGTCAATTCATACGACTCCACATCACACGACAAACAAGTTTGCACCTGTCTTTTAACGTTCTTTACAACCTTTTGAGTACAGAAAAATTAGAGAAGATTTGGAAACACCCGTCCAAAACATCGTAGCCTGATAATGTTTTAGGCTTGATTCGTCTGCCGTTATATTATTTTTAAAAATGAACTCTTTATTATAGCAACGAAAATGTGCACATAAAAAATGCATTGTGCAAAAACAATAAAAGCAGTTGTAGAATTCACAGAAAAACTAGTCGTATTTCAATAAAACACAATATATTTATTTCACTGTAGTATGAAAAACTTTACCTGAGACCCTGGCTCTCCAAGTAATTTTTATTTTTACAAAGTAAATATGCTTAGCATAACCTAAACGAAAACAAACAACAAAACTGAAGAATTGAGTAACTAACTAACTTTTTAAAACTTTTGCATTTTTTAACATAACAATCGCGCGCAGATAAAGATGTTGCCAACCTAAAGTTATAAATAGCGTTAAATTGTTTACAACAGCAGTCTACAAAATATCACTTCTAAGGTAATCATCACTCCTTGGTAAGCGAGGCCTTCTGTTGCCAGTAATATTTGGTTTAACGTAAACGCGCCTCTAGAATTAAAACCAGCGGGAGTGGTTCCCCCCCCCCTATACTTTCTCGTATACATCCTAACACGGGTGGGGAAAAAAACGACAAGCGGCAGTAACACACACCATTCCCTAACACAGGTGGGGAAAAACGTGCGAAGCAATCGAGATTTTTTTTGCGATGGTGAAGAAACCGAATGATACGAACCCACATTCCTAATGATAAAACTGTGTACTAAATTTTATCCATTTAGCTGTTTAAGTTTCTGAGTTATTGTGTTCACATGAATACGGACAGACAGACTTCCTGTAGACGGATTTTGTCCAAAATTTGATAGAAACCTACAAATTATGTGTGTGAAATCTACGAATCTTGTGTAAAGACCATATACCAAATTTCATCCCTCTAGCTCAAACCGTTTTCGAGTTATCGTGCTCACAGACACTCAGACATAATTCCAAAAATGTGTTGTTCGGACTCAGGAAGGTCTGAAACGTGGAGATACATCAAAATCTCGCGTTCGATTTTTTTTTTTTTTTTTGACGATTTAAATCTTCATAATAGAGAAAGTATTTATATAACCAAAGTAAATATACAGCAAAAAGTGAACAACTATTTCAATCAGCCAAAGAATTGTTCTTATCGTTATGTGCAACAGTTGCACAATTCACAGTAGAACAAAAATTGATTTGGTGCGGATTACTTTACATTTATAATGTGAGCATGAACTGCCGCAATTCTACATACATTAACAGTAGGCAGAAATTCTATTACGTAATTTCAAATTATATCTAATCGTTTGCTTTTGCATCTTAAAAATAAATTTCCTTGCATGTAAAATATGATGGCAACAAATAATTTCACCCATCTTTACGCTTCCTTCTTCCAGTTGTCTTAGATATAAATGTTTTATAAGGTTTTTTAACAAATAATATCCCAGTGTTTAGACCACTACTAAAGGCTTGGATTGCATTCGTGCTCAAATAAAATTAGAATAACAACATATTTATACTTCGCAGCAGACGATAAATAATTCTTTACAGCAAATACAGCAACACCCTTTAGAACGGCAGGTAATTTAAAACTAATCTTCTCTATTCAAGTCACAACCAAATCTAGTTCTTAACCCTTTGACATCACATTAGTAATGTGCTTTTCACTGCCCTTCCGCTTTTTATTTGGACTGGCGAGGATTTGAGAGGCCTTATGATATGGATACAAATGAATAATTTTAATTAATTATGAAAATAATTAATCTGTAATAAAATGCAAAATTTTAATTAAGAAAATAATTAATCTGTAATAAGATGAAAAATTTTAAACATGAAGTATTTTTAAATTGTTTTTTTTTTACCAACAAATTTGAGTCGGAAAAGGTTAAAAGCTAAACGAGGTAAAGCTAATTTAATTTCTCTAATCAAGAGCAGAAAGGAAAGTCGCCTTTCAACAACAGTTCCAGCTTATACATGAAAAAGATTTCTTACTCCTCTTATTTTGAAAAAAAAAAGTTTCTCAATTATAAATTCTTTACAAATATTCATTTACGGCCCTTGGAAATTATGACATAATTTTGCGTTCTCTCTAAATATTAGTTTTGCATTTTAATTCGTCTGATAATTTCATTACATCGACGAACTTTTTTTAAAAATTGTGACAAAAAGTTCCATTCCTTTTTTTAATTTCTTCTCACAACTGCCTTCGTAAATCTTTTCAACCAATTTTTTCCCAGTGCTTAGGTCACAAAATGTCACTTTTAATGAGGGAAAGGGAAGAGGAGTAATTCTATTCCTGTCTCGCATAGAATTCCTTGCAAGAAAATATTTATGTGCTATGAGCACAGTGGAAGATTCATCAGAACAGTGGCGGCGATTCGGTGGAAGAAGTGAGGAGGCAAAAAAAATTATAGACATCTAAAACACCGGGAAATACAGCAGTGGCGCAGCGACGGTAAATAGCGCCCGGGTCATATGATTTTTTCGCCCCTATCTCGTCATCATCAGTGGCTCAGCTTATGTAAACAGCGCTCGCAACATGGTATTTTTTTCGCCCTCTCATCGTATTTGACGTGAAAAAGTGACATAAATGCATAAATGTTTTGTCACCATGGCCACTGGCGTATCAAAGGCAACTGGTGGTGTTCTTGGAACAATAAGATTCTTTTACCACAATCGTCATTAGTGGTTTAGCAAGCATAAATGGTTGGTGACATAAACACAACGTATTATTTTTATCGTCATCATATTTTGCTTTAAAAATGGCAAGAACGCATGTGATGTTTCGACTACATGGCGCCCGGGGTACACTACTGGAGTATAGGGGGTAAACAACAAAATTAAAAATTTAGTTTAAAAATTAGCTATTTTTCGAATACTGATTATTATAATTCCTAGTTTTAGGTAGCTAAAATGAAATAAAAATTTAATTTTTCCCTTAAAAAGTAGGAGGCGACCGGGCCCCCCCCCCCCTTGCCACCACAGAATCAGAACGTGAATAGCAACTCGCATGCATGACTAATAACACATTATCAAATTCCTAATAAAATTTATAACTTAGTTTTTTGTTCTCAAAAGTATGCATTTAATCAGTAACAAGGGACTTAGCCAAAAAGAATGAGATTAAATCTATCTTCGCAAATACAAACAATGTATAATAGAGAAATAAAACTTCGCAAAGAGCTCAAAACTGCTTAGGGGAAAAAACTTAATAAATCTGCCAATGCCTTTAGTTGGAATAACACTCAATAAAAGAAAATCTCTCCCCCCCCCCCTCAGAAATGCAGCCTTGAAATTTTGCATTCATTGGCAAAAATAAAATTTCGCATTTCACATACATTACCTTCTCACCTTGTTAAACTTCCAATTGACATTTTTTTTTTTTTTACGATTAAAATCATCAAACTGGATATTACACAACTTGAAAGGACAAAGCTACTCGTATAACTGATAACACTTATCTCCCTTGTTTTGTTAAATTGTAAATTCTATCATACCAATTCAATTGCATTTAGTTTTAAAATCTAACTACCCGCCTTCAGTGACCAGCTGTTTGCCCATATTATTAATAGCTTGTGGTTATGCTAGCAATTTGACGAATTGGTGGCTGGAGGCTGAGGGACTCTGCAAAGTTTTATTTTGCGATATATCTCAAAAATGGAGGGTGTTGGGGGGCGATTGATAACGTACCTAGACGTCATAAGCTTTCATCTATACTTATAAAAGGCAATATTTGTGTGCGTGTGTGTGTGTTTGTCTGCGATATCCAGACGAATCTATCGCACTTACAGCCATGAAATTTGGCACACAGGTAGTCGTAATTTTAAAATTTAATCTAGAAAATTTTTTATTGATTGTTTTGTGTTGTTTTGGTTGATTTTTCGCACTAATTTCTCAATAGAATAGTTTCGAATAAATGTACGACGAAAATGGATAGACCATTGGAAAGAGCACGCGATTTCCGTTCTACTGAAGTTAGTTTTGAATTTCTAACGTAATTTACTGAATTTTGATAATTTTTTATGCTGGAGGGCAGACGACCCGTGATGACATATCTAGATGTCATAAGCTTCCATATGAAATAAAAATTATCGAAATCGGTGCAGTGGTTAGGACTGGGGGATTGGTCCTCTGGTTTTGTCAATTATTTTAAATACACTGCTGGACAATTGCTAAGGACGGATCACACTATCACCTATAGCAAAGACAAAATGAAAGGACGCAAAATGTGGAATACTGGAATACGTGCGGGATACAGTAAGAAGAGGTGTGCTTATGCAAATTTTCTTTTCCAAGCTTGTTTATCATGTGATAGCGCTGAGAAGAGAATTTGATGCGTGTTGTTCTGAGAGAAAGTTTTACGCGAACGATTTAATTGACAAACTTGAAATTTTCGGTGTGTCTTCCCTTTATCACTTAGATGATTTTACACATGGCAGTATTTTTGGAAAGATCAGAGGAAGGCGAAAAATAACAGATGTTGTCAGGGAATTTGACATAGCCACAGGGTTGTTTCATGGTTGTAGAATGCATTTAAAACTTTCACAGAGGAGCGAGATACATTAACAGCTGCTAATAATGTGCAGAGCATGACACAACGTGTGGAATGTTCCATCACACAACACAGTGGGTATATCCCGTACTGTCACCTTTATCAAAGGTACCTGCTCTCATTCTTTCCATTTCTCCATACACAGCATCAAATGGACACTTTTTTCCTGTAAGATGCTTCAAAATCTTCTGTATTTTCCAGAACAATAAATGGTCTTTATTTTAATGTCCGAACACTGTGACAACAATATTTTATCTTGCTGGGACTCCACCACTGCTTAATATTATACTACATTGCAATTTGTGATCCGTCCTTAGCAAATGTCCAGCAGTTTATGTAGATGAGTACAAAATTGGATGTTCTCAAAAAAATTACTAAAAGTTTCAATTTACATGACTATCATACTCATAATCTATTTCAGGAAGCTGTTAAAAATTTAAAACTTCTGTTCCAAGACATACAGTTAAATTAAGATATCGCAATTACGTACCTGAAAAACTGGTATGCAAAACTTGCTCATTTGAAAAAAAATTCTAATATATGACGAGAAATGTTTATGCATTTGTACACTATATAAATCCATATCTCTTACATTATAATATCCACAAAACATTTCTCCTGCATTCGGGAATAATTATATAATATAATCAATTAATTTATATTATAATATAATCAACTGATATTATAACATTAATTTAGAACCTATAAAGTTAACAGTTAGAAATGGTTCTCCCCTGCCCCTCCATAAAAGAAGAATATTCCATACACAAATATTTTTAATAGCAAATACTAAAAAGATAGTTGCCTGCAAAGGTTTGGGAAGGGGGGGGGGGTAGATGATACTGTGGGTTAACAGAGCACTCGAACTCAGTGTTCTTTACCTCTGCTGTTGAAGAAGAAAAGTGGCATTATACATTATTATTACTGTTACATAGCATTATTAAGATTTGATATCCATATTTTTTAACACTGATTTTTTCTCTCTCTCTCTCTTCCCTACAGTATTTCTAAATAGGGATAGTTTAATTCCAACCAGCTGGTATATACTCTCGCATAGTATCATCTTAAAACATACAGGAGAGTAGGATAAATTCTTCAACAAAAATAATGACCAATAAATAAAATATTTTTATTCTTGCTTTTAATATCTCATGCACTTGGATCTCTCAAAAATACCAGCACATATTTAAAACTTCATAACTTCTTGCTTTGGTGCCCTCTTTAATCCATTAGATAGACACCATAGATTTCTATAAAATTATGTTTAAAACACCAAGATTAAGTTAACGGTGAAGTAAAAGTAAATTCGGAGAAAAAAAATTTTCTTCTTGGTTTTCTTTATTTTTAGAAGAAAAAAAAATTTCAGTTGAAAAAATTATTTTTTAAAATAAATATTAAAGATTTTAAAATATAGAAAATATTATTAAAAAATAAAAATCACTTTCTAATTCCTTGCATTATCTCAAAAATAAATTTTAAAAAAATCAAAATGGCATTTTGACATCAAAATCTGTCTAATTGGTAGTATATGCCTGTTGAAAACAGTTTTGAAGTTTGGAAATACCAATTGACTTCATAGCCAAAGTAAAAAAGAACAATGTAATGGATGCATGTGGTTCAGCTACAGAAGTGAAATGTTACTGTCCTATAAATAGCACACTGGGTGTTAATGGGTTAAAATGACCATAATGCACAAAAATAATATTCTATAACTGAAAAATTAATATCTATGCCTAGGTTTTTTTTTTTTTTAATCCCCTTGACTCACTTTGGAATTATGCAGAATGTTCCCTGTGAGCAATTTCACTGTTTAGATTTCAGCTTATACATATCACATTCTGAAAAAGTGGAGGGAATGCAGCTTTCAGGGGCTTCAGCATGAATTTTTCAGAATCAAATGTGTAGTATTCACTCAAGTTTGACACATTTGTTTGTATAGATAATTTTCTGGAAAGGCACTTATTTTTTTTAGCATATTAATCAAAATCATTTTTAAAAAATTTGCTTTTTGGCTGAATGATCTTCGAAAACAACGTTCTTCTGAGTAGAAACAATCTTGAGAGTTCTATGAAAGCAAAAAGCATTGTAAAGGTCACAACAATAACATTTTGAAAGGGTTCAGATGCTCAATTACAAAATGTTGAAGAAATACCAACTGATTTTACAAAAACATTGTATATAGAAAAACACATATAACAAATAAAAATAATGCCTAATAGTACAAAGAAAATAAATAGGGCAAGTTACCAAATTTGAATCAACTGGCCATTTTTTTTATCTTCTCTATCTCCGTACATTAAAGAAATTTTAATGAAATAATAAACTAATGAATTTCTTTAATAGTTTATCTTCAGAAGATAATTAACTTTTTATGAAATACAAAGTAGGAAAAAATCTCTTTTAAAATTGTCATCGGTCCAATTAAGGAAACTGGTTCCAGAGGTTGAAACACCAGTTTCTTTACACATAATTAAAGCAAAAATTTTTCTCCATTATCAAATTCACATCACTATACAGAGCATGAACCCAAGTAATTATATTTTATGCACTATATTGCTTCCTCTTTTCCTTTTCTATATGGTGCGTACCCTCAGTTTTAAAATTTTTCAATCCAACTTTAATATTCTTTTGCTTTGACTTGTTTCAATTCCACTTTATGAGGACTACTAGTGGTGATATATGTTTTCTGAGCTATTCCTCTAGTTTAAGGTAATAATTCCAGCGATTTAAACAGTTCAATTTAAGCAATTGCTTGTGATCCAGTCTATGCAACTTTTGGACAACAAAAAAATCCCCTTTCTTATTTTTAAACTATTTTAATAAAATTATTATAGTAAATTGTAGCCCAACAAATTTCCTATCTGAGGATACAATAACATTTCTTACTTTAAAACATAGTAAGGGCTTTTTGTCTTTTGTTAATTAATGACACCTTAATCTAAACACTTATTCTCTAACTATAACCATGTACAGGGTGGCTACAGAAACTGTGTGTCTCTTTTTGGCAAGCTTGAAGGCAAAGGTAGATTCCTTTATGCTAATGTTACAAAAGTAATGTAATATTACATATTGATCAATACAGAGACAGTCAATGACTTTATTGTTTCTACACATTGCAATATTTACGCTGTGATTCTGTTTTCATGACATTTAATTTTTTACTATATCAAGGTTTTATCATTCCATTTTTTATTCCAAAAGGATTTGCTAGATTTACTGGTCAATAAATTGGTCAAATTTTTTTTAATATCCCAACACATAATCATTCAACAAGTAGGAATAAAAAGAAATAAACATCCCAACAGCGCAAATATCCCCTAGATAACATTAAGCCAGCCGATCTGAAACAGTAGCAAGAAATTGGCCTTGACACGAATGAAGAACGACTCTAGATTAGTTTATTTAATCTAGGTTACCATATAATTGTGCAAACATTACTTTGTCATATGGTAAAATCAAATGACATGAAACATTTGAACATTACTAAAATGGGCTCATTTAGAGAACTCCCTGGTTACAGAGATAATAGTCACTAAATTCTTAACACATAAGAGAATAAAAATTATTAAACATTGTGAATTCCAAATTTAACACGTGTCTTTAAAGCCTAGGATATCAATGCAGCCATTTTGAACAGGAAATTTAAATCTCCATCGACAGTTAAAAGCAAATACTCAGGCAGAAAACCCCAAAACAATTTTAAAGTTAATGAGATATTTTTCAATATAAAAAAGGATAAAGGGAATTTTTATATATCTATCTCTTTTGGTTATTTTATATTAAATCTATTAAACAAATCTTGGTGCAGCCATGTTTAGTTAAATATGAAATTAAAGTAATCTGTCAAATTAACTAATTATCAAATTAACTATTAAAATTAACTGTTTCATTAATTAAAATTAACTATTTACTTAAATAAAATTAAACATTTAGTTAATTGTGACGTTATCTCCACTAAAACCTTTCTATGGCTCATAGTATATGCCAGCAATCTTAATCTTGTAATTATCTAATAATTATCTTAATTTAAATAAAAGTTATTGTGTCTATGTATGTATGCTCCACATCTCCTCCTAAACCACAGGATTGATTTCAACCTGACTTTGCACACTTTTTTATTTAAGATAAGAGAAAGTTCACCTTAACTTTTCAAAGCCCAAAATTTACTTACAATTTCAGTTAAATAAAAATTAAGCAAGGCCTTTTTCCGCGATATCTTTGGAAAACATTATCTCATGAAGCTATTTTTACACCTTATTAAATTTTTTAAAAATTAGCATTTCAGTGATAAAAATTTCATTTCCATACAATTTGTTTCTCTTATTTTAATATTTTTTCAAAATTAATTTTATACAGAATTCGTAACAATATTCTTTATTGTTGAAGAACAAGAATAATACGAATATATACAGTTGCCAGAATACATTCACAGAATTCTGGACTAATGCTAAAAGAAAATTTTAAAAGTAGATGATTAACAATTTATATCAGGATCAAATAATGATTGATTTATTTTCATTCTTTAAATTAATGAATAATTAAGTAGTTAATTTAATTGTTTCAAAATATTCATTGAAACCTTTCTTTCTTTCACTTTAGTAACTGCTAACGAAATTTGAAGTACCTATATAACAAATAATAATTTATGGAGAAAACAGATGTTTTTAACAATCGTTTGTTTCAACTGATATTCTAATTTTAATTAAAAACGTTTCAGATCAGAAAAGAAATTTGTGTATTATAATTTTTATACAACAGTAGTTTGTACATTAAAAATATTAGACATGAAAGCATTTTAATCCGAAGCAAAGCCAGGTATATCAGCTTGTTTATCGTACAAAAAGTGGAAGTGAATGCAGCTGATGGGACCACATAACTTCTAAGTAACTAGGGAGTTACACCCCTACTCGCTTCGCTCGTCAACCCCCAAGAATCACTACGTGATCCCAGCTCACTTTGCTCGCTCGCCGTACAGTTATGACTGTCTGCTAGTAAAAGGAAATTATAAATACATTAATTACTAAAAGTAAATTTAAATTATTTGAAATAGCATAAACTTCTAACATTTTTTCAGCAATTACTAATAAACTAAATCATCAAATCTCTAAAATTAAAATTTGCTAGTAGCATATATATATATATAAGTATATATATGTAAATGTTTCAAAGAAATTTGAATGCTAAAATGTATAATTATAAAATGTTTACAAATAGAAATTATTTACATCAATCGGAAATCAGGCACTTAAAACTTCTTGGTACACAAAATTGAATATTTCTTCAACAGTTTCATTAGTCAAGATTTCATCCCAGCATACTTCTTAATATCTACTCTTCTCAATGAATTGTTGCTCAGAAAAGTTTCGTCACATGTATAAGCACTCACTGTAATAATTATTTAGCCAAGAAAGTTATAACTTTTCTCTCTGGGTAGTTAGTTATTTATGTGTTAAAACCTCAGAAAGTTTGAGTTATGAAAGATTATTTAACCCATTTCACAAACTTTTAGCTTAAAAAGCACAGTTTAACGTGGCTTTAAACATGTTAAGATTCACTATTCAAAATTAAAAAATATAATATTCACTTTTACCTTTTTAAAATTAACAAAATAGCCTTTTTTGGAAATTTTTAAAAATTTCTAAAATTCTTTCTTTTTACACCAAAATTTTAAACGTGCTCTTTTTCACTGATATTTTGATCAGAAAAGCTTCGCCACATGTATAAAAGAACATACTCCCACAACTATATTCCTGTAGCTAGGCAACTTAGCTCTGTACACAAAAACGCTTGATTCTGTTTTGTTCATTCCGATTGGATCGTATTATGAGATTCCTCAATAGTTTCATTAGACCTATCTTGACGATTTCGATTTATAATCGAAACTGCCCAAGTTAAACTCATTTTGAAGTCCAGATCAAATCAATCGCTAATTCGAATGTAAACAATCTAAACTCGCGAGCTGTTGCCAAATGGCGATTAAGAAATTCGACCCTTTTTTGTCGCCATGCAAGAGAATTATATATATAGATTCTTGCTGCCAAAAAACTTTCAATAGACAAGTAGTTTGTTATGATAAGGTGATAATTCCCCTAAATGAAGTTTTCTTTCTATCTTCAATCGTAACGGAGCTATGGGGAAAAGATAAATTGGGGGAATTGAACATCGCTTTTCAGCTCATAACTGTTCAAAAAAACCTTTAATATAAAGTTGTTTGTTATGATTATGTGATAATTCCCCTAATTCAAAGTTTCTTTCCATCTTCAATCGTAACAGAGAAATTATAAATTGGGGGGGGGGGGTGTTGGGGAATTGAATATCTCTTTTCAGCTCATAATTTCTAAGCAATTTTAGCTGACAGAAACTTTTAATATAAAAGTTGTTCGTTATGATAAGGTGATAATTCTCCTAATTGATTTTTTTTCTCTGTCTTTAGTCGTAACAGAGCTATGGGGAAATGATAAAATGGGGGAGGAGAATGAAAATGGCATTTTAGCTCATAATTTCTGAAAAATTGTAGCTATCAAAAAAGTTTCAATACAAAAGTTGTTTATTATAAAGAGGCAATAATTCGCCTATTTTGAGTTTTCATTCTATCTTCAATCGTAAAGGAATTTTGGGAAAATGAAATTTCCTGTCTCCCACCATTTCCACCCCCTTTTAGCTTGTTAGCACATCTACAAACTCGGTCGACATTTTCTCCGAACTTGCAACATATCCCTCGCCGGTTAAAATCTAATCAAAATTGCTCTAGTTAACGTGTTCACAAGATAACATGCGCAAAAGCGTTATATATATATACGTCTCTACTAATAATAAGGAAAAGAACATTTCGCCCTATATTCTCATAAGGATTAGAGCTGCAAGAATGAAAGCAGGTGGAAGAGACTGCAAATGATGAGAGCTTTCGAACAAGGGGTAAAATGTATAGGTTAAAACGTACTTTAAGTTAGGGGGAGAGGAGGGGAAGGGTGGGAAAATCAATTTTCAACTCATAACTTCTAAGCAATTGTAGCTATCGAAAAAGTTTAAATGCAAAAATTGTTTGTTATGATAAGGCAATAATTCGCCTAATTTCAATTTTCTTTCTATTTTCAATTGTAAAGGAATTATGGGAAAATGAAAATTTTCACACCCCACCATTTCCACCCCCATTGAGCTGGATAGCACATCTACGAACTCGATCGAGATTTTCACTATCCTTACAACATATCCCATGCTGGTTAAATTTACATCAAAATTACTCGTTATTGTGTTCACAAGATAACATGGGAAAAAGCTTTATATATATAACGTTATATATACATAACTTGATAACAAAGGGTGGTTTTGGGTTCTAGGGGTCATGATTGGTGAACATCTGCAGAAATTTTCCAAAAGTCATGTCACGAGAACTATTGCAATAGGTAGACTTCCTATAAGGAATCTACCTAAAATTTCCCTGATTAAACTTACAACATTTCCCTGATTTACGGCTACTAATTATACTAGTTTCCTGGCTTTCTCCCAAGTCAGAATCACTGTATGCACACAATACACATTATTAAAAACACTTTTACAAGTCATTTAAAATGAAAAAAAAAAATTTATAAAATGTAATTTTTAAAAAATGGAATGAACATCCTAAAAAAATCTATTAAAACAGTATACTACATTTCTTATATGTAAGAAATACTGGAAATTTTAACAAAATACTTTGCTTCTAAAACTGCATAAGAATTCTAAGAAACATTAAAACTACTCTCTTTGCGACACAAGTTAAATTATATTAACACTAAAGATTATTATGATCTTTGCTCAGAACTTTAAAAACAGTTCAATAACTAATTAGTGCTCTTTCATGAGTTCCAGAATAACATATTACAGCAAAAATATAATAATAGTATAATTATATGTACCTATTAATATATATTTTAGCAACGATTTAAACAAGAGAAACTGCTAAAATATTACTTCAAATCTTTGTTCTTGAACAAATCATAAGAAATTGTCATAATCAAAAACTTGTGCTTTTATTAAATGAATAAGTTTTTTTTAATTCCATTTATTATTACAAATAATGCTAGACATAAGATACTAATTTATAGATAACTCAAGTAACTATCAATTTCCCCCGATTTTTAGATATTTTTATGAATTTCCCCGATCGATAAAATTCCCCGATATCCAGGTTCTGTCGCTACCCTGATGTAGCACTTTCTCTTAAAAATGATTTCATATACCCCATCTATGTACGTCATTACATAATTTGCCCGTCTTATAGCCTAAATATTTAATAGAATAAAGTTATGATATCGATCAAAATTCGGCAGCTGTCCCTATGTGGTATAAGGTAATTCACTCTTTTAAAGAAAAACACATTCAACTAGAAAGAAAAAAAATCGACTTTATTCAACAGTGAGTTTTCCCCAGGTTTACAGGATATAGCAACCATTGTACATGAAAATCAGAATGAACCGAAACACATACAAAAGTGAAACTTTTTTTTTTTTACAAGAGGAAAATACTTTTGGGTAAACTTTGAAAAATCAATCTACTACATATTGTAATGAATTTTGCATGAAAATGGTTGGCACATATATCCTACCTGGCATTTATCTTAACATGTACATCCTAATAAAAAGTCTATTTGAATTTAAGTTAAACAATTTCATAATGAAATTAAGCTGTGAAACTAGTAAAGAAATCTGTAACTATTTTCTTTAGCTTAGCGTCAGTTGCATCACTGATCTTTCCTTCTGTAGCAATAGAGTCGAGTACATCTTGATGGCTGGTCTTGATGTGCTGCAAGAAAGCTTTCTCAAAAGCACCAATGCGAGCAGGGTCCAACTTGTCCAAATAACCACGGACACCAGTGTAGATAACAGCAACTTGATCCTCAATAGCCATAGGAACTGAAAAGAAATAATTACGAGTTATAGCTCTGGAACAAAATTTTATATGATAATCACGATTTCAAAGCATTTATTTAGCTCCATAACTGATTAATGTACTCAGTCAGACCTTGTTAAAAATCACCATTTTTCAAGCAAAAGGATGAATACTTGCATTGCAGTAATATGGAACATTAATTAGACTTTCCAATCCTATGTGGACATTCACCACTTCTTATTCTAAACAAATTGGTTAACAAATAAAAACAGGCCTATCTAAACAGCTGTTCGAGTTGAGTTACACTAACAACCGGTTTTGAAGCAACACAAGGGCTATTTTGAAATAGATCTCATAACTTTGAACTACAGTCAGATGATGAGCATGACGCCCAAGCCAGCATCCCTTTCTCTAAACAGCAGGACGTTCGACCCGCGACGTCAGATTTAACATGCACCAGGCCCACATACATAGCAGATCTTCAGAGGAATCTGGTTTCGACCATGAAACCCTCCAGTCCCCAAGCCTAGGCCTTATCACTAGGCCACTGCAGTCCTTACATTTTAAACAAACATGCAGACCTCTTACACTGCTTCACACATAGTAAAAAGGAATGAAACCAGTGTGAGGTAGAGTACATCCAGTGTATCTCGCTACACCCCCCTACCAAAAGTTATTGCTATGGCTAGCATTAAAATGCTTTTTCATTACATTTAAAAAAGCAATTCAAACCTTCACATAAGTCTATTTGGTCCATACCAAGCAGACATCCTAAAAAGTAACACATCGGTATTTTAAGAATACAAGTGGATAAAAAAAAAACTGCCTAAACTACAAATTTTTAATGATTCTACACAAAGTATTATTTTTTCAGTTTACTCTATCAGATGAAGGCCACTTACAAAGAAGATCTGGCAGTTAATGAAGGATCAGCTAGTGTCACAACAGGATGATATTCCTGGTGTATATAACACTGCAATTTTAGAAAGCCTCAATAATTAGAGAAGGACTGAAATAAGTGAGGCTATTTATAATATTTTCCACTCTTAAACTACTCAAGACCCAGTTACATGAACATAAAATATTTCCCATTTTCTACAAAACAAAATGTTGACATGTGTTAAAGCCAAATGATTTAAGAAATTTAAAATAGACAGCTTATCAAATGATATACAAATTACACAACGATGGCTGCTATTTAAAGAAATCATTAACCACAAGAAACTAGATTCTGCCAAGAATTAGTAATAATTTTTTCTAACATATGTTGCGCATAATTTCGCTATACATCACATAAAATACTTTCTGCATTACATCTTAGAAATGAAAACCATTTCTTAGAATAAATAAAAATTGATAAATTTATGGAGTTGGTTCACTGGTTATATGAATTAGGACTCCACATGATGCCTATTCCTATATATTTAAAAATAAAGCACATTAAAAGTATCAAGAAGAAATTTTTAAAGCATTTGAAAAGATTTTAGAGTAAAAAACTAAATAATTTTTTTAAATTTAAACTTAATCAATATTGCCATCCAAATTTTACGAAGTCAAATTATTGCTGCAACAAATTCTGCTTCCATAACGTAAAACTCGATTAACTCACCATACTGTCCTTGTTTCAGCAACTCTGTCAGCCTCACACCTCTGCTCAACAGCTGCTGCGTGGAAGCATCCAAATCGGAACCGAACTGAGCGAAAGCAGCCACTTCACGATATTGAGCCAATTCCAATTTCATGGAACCTGCTACCTGCAAACAGAATTAGATCAAATGAATATTTTCTTAGAATTTAGTGCTCAAGCAGGATTCCCACTCTTATTGAAGAAAAAAATTCAAGGACTTTTCAAGGACCTTTTTTAAAAAATTCAAGGACCATAAAATTACATATTTTAGAACACAAAAATGCAAAGGACAAATTTAAATCAAACATTTTCAACTTTAACGTTCAAATGCGTGATCACTTTCTTACTTATGACTTTCAGATGCTAAAATGAAGAATATCAAAGGCACATGTTTTGCACACTTTGCAGTTAGTGAACCAAAATCTGCAGTGCAAAGTGAGTTTAGAGATCACAATTCAAACACCCTTACTATTAGGTATAGTGTACTAGGACTAGATGCTAATTTTACACAAACTACTACCAAGCATTTACTTGGTAGCTCACTTCACAAACACATCGACTGAAACAAAATTCATTAAAAAATTGTTAGTCCCACAAGAACCTCTATTCTTACTTTTGACCATTGCTTGAGATTGAAGGGGGAAAAAAAGCAAGAGACAAGTACAAATCAACAAACCTTTATTTACATTTAAATAAATAAACTTTAAAGTACTTTAAATTTACATTTTCAGTTGCTCTGTTAAAGCCTCAATTTTTTCATTGATCATTTTGACTTCATTAGCCCTTTCTTTTCTGTTTTCTTAAAACTATTGGATTCTGCAATAGATTTAAAATCTTTACTTTTTTTCAGCCTTTTCAGCTAGTTTGTCAGCAAACTTCTGCAGTGCAGAAACCAATGTAATGCAATTCAGTGTGATGTATGACTCACAATTATGATGACCCTTCACAATTTTTGCCATATATTTATTTATCTACTAACTGAATAGCCAGTTTGTGTTAACGGAGCACAAAAATGACTATTTGCCATAATGAAGAGTAAAAAAACTGTATAATCTGGCATCCCTTGCTCTTTTATGTTCAATTTTACTAATCAAACCACTTATATTAATCCTCTATGAACGTTGAAAAAGAAGTTTTATTAATAAGAACTAATATAAGTAAAAATTGATTACTATAGGCGCCCGTGGGATTTTTCCAAACAAGAACAAAAACTTTTTGAAAATAACTGACACTCAAGAAATCTGTAGCCTAATAAATTAATTTTAAACTTACTAGTTTTCTTAATTAAATTATTACTCATTACTTAATATATGTTTCACACTTCCGTAATTTTTCTGTTTGGAAAACATGTTGCAGAATTTTCAAAGGGGAAGGCCTCCCTTTTCCTGTGTGACTCATACTAGTAGCCCTCATAGAAACAACTCAAAATGACAGAAAAAGACCAAAAGTTTGTTGAAAATGTGCAAGAGTCGCTCAAAAAGGTTTGCATGTCGATCTTCGGCAATATGGAACCGACCCTTCCATTTTAGAATCCATTTCTTCAAAGGGGCCTCTATGAAATCAGCGAAGACAGAAAAAACATTACCATTGGTCCTTAAAAAAAGATACAAACCTTCTGAGAGCTTACAAGAGCTTTGCGTTCCTTGCGTTACTGATTAAAAATATAAACTGTAAAAAATCTTAAGCAAAGTAAAATCTTGATAAAAAATATCCATTGAAAAAAAACATTAAAAGACAAAAAATATGAAGTTGGCAAGACAACGATTTTTTTCCAATGTTTATATATTAAAACACAGAAGCATAATATTTCTTCGTTATAGAAACAAAATTAAACTTTTGATTCCAACCAACTTTTTTCATTACGGCTAAAAAAAAATAAAAATCGGTTCAAAGAGAAACAAAACATCAAAAGACAAACAAAAAAAGAGAAAAAAATAGAAGAAATAATAAATTAAAATACCAGAAGCATAACTTTTCTTCTCACGTATGTAAAAATAATAATGGGGAAAAATGAAAATTCACAAAAATGTGCAAAAACCCCGGAATTTAGCACTTAAAATTAAATAAATAAAAATTTAATTCAATTTTTTTTAAATGTACGGCGTGAGCTCCCTCTTGCACTAATCCATCACTTTACAAAATTTAATTGTATGTCAAACCGTTTGGGAGTGCATAAAGAACAAAAACCGAACACGCATGCATGCATACATACATACGAAAAAAAATCTTTTCTATAATAAATAATTTCCATCCAATACTTTGAAGATCCCATAATTTATCAAAATGATCCGTATTCATAACAGAAAAAAAAAAAAGAATACACAAAATTAACAAAAAAAGTGCCGACATAAAATATTAATAATAAAAAATAATAACATCAGGTATTGCAATAATTCACCAGAAAGATCTCCTTGAAATGGAAAAATTAATTAATTCTGGTTGTAACTCCTATTTGATTTTAAATCAAAGAAGCAAACAGGATCCAGTGTGGATGCTAATTTGTATTTTTTTTTTTTTTTTTGCATAGACAGATGAAAGAAAATTTACGATCTCACAAATTGTCTGAATCTCTTTGGCACGATGCCAAATTCCTGTGCAAATTCCTGTGCGTCTTCCACATTTGGGTACAATTAATATCTATCAACTGAGTATTGTATAGCAACGGATTCGGAAACCCTCCGCGCTTTTGCGCATGCGCCGGGCGGAGTTATTTTCATCAAGATACCGGGAAAGTGAAGAATGGAAGGGTGATGTTTACTGAGCGTGAACTACCAAAGAACTCCGGAAATGCGCTCATATGACTCATTGCCTGACACCCCATTCTGGTGTAAAATAGTGAACTATCTAATTTAACTAATAAAGGGAACACGATCTTGTTCATAGACGAAGTTTCGGTTCCACGGAAATTTAAATGTAAACATCCCGCTGTCTGACGCATGCGCAGAAACGCGGATGGCCTCCGTTTCTGATTGTCAGTACATGACCGATTTTCATTGGCAGTCATCGATGTTTTATTTTACTTTCTATAAAAGACCAGCTAATATTATCTCGTCCGATAAGAATTATCAAAATAAAAAAAATTCCAGTTTTAGAATAAAATTTCCTGGGTTTTTTCGAATCTCAAGGAATTCCCGGGTCATAGCGAAACCATACCCTTTTTTGCCAGCCCCCCATCCTAGACAGAGAGGAAATATTGGTGATTGACAGCATTACCATAGTAACACCCTTTTTTGCGACCCCTCTCTCTTCCTCCAAACTAGAGAAAAGAATAGTGACTGACAGCGTTCCCATAGCAACACCCTTTTTCCGGTGGTGGAATTCTCAAGACAGAGTACATTTCGAATTTTTCAAGGACCCAACAAAAAAAATCAAGTACCTTTCCGGACTTTTCAAGGACCCAACGAAAAATCAAGTACTTTTCCGGGGCCCCGAGTATGGCAAATAAAATTCAAGGAGTTTCAAGGACCGTGGGAACCCTGTCAAGTTATTTACAGTATCATAACAGTACTTATAACAACTACAATTTGCAAGGATGTATAGTACAAGTAAATAAGATTACATATCAGATTTAACCCTCTGAGCGCCACAAACGGTTTTTTATGTAAAGCAAATCTACTCCGACTTTCGCAGAACCGTGTTTTTTCTTCTCTTTCGGTCGCCTTGAAAATGGGAACAACCGGTTTTTTTCTGGTTTGAATTTTGCAGTCGTAAGCGGCAAATACGTGCTTTCTCGCCTCTGCTTTCCCCTCCATTGATGACTTGGTTGACAGTGACAGATTCGTGGTGATAAGCTTTACAATAAACGAGCCACAGGTGGTAGGAAGGAATGTTTGCTGCAAAAATTGAATTCCTTATCGTTAAAACGAATAGCAAGGTAGGGAAGTTTTCATGCAGCTTTTCAGAAACTTGTGGAAGAAAATCTTTCTCGGATTCTTATTATGGCATAGAAATGCTCATAAGCTTTTCTTTTCATAAACAAAAAAAATGCTTGAAGAGATACCCCTGAATGAACCTCTAAATTGATTATCTTAGCAATTTTAGCAAACATTCAGCATAACACCTTGAAAAGGTGTTTGTCCCTGAAATTACAAGAATAATTTGAAATAAGCAACAGATTTCTGTCCTTTTTTTATCTTGCCAATTTTGCAAAGAAAAGGCCATGTAGAAAAAAATGTAATAAGTTTTGACTGGGTTTCTAGTCCTGTTTTTTAGAAATAGGACTAGAAACCCAGATATAATTTCTTACATTGCACAAATTGGTATATTAAGGACTTATGTATCATTTTCATGTATTCCTTAACGAAAATCTTTTTAAAAAGTTAACATTTCAATCACATTTAGAACTGTTCACAATTCAAATTATAAAAATAATTGCTTCATGAACTCATAAAATACAATTTGGACCGAGACTTGCTAGAATAAGGTAACAAACAATATGTTATTTTTGTTTCATTATAGCAACATTATTATACAAATTACATTATTCATTATTACTTACATTCATTATAGCAAATTCGTTAATATAATCACAATTTAATTTTATAGCTCATTCGGATATGACAGATATCATGGCTAAGAAATTGAATCGTTCTCAAATTCTAGAACTCTAGTAATTCTTTTATTATTTTCAATCATGAGAAAGATATTTCTGCAGAAACATTTGTAATTGGTAAGATTAATGTATTTTTCGGAACAGTCACAAAATTTGGATACAATTTAAATAAATTATTTTTAAATAAATATTGTATTACTGAGTCCCAGAATGGTAAAACTCGATGACAAATTTTGATTTCATTCAATAAATCAATATCGCATTGCAAAGTTGCATTTAAGTCTTTGCAACATTTAAGAAGATAGTTTTCAGACAGTTTGTGAATATTATCTTAATTAGATAAAAATCATATGACACTTTTGGCTCATGATAAATTTCGATCTTTTCTGAAAAGAAAAAATGGCACTATTCATTATGACTAGAAAATAGATAATTGACAGGTGAAATAGACTGATTGGTTACTTCAAAGAAAAATTGCTTTTTTTCCCATCCAGTTCTTTAATTCTTAAATTCAGGTGTCGCCTTCAACTAATTACTCAACCATTTTCTTTGCAGTTGCTAAAAGTAGATAGTATGAATTCAGATTCATGATATTTTTCAAAATGATATTTCACGATATTTTTAGTCAACAACATTTTCCTGTTAAGTCTTTTGCTGTTTCAACATAAATCGTTTTTGCAAACAGGCCTGGATTATCAAATAGATGAAGTAGGTAACTACCTAGGGACCCAATATCTTTGGAGGCTTCCAATGCCGTATGATACTTTTATGCATTATTTTCAAGGTAATTTAATTTAGTGTTTTCATTTAATTTACAAGAGCCGTATGCTGGAACTTATTTAAATTGAAATCAAGTATTGTTTAAATTTCAGAACATTATTCATAGGGTTTCCCCCCCCCCTCATGTTTTTAATTTAGTGAGATCAGTGCGATCCAGTTTGTTTTACCGTTTTTCTAGCTGCAAAATATCCCTAGAAATTTTATACAGTCGAACGTCACAAATCCGGAATCGTCAGGACTTCGGCAATTCCGGATCTTAGATCATTTCAATATTAAGAAGTGAATTTAACATCATCAAACATATAATTTAAATTTATTTAAACTTATTTATTACTTGTTTTCTTTGATTTATAAACATAATTAATATTATTTCTTATTAATTTTAACATTTTTACAAAATATTTCATTTAAAGTGAGTTGCTTCATTAATTTTGGTTTTTGATTCAGTAACTTCTCTTTTATTTTATGTATCGCCGTTATGTCTGACTCCGAAATAAAGTCTCTTTGCTCAAGTTCTTTTATTGTGGTGTTCAACAGCTCCACCAAGCTGTCGATTGACATTTTATCTTCCGCTTGCGTTTCTTCTTCGCTATTGGAGTTCAACTCTATACTGCATATGTCGGCATCAGTCAGCTGACACACTGTCGGAGCTTTATCAAAAGTCATATTCGGCGATTTCTTGTCCTTTTGACTTGTCGTAATGATGTAGTTCAAATTTTTTTTTCTTTAGATATCTGAAATCTGTCTCCACGTTTTCTTCGTCCTCATAGAATATGGTTGCCGGCCAAATATATCAACTCGCATAAGAAAAGTACTACATTCGTGAGGGCTAGTTCAGAATTCAAGACAATCGCGAATTTCTACAATATTCCATTTGTTCTGGGCAAATCTTCTTTGTAAGCCAGAAGGGGAGAGAAAGTTGCGCTCGCATCTTATTTGTTAACATTTCTTACATTCTGGACTAGTTCGTTTTGAGTGCTAGAGAGGGGAAGGTATTGTAACTCCGCGATTCGTTACAATACCCCCTTGCAATACCTTCGTCGCACATCGTTGTACACGTGGTTAAATACTTTCCCTCCCCAGATAGTTACGACCGGTTTCTGCTGACTCTGGGCGCCGATTTGTTAGATAAAAATTAGGATATTTTCTTTTTTTTTTTTCCTTGGGGGAAGGGCTTTATGGAATGAAAAATGTCCGGATTTGCGACGTTTGACTGTATTAGATTATTTAGACTGTGTAAAAAAGTTTTGCAATTTTTTCACCACTCATTAAAAAAAAATTACTTTAAATTTTAGTTTTGTTTTTATTTCTGAGATATTGAAACCACTCTCCTAAAGGTGATCGGCAAATTAAATATACTTCTTTTTAATTTCAGTCTGTCTTAATATTTGCTTGTATGAAAAATATTTGGTTTTCAAACTGAGTAGGGAAAAAATTGAAACTTGTATTGCCTATAGGCCCGTTTAGGACTTAAACCGGCCCTGCTTGTATATGTGCCTTCAGAGTCATCTACATCTTAAACTAACAAACAATTGTTCTTGATGGCTCAAGCCTGGAGTGCAATTTAACAAAATTGTGTGTGTTTCTTAACAAAATTGATGGTTTCCTTTTTAACTAAATATAAAAAATAGCCACTTTATAAAATTATAGCCACTATTCATACACAAACACATGTTAAACATTGTGTTTCGTTTTTAATTATTTTTTCATATTCTCTGTCATTAATGTTTCTCAGTTTGTAACAGTTTATGTGCAGCTTGTAAGATATTTTAACCTTTCATGACTTTAAAGAACCCAACCTTGCCTTAGATTGGTAGATGTAAAAGGTGCACAAATTGTATAATTATATTCAAATGTATTTATACTTGGATATAAAAAGCAGAAATCATTTTCATTTTACAAAATCAGTCAGCGGCACAGGACCTTGTGTGGTCGCACCGTTCACACTCCCCTCCGGCTGGCTCTGCGAAGGGGTATCTGCTAGCGATAAGAAATGGGGGAAGACTCTCCCCGCTGGGATAATTAGACCTCCCGCAGATAGCAATGGGGGGGAGGGGGGGAATTCAAACACCTCTTGTGTGACGCGAGATATCTCTTAAAGGAACCCATTGCCAAGCAGAGAGATACTTTTGAGACAGTTTGCTCTGACCTCTTAGTCGCTCAGAGGGTTACCAGTCATTCTTTGAAGAACAGTAAATATGACAGTGTGTAAGAAAAGTTTTATTGAAACAACTTCCATATTTTATGCTTAATTTTTTCATCTCTTTGATACAAACTCATTAATTAAGTTTCACTTGAAGTGCATCATATCCAAAAAATAAATGTTATTTCTCAAAACATATACTTGAAATAAGACTGCAGATTTTAATTCATTAAGGACATTATCCAATTTCTACTGATTAGAGAAGGCAATGTAATATTTACAAACATTTGTCATGCCATTGACATGTGACCACTCGATAAACTTATTTGTAGGGAGCGCCTGGGTCAGTGACTTGAAATCTCCTTTCCTTGGCAATGCTTCATCAGTAACTTGACAAGAATGGATTTAACCAGAATTTGAGCAAAATATAAAAAGAGAAAGAAAGTAGTTTAGATAGTAGTTTTTTTTTTTTTCCTAGTAATTGAGAGAAGAGAGAGGAAAAAAATAAAAAGAAAAGAAAAAAAGAGGAGAAATGGTTTAGATGGTTCCTAGTTAATTGGGGTGAGTGAGCAAATTCAGACGTCAATCGGGCGAGGTAGGAACCGTCAGAGTCATGGATTAGTCTTGTGGAAGGGCTTCAGCCAGTATGAATAGCTTTGTGGTGACACTTTCAGTGTTTTCCATTTTTTAAAGAACTTCTTTGATGTTAGGAATACGGTCCATGATTTTTTTGACTTGTTTAAGTAGCTGGAAGAGGTCAGTAAGTTTGTTTGGATTGGGAATTTCTTGGATGATTTCAGTGTTCAAGTTGATAGTAGCAGTTTTTTGTTTGCCGTTAGTTATTGTAGGTCGTTCTGTAGTTGTTGAAGTTTTATTATTTCCTTTAATTGCTGCTGTGTAAGATTGTCCAGGGATTGTTTTTTTGAGTTCAGGAAAATTCGGACAGCCTCTCAAAGAGGCTGTGTGGGGTCCTCCGTAATTTACACATTTAGGAGTAAACATTGCCCATTGACAAGTGGGCGATACAATTGCAGGGTGCGAAGTGAGAAATTGCTGCAAAAATTAAGCACTTTTAAGGACTTTTTAAGCACCTTAGCCAAAAAAATTAAACACCTTTGTGCATGCATGCATACGTCGACCCACGTATTTTCCAAGCATATTACGATTTCTGTTTTATAATAATGCATAGTTTTTAATGAAAATTTAAAAATATATTTTTTAAATTTTAAATATGTATTTTTTAATTTTAATATTTATTTCTGTATTTGCACAACGTCTTCTACTGTAAAATAAAGGATGTATTTTTATTTTACAAAAAAATAAAAAATGATAATTCAAATTGTCAGTATCAAAAATTAAATCAACTTTCATAATATTAACAATAAAAATGTAACCTTTTTCAACATTTCTTAAAATTAACAAATTACCAGTTAATTTGCCCCTTCGGGATAATCATTCCAGTATTTCAATATACGGCGCTACCCATTGTTAAAGTAAGAGGGAGCATAAAAAAGGTCATTAATAGTCCATTCAATGAAGGGTTTGAAAAAAAAAAAAAAACATTACATCGTATAGTTTTGAAAATTAGTACACATGTTCGTGATGGTCTCCTGATGAAAGTTCATGGCCCTGAGTGACTTAACGAATTAAAGAGCTTAAATTTCCCTACAAAAATATGCTTTTATTTTTCTTCTAGCTTGAATGGTTTCCGAGACAATGGCTCTCAAAGTTTGCCGCCATCTTGGATTTCATACCCCTTTCTTAAGTGTTTTTTAATATATCAAAAACTATTCGATTTGCAAATTTGTTGCAATCAGCAAATTAATGAGCGTAACATTCCTTACACATGCATGCCTTTATGTTTCTTCTATCTTCAAGAGTTTCCGAGGTAATGGGTCTTGAAGTTTGCCGCCATCTTGGATTTTATCCCCTTTTTCTCGGTTTTTCTTGAATATCTCGAAAATTATTCAGTTTTCAAATCACACATGATACAACAAATTAAAGAACGTGAAATTCTCTACAAACGAGTGCTTTTATTTTTGTTCTAGTTTTAATAGTTGCCGAGATAATGGGCTTCAAAGTTTGCTACCACCTTTGGATCTCATCCCCCTTTTTAAGTTTTTCTTAAATATCTCAGAAATTATTAAAACTAAAAGAAAATTAAAAGCATGTATATGTACGAAATTTTATGATCATTAATTTGTTGTATTACATGTAATTGAAAATTGAATAGTTTTTGAGAAATTCAAATAAAAGACCAAAAATGGGGGATGAAATTGAAGATGGCGGCGAATTTTGAGATCCATTATCTCAGAAACTATTATAGGTAGAAGAATAATAAATGCATTTATTCGTAGGGAATTTCACTCTTTAATTTGTTAAATCAATTGTAATTTGAAAAGAAAAACTTTAAAAAAGGCGGGCACGAAATCCAAGATGGCGGCGTGAGCAACACCCTCAGGACCGGGGACTTAGTATGTTCAACAGAAGCCTCTCGCGAACATGTGTACCAATTTTCAAAACTATACGATTTAATGGGGATTTTTTCACAACCCTTCGTTGACTGGACTAGCAACTAAGATTTTGTTACAAATCCATCCACTTTGAGACAAGTTATAACAAAACCTATTAAAGTTAGAACAAAAATAAAAGCATGCATATGTCGGGAATTGCACGCTCTTTAATTTATTAAAGGAAATATGATTTGAAAATTGAAAAGTTTTCGAGATATTCAAGAAAAATTTTTAAAAAGAGGGATGGCATCCTAGATGGCGGCAAACTTAGAGACCCCATTATCTCAGAAACTATAAAAGCTACAAGAAAAATAAAAGCATGTATTCATAAGGAATTTTAAGCTCTTTAATTTATTAAATCAATTGTAATTAAAACTGCAGAATTATCAAGATATTCAAGAAAAACTGAAAAAGGGGTTCAAAATCAGCGCGAGCTCTCCCCAGGGTCTTTTAGTATGTTTATTAGGAGTCCCTCACGAACATGCGTACCAGTTTGCAAAACTATATGATTTAATGTTTTTCTCATCCCCATTTTGGGCCTCAGTTGACTGGACTAGAAGCATTACCTTGGATCTATCTCACCCTGGATTCCTTCCCTTTCGTCGGTTTTCTTTCTAGATACAGCCGTTAAACAAAGCTTTATAACTATGCTTTCGATATCGTATTCAACGTCTGGGAAACAAAACAAAAAATGTTTTCTTTGCACTTTTCGAGAAAATTAAGCACTATTTAAGGACCGTTTTCTCAAAATTAAGCACTTTTAAGGTGCTTAAAAATGGTTTTCAAATTTAAGAACTTTTTCACCTTTCATGACGCTACACACCCTGCAATTGTAATATTTACTTTTTTCCAATAAGTATTAAACATTGAATAGTACTATATCAAGTTAATCATGGTTCCCAAACAATTAATGTTGCTGCATCTTCACAAATCTAAGCATGCCAATAACAGTTGCAGCAAAAAACTTCAACAAACCATTTGGTGGAAGAATAATGAGAGATCAACTCACAGAGCTATAAAATTTTGCCAAGGAAATTTGATGCTACAACATGAATTCCAGGGTCATCATTCTTACTCCACTGAATTAGAATGAAAATTAGTTCAGATCAACAACAAATTTTACCAAATAGGTAGAGTAAAGAAGTTCAACAAATGGGAGCTTCATGAATTCCCTCATAAAAACAAAGCAGAGCATTTGGAACTGTTTGTTTTTCTTAGGAAATAAAGATTCCTGCACTGAATTACCACTACCTACTGATGCAAAGTGAGACCTTTTTTTTTTTTTTAATTCTTTTTACTACTGTATAGTGGTGTCTTGTTGATGTTATTCACCATTCATTCCTTGTCCTCCATCCTGTCCCAACATTTTTCTCGATAGATTACCATTTCTTCAGTACCCGAGCAATTTTTTATCTCTGAAATGCTTTGCTAATAATGCATGAATTTACCAGGCAGTGGAAAACTTCACTTCTAGATACACTGATCACTTCACTAAACAAGTATTTTACTTTCTCAATTAACCGTATAGTCAACTATTTCATTTGTAATAACCCATAATTCAAAAAACTTTCCTAATACCAAAAAATAAAAATTGAATAAAAATATTTAGAAGATTAAGGGAAGGCAGCAAATTCTGGTATTATTTCAGGAAATATAGAGTGAACATGAATCCAATTATAAGAACACATTTTAATTTCAACTTTGCAGAATTCATCTTATTAAAGTGAAAGGTATGCCTAAGCATCTACATAATCCATACAAGATGAAATCACTGTTAACAAAAACTATTTATATTAACTTCATCTAAAGAATGACAGGAAACTTTTAAAAACCATTTAAAAGGTTGCAAAATGCCAAATTCAACAAATTATTTATTTAAACTTGCTGCAAGAAATGCAATGCAAATCACCTACCTGTTTCATAGCCTTGGTCTGAGCAGCAGATCCTACTCTACTGACAGAGAGACCGACGTTAATGGCAGGACGAATACCCTTGTAGAAGAGCTCAGTCTCCAAGAAGATCTGCCCATCTGTGATGGAAATGACGTTGGTGGGAATGTAAGCAGACACATCACCAGCCTGGGTCTCAATGACAGGCAAGGCAGTCAGGGAACCACCCTTGAAGGAGTCATTCATCTTGGCTGCTCTCTCCAGGAGACGAGAGTGGAGGTAGAAGACATCACCTGGGTAGGCTTCACGACCTGGGGGCCTCCTCAATAGAAGGGACATTTGACGGTAGGCAACGGCCTGCAAGAAGAAAAGAACGAAATAAATTTCTTGAATATAAGCTTCAAGAAAGAGCAAAAAATAAAATAAACTAGACTATTAAAATATGACACCTAATAAAAATTACTATAACCTTGAAACACAAGTTACTAGGCGGAACTTTCAGAACACTTTTTTGGGTTTTTACTTGAGTTACTAAATAGATTATAACAATGAAAATAATTTCCTTAAAACAGGGATGAGATTGGCAAAAAAGCAAAAAGACTGAAATCATATGCGAGCAAAAAACTTGTACCATAATTTATATGCAAAAGATGTTTTAAGAAATAAAACATCAGAACATGCAACATGAAAATATTATACTATAATAATTAATAACTTATTTATAATTCAGTATGCATAAATAAGAATATTAAATCATTCACATTAAAAATTAACGAACAAGTTTAACACATCATCAGGGGCATCAGAAAATACAAATTTAGACATTAAAACATATTTACCACCTGAACATCACTGAGATGCAACATTCACCCAACAGAAGTCTGAGAAGAATTGTATTTAATAGCCTTTTGATAAAAATTAGCTCAAAAAATAAATAAAAATAAGGACAAATAATTTATTTTGCTTCGTGCAATTGTGTCAAGTGCTCTTTACACACTTAGTGCTTTTGTGAAAAGTAAGCTCTTTATATATTATAATAATGTATCATATACTGAATTTGTTTCATTTTTTATTTTTATACCTTTTTGCAAAAGTAACAGTACGATTTTGCACCTTATAAAGTGAGAGGTGTCGAGAAATTGTACAGTTACACTGTCAGATTCATTTAGCATTATTGTTATTTGAAACCCTTTGAAAATTTCCGTAATTGTTAAAAAAAGTTGTTTTCTTTCGTTTTTTTTGTGTGGCTTTTGTTGGTAACAAGTCTCCATTAACACGCATCACCCCTTGTTTTGAAGGCCTCCTACCTTTGACAGATTTTTCTTCAATAAAGGATGTGTTTGCCTCTATAAGTTTATTTTCAGTACAGGCTGAAGTTTTTGCACAGTCTTCATTAGTATCTCTTTGTTCAATTACTGACATAGTTGTTGGGGCTATATTATCTCTAGAATGTCTAGGTAAAACCGATTTTGAGAAGATTTTTTTTATGTCTTATTCTCTGCTTTTTTGTTGCATTTGCACACAGCTTTTTAGCTGCCTCTTTTGACAGGAGTTTCTTTTTTCATGTAGTTTATTTATTTGTTTTTGTTCCATTTTTTTATTTCTTCATCTTGGTATGCCCTACAAGATGACCTAAGTTTTTAACTAATTTTTTTTCATTATGTTCATGCATTTTTTTTTTTTTTTTTTTGCAAAATATGCCACAGAGGTTTTGTTCTCTGCAAAAAGGTGGTAATTAATACTTTGAATGCCACTGAATGTTGGAATGTTCATCCTTGTAGAGCTTGCTGATATAATGTTGATTCGTCAGTAGAAGTTGAACAGCTAATTTCCTAGACGGTGGAGTTAAGCAGCATGGTCGAGCATATTTTCCCAGAATTTTCTTTCAAAAACGGAAGAAAGGTTTCATTTCTTTGTGTAAAAGCGGAATTTTCGGAAGAAAAAGAAAAAAAATTTTTTTCTTGAGGCGAGATTTTGGGGAAGCGAGGAATTTCTCCAAAAATAACAAAAAGCGGAAATTCACCAAAAGGCGGAAAAATCTCATCCCTGTTAAAAAAAAAAAAAAAGGCCCATACTTAAAAGTTAACCATAATTTTATAAACTATAGCAAAATTCTGCTAATTTGTACATACATTTTTCACCCTCTATTAGTTTTGATTGATTTTCTGAGAAATCAATTAAAGTCAAAATAAAACTGACTTATTTGCCCCATCGTCCTAATAAATAACATTGAGACTCATGGCCTGTTTTTAATGCAGTATGATTACATAAAATTTATTTGAACACTGCTGTGCAATTTCAAGCTAAAGACATCAGGAGAATTAATCAAAATATAATAACATGTTAAATGAGAAATCTCTACTTATATGCTAAATGTGAAGTAATCGAGTTTCATCATTCATAGCTGCAACTAATAAAACTCATTTCTATTACATAAAATATCAATTCAAACAGTATTTACTATCTCAAAGATATGTGTGCACGAGAGAAAATCTTTTCCTCAGCGTGTTACCATGAGTTCTCTACATTTTTATTTTCCTGTTGAAAGTAGGCAGAATATTTCATATATATTCACAGCAAATATAAGCTTAATATTTATATTTCTTAAAATATTTAATGTGGAGGTCACGATACTTCACTTATTCTCAATATAAAGAGCGCCTCTCTATTTGGAGGCCACTTGAGAATTCCCTTATAAGCCCAGTTATGTTCTAAAAAGACAAACCACTTTACAGTTTGGTGCTGATTGTAACTGTAATTGCATAAGATTTCAGCATCAATATAAAAAAAGGGAAAAAAACTTCTACATAATATTGCTCCTTGTTTGCCAAGCATTTAAATGGGGAATATATATAATATTAAGAACTGGAATTCTCAATCAATACTTAAGAGAATGCTTTTTTTTAAACATGTTTAATAAAAATAATAAACTAAGTTTCCTGAACAGTTAATATTTATTTTGTAATTTCTAAGAGAATTTTTTCAATTAAAATGAAATAGAAGTGGTAAAAGGTACATGCCTGTTTTGATAAATCATCATAGATGATGAGGCCATGCATGCCATTGTCTCGGAAGTATTCACCCATGGCACACCCAGAATAGGGTGCGAGGTATTGCAAGGGAGCAGCTTCGGAAGCTGTGGCAGCTACAATGATTGTGTACTTCATGGCATCTATAAAGAGAACACAAGTTCAAGAAATGATCCTTCAAAAATTACATTTCAAACAATATGTAATCAAATATCCTATGTACAAACCAGAATCAGTGAGCCTCTTTACAATTTGGGCAACTGTACTTCTCTTTTGACCAATAGCAACGTAAATACAGTACAGCTTCTTCTTCTCATCAGATCCAGCATTAAACCTCTTCTGGTTGATAATGGTATCAATGGCAATTGCAGTTTTTCTGCAAATAGATTACAAATGTTATTTATAAGAAATTAGCATAAGCACAATTCAAATAAAAATTAATGAGAGGAAGATGAATTTAGAATTTTTTTACATGCTTCTAAAACTTAACATTTTTCAGATATCTAAAATTTTCAATCAAAGATAACATTTAAAGATTTAACTAATTTTCTTGATATATAAACTTTGTATATCAATATTTTACAAAACCATAAATAAACCTAAAGACAATTATTACTTATTACATTTTGTAACAAGGAACTATATGAAAAAATATTTGGAACAATTTCAATGCCACTGATTTTGAAACAGCTTCAGTTTTCTCTAGCGCAGCTTATATAATGAATATTTCTTTCCCCCTTTACTTACTTGTTTAGACATAATTACTTTCACTTAAAAATATTTGTGCAAGATTTAAAGCTTTGCAGTGAGAAAGACAAATTAGGATAACAAGCATATTAAAAGAAAATCTTGATATCCAGGCCTCTGTTAACTGAGCCAGTACCAGAAAATTGAACTGCGTTTTTAATTTTTTAATAGTCAACAAATTTTTCAGAAAATGGTGTTAAAGTTAGCACTGGAGTTGATTTTTCAGATTTTCACGATGTCAAGGATTATAAATGTCATTACTGGTAGGCAATATATTATGATACAAAAAGTTATTCAGAAGGGGGGGGGAGAAAACTTGGTTCCCATTCTTAAGCACTTCAAAAGGAAATTTCATGTAAAAATGGAACTGTGTGTCAGAAAGTTTTGCATTGTTGGAAGGGAGTGGATATATTCATTTGAGAACACTTCTCAAAGGAAACAGCGAAAATTGATAACATTCACGAACCCTCTTATTAAAACTAGTTAATGTTTCAAAAATCGCATGCAAGAAGTTTGATAACTAATAAAAGAGTTTGTTAAAATGTTAATACATGGTAATACTTGCAGACTCTTTATAGTTTCAAATAAACGAATTTTGGAAAACCTTGTTGAAAGAAAAGTCACGATTTAAAATTTAGTCTCTATTAACCAAGTTTGATTATCAGGTAATTACGGCCCCAATTGGCTCAGATAATCGAGGTTCTACTGTACTTTTTAAAAAAATATGCATAATTCATGCATGATAAATCTGACTTGTCTTTCATTAATAAGTAACTTTTAATTATTTGTACCTTTAACATTTTTCCCAATAATTTCCAAAACTAATTTTTAAAATTTAGATACATATAAAAACATGATACTTCAACTAATATTTTACTAAATTATTTTGTAATGCTGACAATCAAGGGGGAAATAATCCACATTTTAAGGACAGCACAAGTAAGAATTCTTTGATTGCAAAAAACACAAGGAAATAAGGGTAAAACAAGTTTAGTTAAAAATGGAAATGAAAGCAACATTTTGCATAAAATATCTCAAAAGAAATTTCTTCGTTGGAGCATTAGACTTTAAAATAACTGCAATTAACCAGACTTTTACTTGGTAAAATTTGCATTATGAACAATTTCAACAAAAGATAGGAGAAAAGTTTTAAAGCCTTGCATATTTCCATTCAGCTATTCTTTTTTCTTAAAAATTAGCTTTCTCACTTTTGATGAATTGTTTAAATTATTAAAATTTCTTAAAATCTTTTATGCCTCACAATATCTATGAAAAGTTTTAGAACTCCTTTTGAAAGTTCAATGTATTCTTTTTCTGGATATGCTTTGCTTGTTAGTTATGTCTCATTCAAAATTATTATAGTCCATTTGCTGTGCAATTTTTTGTATCAATGTATATTTCTGCCCAACAGAAAATTTTGAAACTTACATTACAAAAAAATATATATAAACAGACAACAAACCCAGTCTGCCTGTCACCAATAATCAGTTCTCTCTGTCCTCGTCCAATTGGTACCAAACTGTCTACAGCTTTAACTCCTGTCAACATAGGCTCTCGTACAGAAATTCGAGGAATGATACCTGGAGCTTTTACACCAACCCGAGCACGTTTTGAGCACTTGATGGGTCCCTATAAAAACAAATCAATACTAAAACAATGCTGAATACTGAATGCATAATAAATGGGTAAGAAGAACTATAAATTACCTACTACAGTAAAATCTCTCAAACTGGCCACCCCTCTCAATTTCAACTTTCATCTGGCATAGAATTTTTGACTCGCCATTATAACCCCTAAGAACAACCACTCAAACATCTTCAATTCATTTAGGTTCAACCCTTCGCATTTGTATGTTGAGTCTGAATCATCATTCTGAATGACACATTGTTCTTATATTTTTATTAAAGATTATTATAATAGTAAAAACTTTCAGATTGAGTTTTAGGAGTTGAAACAAATCAATACCTATATTTTTCAGCTCCCTAAGCACCTAATAAATTCTTACAATCGAATGCGTACAATTATGCATCTTATTATGTTTCCAAGTGCAAAGGGTTTATGGCACAAGAGCCAAACATGTTTAACAGACATGGGGGATATGGATGATATTATTAACCATCCCTCAAAAACTACCAACAAACTCAATAAAGATTTACTTTTCAAATCAAATGAATACCTCCAAAAAACCTTAAAGATCCAAACAATCTGTTTGCCTATATGTTTACTTGGGGGGAAAATGCTTTTCCAAAAATTTTTTTTAATCTAATAAAGTTTTTTTTCTTTAAATAAGACTTATAATCCATTGTATCAGAATTAACGAATTAGAGCTTGTTTCAACATGCATTTCACCTTCTAATAATAAAATTCTTCAGAGTGGTTAATTTTGCTTGGAAGGGTGTGTGGCCTCTGTAGAGGTTTCAATGTATTGCTTGCCTAAACTGCCAACAAAGCAATTTTACAATCGGAAAAACTATAGAGCAAAAAAATCCTTCTACAACTAATTTCAAAGTTCTGAATTCACATACTAAAGTAAATTATTGATTATCCGGCATTCAAGTATCCGGAAAGAACAACTAACCGGAAAAATTAGAAAATGAGTTTTTCTAAAAATTTTATATCTGCATGCCAAAATTTAGAACACACATGCCCACGCCGTTCCATTCACGCAGACAATTATTTCTGGAATGTGATGTCCGCTCCACACGGAGGGGTGTAGAAGGCCCAAAAAATAAAAGGTCCTTACCTTTTGCCAAAAAACGAGACCTAAAAATGGAATCGACAACCAAAGAGAAAAGGTAAAGGGACAGAATCGGTAAAAAAAAAAAAAAGCTCGTGGGGGTAGGGGGTACTCCAGATTGCAAGTCTCTTTCTTTCCCTTTATTAATTTCCTCTCCAAATACCAGCAGATGTTGATTCCAATTACCTAATATCACATGTGGTGAGAATTGAAGGCACGCGTATTGCGCAATAACCCTTGCGATTTTTCAAGATAATTAGTTTTGATATTCAATCTGGGATTTGACACTTAAAAGTTTTATTATGCTTGCCAAGTAGAATTTTTTTCAGTTTCATCGGCTCTTTTTATACGTTTATATTTTTACAATCTATACATTTACGGTAAAAATTCGGCTACAGATCATACTTTTTTTTCATTTTTATCATCAATGTTAAATTATAATCTTCATATGTTTTGTAAATACAATGCTATGGACGATACAGAAGTATTCTAAAAAATTATATTTAATGCACATTTCAAAATGACAAAAACAAATTATTTGGCAGAATAAATCTAAAGAAAAAAGAGGCTACCCCTCCCCCCACTTTTCCTGTCACACTCAACTATATTGACTTTTCAGGTATCTGGAAATCGGCATTTCCCGAGCATGCCGGTTAGTTAAGCTTTTACTGTATTTTACACAATTGGATAATTTCAAAAATTCCTTGCAGCTTATTTTTAGATGAAATGTATTTGCTCTCTAATTACTGAATTTTAATGTAATTAACAATGTGCAAAAATATGCCGATTTAACACTTCTTTGGTACGTTCAAAAAATTTTTGTGTTTAACTTTGTCTTACAAAACAGCAAAATTCATATTATCAGTGCTTTGCTGTATGCCTAAACCAGACTAAAATAGACTTAATTCATAACACTTCAACATACGCACCACAAACCCTGCCCAGGAAGAAAATAGGTAGTTTCCTACAAAACAGATATCAAAACTGTTTTACCAAGAACAGGAGAGTCCCTAGTTTAAAATAGGGACAAATGTATTTAAAAATATTATTTCTTTTTGTAAATAAACAGCACAATCAAAAATTCTCTATTAGACATTCAGATGAATTGAATAGAGCTGGTCTACCTTCTTTTGTTTTGAAACATCAACATTTTGTTCGGTGTGAAATCTCCAAAAGATTTTAATTCAGAAAAAATACCACATCAGAAAATTTTAAAAATTTTGCAGCCTTTATTAATATTCACTTTTCCAATTTAAAGATGCTTACAGCATAATTTTTAACTTTTTAAATAAAAACTTATTATAGACCAGATTTACAGAATGAATATAAAATTAGATTAATGGATTATTAGCACAGCGTCCAACTACATTTAACAAAATTATTGATGTTTGGGTCATTCCATGTCAAATCAACACACTCTATAAACCTCATCATCTCGGATTTTCATGAAATTTGGCAGAGATGTACTATTGACATTGACTTGGAAAAATACCAAATTTTATCAAGATATGTGGACTCCTTTTTGAATTACAGCAATGTAAATTTTCAAAAATTTGCCCCAAACCAGCAAACGGAAATGTTTTGAATTGCTCTAGGAGCTCTCCTAATTGAGCTGGAGAGCTGGGACAGGTGTCATTTTACAGCATTTTGCATGCTCTTTCCAATGGTATACAACATACTATAGGTTAGTAGACAAAATTGTTTGTCGAAATTTAAATTAAAATTTTAATTTTAAATTTTTCAAAAAAGTACATATTTTAAAATTTTCAAATTAATTCCATGAATAGTTTGTATGGTTGTAAATCACCTGGCAAAATATTAATTTGGGATGATAATGGGTTAATAGTAAAAAAATTTTTAACTGAAGTTTGTTTTACATTAATTCTCTGTATTGAGCACAAGAATTGAATACAAGAAGGCTAATATTTACACTAGCATGAAAATAAATATGAATGCTAACCTGAAGAAAGAATACAGTAATGAGTCTAAAATAATTAAATCGTACATGTTTTTGTACTTTGGCAGAATACTTATTAGCTTTTATGATGAAAAGTTATTTTTACTTAATCAAATTCTTCATTTTTCTGCAAAACATAACCGAACCACCAGTTTCTTTCATAGACAGTGGCGATGTAACCTGATATGTCTTCTAATTTCAGTTTATTTGGATATTTTGACACTTATTTTTCCCAACCCTGCAAATCATATGAAAAGTATTTCACCAATAATGTTGGTGTAGTTTTGAGATTGAATGCATGATATTGCTTGGTTCCTTGGATAGCCAATGCTTGATCAAAGTGACTGTTCAAGAACAATTCTGATTCAGCATATTCCTCTTGGGTCGAGTAGGCAAAATCTACCTTGGTAACATTTTCTACAATCCACTCAAAAAGATGTCATGGGGTTCGAGTTTGATTTTTATATGGTCATTGTAAACTAGAACAAGGTGCCAGTCTCTTTATTGAATCCCCTATTCCTTCGCAAGATCCTTTTCTATGTTCTGTGACCAAAAAATAACACTCTCCTTTCACTTTAAAATCTTCCTCATGAAAGCAGAAGTTCAAAAAGTTTTTCTTATTTTTGTATTAGGTGGCAGACTCATTTGAAAAATAAAAAAATCTTGTTTGGAAGTTTTTGAAATTTAGATGTCGGAAAGGGTAGGAGTTTTTTTAAAGGTGCAAACAGCAACTGTGTTGTGCTCTAGGCAGTCATAAACAACTACGTAACTAACATGTTCAACTTCGTTTTTCTGTTTGAAATATATTACAAAAGGATGGATTGTGACATGTTGGCTTGTGCTTCATCTTGCTATGATATAATATTCAAAAAAATCACAGGTGACAACAAACTCTTTGAGATATCCTTTTCTGTAATTAAAAAATGCTCCCTGTTGTTTGGCAATGAAGTTGTGCTGAACCAAAGAAGACAACTTGCTGCAGAATAAATTAATACATTTTCTGAAGATTTCTCTAAGGTTTTTAGAAAGGAAAGAATATCTAGGAAACTTTTCTTTGGAAAACTGAAACCCACTGGTGGAACTTGTTCAATCAAATTTACAGCAAAGGATTCTTTCAAAATTGCACCTATCTCAGTTTCACTTGGACAGTAAACACAGTTCCCTATATGTTGCAATCAGTTGTTGATGGATTAGAAAGTACTTTTGGTAGGCATTGCTTGTAATTTTTTATGTTGCCATTTGTTACAGTATTCATGTTAGCATTGTCTATAATCAATTTGACATTTTGGCAAGTTAGGCATACACAAATAGAGTATGTGCCACTTTGACCGGCTAACACACAATGTTTCAGTCTCAACTCAGCAAATTTAGAGAAACCTATTTTTATGCAAGGAAACTTGTCTTTGAAATGTTTGTAAGCTTCTTTAAAGTATGAACACCTAATATAATGAAAGAAATTTTTAAGAAATTAAGATTGAACAAATAAGGAGCAGTTTAAAGAAGCCACCAGATGAACTTTTCTTCCTTGAGCTGTCTAGAAAACTGCTCCTTCCTTGTTCAATCTTAATTTCTTAAGAATTTCATTCATTATGTTATGTGTTTTATGTATTTTCATTGTTATCTTGGCTGCTTGCAGCATTAGCACACTCCAGATGCTTTGTTTATATCTTATTTTAATTTTATTTGTATTGATTTGTACTTTTATCTTTAATAACATCATTTTATCTGTTTATTGTTGAAGTATGAGCTAATAAGTATTGTGCCAAGTACAAATATGTACAATTTAATTATTTTAGACTAATTACTATGTTCTTCCTTCAAGTTAGCATTCATATTTATTTTCACGGAAGTGTAAATATTAGCCTTCTTGTATTATTCAGCTCAATACAGGGAATTAATGAAAAACAAGCTTCAGTTTAAAATTTTTTTAACTATTAACCCATTGTCATCCCAAATTAATACTTTGCCATGTGATTTACAACAATACAAACTATTCATGGAATTAATTTGAAAATTTTAAAATATGTACTTTTTGAAAAATTTTAAATTAAAATTTTAATTGACAAACAATTTTGTATACTAACCTATAGTATGTTGTATACCATTGGAAAGAGCATGCAAAATGCTGTAAAATGACACCTGTCCCAGCTCTTCAGCTCAATTAGGAGAGCTCCTAGAGCAATTCAAAAAATTTCTGTTTACAGTTTTTGGGCAAATTTTTGAAAATTTACATTGCTGTAATTCAAAAAGGAGTCTGCATATCTTGATGAAATTTGGTATTTTTCCAAGTCTATATCAATAGTACATCTCTGCCAAATTTTATGAAAATCTGAGATGGTGAGGTAAATTTTGTTCAAAAACTGTGTTGATTTGACATGGAATGGCCCGTTTCTATATTTGATTATGTCTAAAAAGCCACAATGATGAACATAAGCATCAAGAACATAAAGCTTACTTTTCCATCAATAGGGTTTCCTAAAGCATCTACTACTCTGCCAAGCAATTCCGCTCCAATAGGCACATCTACAATGGCTCCTGTCCTCTTCACAATATCACCTTCTTTAATAAGTCTGTCATTACCAAATACGACAATACCTACATTGTCGGGTTCCAAGTTCAAGGCCATACCCTATAAGAGAAACATTAGATTTATGTTAAAAATCACCCATCAGATTATCTGATCTATGTAATTTTGATAACTTTCACAACAATCATATTTAAGATTATTCAAAACAAAGATCATACAAAATTCTTTTAATATTTTATATACAAAAGCAATGATGTGGAATGATTCTGTTGAACTTTTTAAAGTCCACTTAAGGCTATATTCACACTCTCTGCAAAATATAGCACTTATACATTAGATCAGCGGTCCCCAACCTATGGGCCGCGGCCCACTTGTGCACCACGGATAGAGTATTAGTGGAACACTAGTCAAGAATCGAAGTAAGGGGAGCTTCAAGAGTCTTCACTTGTTTTTCACTTTATAAAACAATTTATTTTTATTCCTTTTACTGTAAACTTTACTTAGTAATGACATGTACGTGCATGTAATATATATATATATATATATATATATGTGTGTGTGTTTGTATATTTAGTTAGTAGACCCTTTTTTTTAATTTTTCTTTTACACAACAGGCAGTCCACACAACCAAAAAGGTTCGGAACCGCTGTATTAGACCACTGTATAATGTAGAAGTCAAAGTCTATTTAACTATCACAATACCACTGGATTAAGCACTGGAATTACCAATTTAAAAGTCAGAATATGTAATATAAATTTATACCATTATCATTAAGGCTCCACTAATTAATCTGTGAACAGCAACTAAAGCCAAATTGGCTGAAATAAAAATTTATCCAACACAAAAACGTTACAAAAAGCAAAAAATTACTTTACAAGAAAATTAAGCACTTTTAAGGATTATTTAAACACCTTAGACAAAAAAATTAAGCACCTTTGTACATGCACGCATAAGTAGACCCACATATTTTCTAAGCATAGGATGATTTCTGTTTTATAATGATATATAGTTTTTATTGAAAAGTTTAAGAAATATATATTTTTTAAATTTTAAATATGTATTTTTTAATTTTAATATTACTTCTGTATTTGCACAACATCTTCTATTGTAAAATAAAGCATGTCTTTCTGATTTCACACACACAAAAAAATTATAATGCAAATTGCCATTACCAAAAATTATTTCAACTTTTATAAGATTAAAAAAAAAAACCTGTGACTTTTTTCAACATTTCTCAAAACAAATTACCAGTTAATTTCCCTCTTCGGGATAATCATCCAGTATTTCAATATAAGGTGGTGCCCATTATTGGAGAAAGAGGGAGCGGAAAAAATGACATTAATAGTCCAATCAATGACAGGTTTGGAAAGAACATTAAATCATACAGTTTTGAAAATTTGTACACATTTCCGTGAGGGGCTCCTAATGATCATACTAAAATAAAAATTCCTGGCCCTGAGGCGGAAGAGGGGAGGGGGCTCATGCCACCAGCTTAGATTTCATCTCCTCCTTATTTTTTCTTGAGTATCTCGAAAAATATTCAGTTTTAAAATTGCAATTGATTTAACAAATTAAAGAGCGGAAAATTCCTTACAAATATATGCTTTTATTTTTCTTCTAGCTTTAATAGTTTCCGAGATAATGGGTCTCAAAGTTTGCCGACATCTTGGATTCAGACATGACACAGGCTTAGAACAAAAAAAGCTGAACTTGATAAATGCGGAATTGTATCAAACGTAAATACCGAGAAGTAAAATAAGTATGATTAATTGAACAATAAATGAATAAATTTATACAAAAAGTGCTTGAGATATTAAAAATATTGTAGAATTATTTAAAAGAAAATTAATTTGTGAAAAATGAGTTGCGTATAAAGTTTTGTTAAAATAAAACTATGGTAAAAATTATCTCACTAAAAAATATGACCATGTAAAAACTCTTCGATTATACATAATTATTAAGACTTGTTTCTTATTTTTTGAGCTAACAGTTCAAGTTTTCTTTTATGCTCCAGTCTGCTATTTTCCTCCATTTTCTAAATTTTGCTCTCTTTCTTTGATTGGGGTTTTTTCTCATAACTATTTTCGTACTATCAAGTTCTTCCTAGTACCATTTGCCTGATGACCTTAAATTTTTGCACGTTACTATCAATAGCATCACGCAAAAAAAATCTTTTTTCTAAAATATTCAAAATTGCAGATACTTTTTGCTCATCATTTTGTATTTAACACCCTAAATTGAATATGTTTCAATATACATTCTTCTTGAACTTTTATCTATCAAATCTGACATTATTTTGAATGTGCACACGGCGCATAGTTTTTGTTTACGTGCTATTCACGTCTTTTGTGAGCGCACCTCCCCAAAGCATTACCAAAACTTTTAATGCAAATTTACATCGATCCCACAAATGACAAAATTAGATGCCGAAAACGCTGAAATCCGCGTTTTCATACTAATGTGTCATGTTTGTGTTGATAGACGATGTTAAGGAACGAAAACTAAAAAAAGAAACGAAATAACTAACAAAAATGAAGAAAATGTTAAAAAGGACGCGAAAATAAAATGGATTCCTTCACGGAGAGCTGTTTTTTTTTTTTTTTTTTTCACAAAATTCGCATCGGAAGAAATTCGTGGAAGATTTTATTTTATCCAACCAGAATTCGGAATGAATTCTGATTGGATGGGACGAAAGAAAAGAATACAACCTTCAGGCATTCCTCCCAATGCTAAACTTTGACCCCAAAGCGCGGCAAAACATCGATACACAACTCGGACGCTGAGCGGCTTTCGGCAGGATTCCGCAATATCTTATGAATTCGAAACTCTTTCGCTTTAGAGCCATACGCAAAATTTTCACATGGAGCACAGTTTTTGTTAGCGTGAGCAACCCCCTCCCAACACATTAACAAAAATTTTAATGCAGATTTGCATTGATCCCAAGAATGATTAAATTCGATGCCGAAAAAGCGGAAATCCGCGTTTCCGTGAAAATGTGTCATGTCTGCGCATTTTATCACTTTTTTAGTTTTTCTTAAATATATCGAAAACTATTTAGTTTTGAAATCACACGTGATACAACAAATTAAAGAACGTAAAATTCTCTACAAACGAGTGCTTTTATTTTTGTTCTAGTTTTAATAGTTGCCGAGATAAAGGGCTTCAAAGTTTGCTACCATCTTTGGATTTCATCCCCTTTTTAAGTTTTTCTTAAATATCTCCGAAACTATTAAAACTAAAAGAAAATTAAAAGCATGTATTTGTAGGAAATTTTATGATCATTAATTTGTTGTATTACATGTAATTGAAAATTGAATAGTTTTTGAGAAATTCAAATAAAAGACCAAAGATGGGGGATGAAATTGAAGATGGCGGCGAATTTTGAGATCCATTATCTCAGAAACTATTATAGGTAGAAGAATAATAAATGCATTTATTCGTAGGGAATTTCACTCTCTTTAATTTGTTAAATCAATTGTAATTTGAAAACTGAATAGTTTGAGATATTCACAAAAACTAAAAAAAAGGAGATAAATCCAAGATGACGGACCAGGGACTTTTAGAATGTTCATCAGGAGCCACTCATGAATATGTGTACCAATTTTCAAAACTATACAATTTAATGTTTTTTCGCCCTCCGTTGACTGGACTATGAGCGTTATCTTAAAATGTGTTGGCAACCCTGGATCTGTCTCACCCAGGATTCTTCCCCAGAATTCTGCCCTTTTGTCAGTTTTCTTTCTTGATACATTCGGAAAACAAAGTTTTATGACTATGCTTTCGATTTATCGCATTCAAGTCTGGGGGAACAAAAGAAAGAAGAATGTTTTCTTTGCATTTTGCGAGAAAATTAAGCCCTTTTTAAGGACTTTTTTTCAAAATTAAGCACTTTTAAGGTGCTTAAAAATGGTTTTCAATTCAAGCACTTTTCATGATGCTACGCACCCTGCTTTATAAGCGGTAATTTTTTTTTAGTAGAAGGATATTAAAGAACAACTGCACAATAAATAGAATAGTGTGAATTTCACTTAATATTAGAAGGGAATCAGATTTTTCATTCACTTTTCAGATTTTCCAAAAATATCAAAATGCATTTATAATTCAATAAAATTTGTAATATTTCTTGATTTATTAAAAGAACTGTACACATTACAAAAATTTTAAAACCACAAGATAAAATATACATGTAGAATCTACTAATCTAATCTATGTTTGTAGAAATTCACTAAATAGAAGATATTGAGACTTAACAAAACAGTAATTCAACCAAAATCCTTTGAAATAATTCTAATTAATAGTTCTTGTCCTAAAAAATCTTATAACTTATCGTGAAACTTCTAAACAGCACAAACCATTTCAAATTGGGATGTAATGAATAGCGATTTGGTCGAATACCGAATATTCGGCCAAATTTCAGGCCGAATACCAAATTTTTAAAAACATTTCACTTGATTGTAAATTAAATATTTTTCAAATTTTAAATAGAAAAAAATTAAGATTGAATAAAACTGATTTTTTATTACTTGTATATTTAAAAAGTTAATGCTTTTACGTATATTTGTAATGTTTTAACTACCTTAATTCTAGCAGTAAGGAATGATAAATCCTCTTCATTTTAAAATTGCTTCAAAGACATAAAAGATTAATCATTGTTTGTATGACAATGCAACACGGGAGAAAATTAAATGAATAAATTAAAACTACTAGAAGTAAATTACTATTCTGATAAAGAACTTCTAATAGGTAGGATGGAGTGCCCACTTAATTGGTGGGGGAAAAAATGCAGAAAAATTTCCAAGGTTTGCAAATTTGGCAAGAAAATATCTTTCAGCACCTACGAGGGTTATGTAGAGACCATTTATTTTCTGAAGCTAGAAATATATATGAAACCATATGGACCAGACTTCTATAAATGATATGCAACATCATTAAATACACCTCATGTACTATACAACTTAAAATTGAATAAATATTACTTTTTATAATAAATGTACCAGAATGTAATTCTGCAATATTCTTTATTAAATATATTACCCTTAATTTATTCTGATCATTATCTGTGTAGCATTTGGACAGATCAAATATTCAGGGGAGGGCCGAATAGGTCTAATACTGAATATTCGTTACAACCCTAGTTGGTATTATATGTGTATGAAACCAAATGGAATGGACTTCCTCCTGAAAAATTATTGTTCTTGCATCATAATTTTAGAGTTTGCAATGATAAATTATATTTAACTTTATTAAATATATCTATGTACTGTGCAATTGATATGAAACTCTGCAATATTCTTTTTTTAAATGTGTATTAAAAGCACATTAAAAAAATTATCTTGACTATATTCGGCCGAATATCTGCTTGGCATTCAGCCGGCCGAATACTGAATATTCGTTACATCCCTAATTTCAAATATTAAGAACCAAAAATATTGTTTCCCCTCTTTCCTTTTCTTTACAACTTAAATGTCATTTAATATAGCAGCAGAACAAGACAAACTAATATATTGCTAAATTTCCTTCAAATATTTGCTACATGTAAAAATTGAATTCATCTTGTGTAAAATTGACAGGAAAAAAGAATTCACCTTCAGACCACTAGAGAATTCCACCATCTCTTCAGCCTGGATATTCTTCAGACCATATACACGAGCAATACCATCACCAATGGACAAGACTCGACCAGTTTCTTCCAATTCAGCAGTAGGAGTATGGCCCAAGATGCGTTCTTCCAAAATACTGGAAACTTCGGCTGCACCTGAAAGAAGAAATTATGTTAACATGTTTTGTTTTTTTAAGTACCAGCAGAGATAACAGGATATTTTGAAAACATTTTTAACAGTACATCTGTTGCTACACAGTAGTCAAGTACAGTGAAACCTCTTCGAACGGCCACCCCTGCATAGCGGCCACCCCTCTTAACGGCCAATTCTTCGTAGCACGGATTTTTCGGCCCATAGACCTAATATTAAAATAACCCCTAGCAACGGCCACCCAACCCCTCTGAACGGCCGCCGGGTGGGTTCGCTCATCCCATTTAACAAACGCATCGGTTAGAGATTTGCGGGTCTATTATGGTACCCCCGGTTGGGTGGGGGACGTCCCTTTTTCTGCACGTTAACAACGGGAAAAGTGACGTCTCCCAACCCAACCGGGGGTACCAGAATAGAGCCCCTACTTCTTCAACTGAAAAATGAACTTGAAAAAATGTTTTTTCCGAGAAGGGTAAAAACTTAAAACAGTCACAAATAGCCTTTTCTCAAAAAATGTTAAAAAATTATTAAATAAATTACTATTTTCTCTTTAAATAAGTCTGAAACTTCATTTTAAATAAGAAATACGTGTCAGACTTGTAAATATTATGTATTATAGCAATTATCTTGTAATTGTAACGAAAACCCTTCAGAGCGGCCAGTTTTTCTTGGAACGGAGGGGTGGCCGCTCAGAGAGGTTTCACTGTATAGTAAAAAACCCTTCAGGTTGGATCAAATTCAGTAACTACTTTATGTTTACAGTATTTGCAATAATTAATTCAAAAACATTTTAAAGGCAAGATCATAAAACAAGGGTACAAAATCTATTACTTTTAATTAAAAGCAATTCACTCGATTATATTTTATATAAAAAGGAATTAAAGCCATTAGAATAATCATTTAATGGCTTAATCATTCGCTTTGAAATTTTTCAAAGGCTGGAAGTATAGTAATAGATAATTCCTTATCGAGTTTCTGAAGCATTAAAATGAATTTCTATAAATTCTTTTAATACAAATCAACAATAAGTACTGCATCAAGTAAAGCATTCACTTACATATAAACTTTGCAAAGCCCAATTTCAATATTTTCATAATAATCATTCTAAAAAATTATTTGATGCCATATCATAATTGCATTTATTTTTTTAATGTGGTGAAGATAGTCATGTTTCACCTAAAAATATAAAAACAAACAACAGATCTTCCTTAGATTTTGAGATTACATTTTAATAATGCAGTACACTAATGTCCATTGCTTTGACCTTTATAAACTGCATGATGCTTCTACAGGGAAAAAAAATTTTAATAAAATAAAAATTTTAATATACCATGTTTTTAAAATGGACTAAAAAGTAAAAAATTTCTTCTAGCCCCATACAGATTTATAACCCCATACAGATTTAAAACGAAAAGAAAAACATGCGGCACATGTAATAGATAAATGATGCATAAATAGTTTATTTAGTCACTAACTTATCAGTTCACTTAACTTATTGCAATGGAAATTATATGAACTGTTGTGCGAGTTTTCTCAACGACAGCTACTCCCTACACTCCTTACTATTAAATATTGCATGCGCCCCACGTTTTTCGTTTCAAATCTGTATGGAGTTATAAAAATGTATGGGCTAGAAGAAATTATTTTTTACTTTTTAGTCTGTTTCTAAAACGTATATTAAAATTTTTATTTTATTTAAATAATCATTTTCTGCTTTTTAGTCGTGTGTGTGTGAAATTTTGCAATCAATTTTAAACATCTTTATGAGATAATGATGGAGACATGTGGCAAATTTCAGGTTTATTTCAGTTTCTCTTCACCTAATCATAAATAGAAAATTGTTATTCAACTGAAAAATTAAGTTATGTGACGCAGAGACCTTTGTGAAAACAATTAGCACCCGAACAGCATTTTACTTTTTTCCCCCTCTGGAATTTCACGGGAAACAAATTATTGACACTCTGGTATAGCAAACCCTCCCCTCCGAACTTCAATCCACTCTTCGATGTTCCCCCACAATTCGCTGCAAAATTTCTTGGAATCCACTTCTACAAACTCAAGATCCCCCCTCCTCGCTATTCACGAGTAATGCATGGGACAGAGCCATCCATCGAAGCTCTGGGTCGGTAAAATACAAAATATGAAATAAAAAATTAACAGACAAACAAGAAAGTGAATTAATATTGCATTGTCATCTAGTTCTGAGCTATGTTTAAAGTTTCAAGTCTCCAGCTCATCGGAAAGTTAGTTTAAACACTGCAAAATTTGTACCAAACAGACAGACAAGAAAGCGAGTTACTAAAAACGTGGTAATTAGAACATGTTTGAGAAAATTATTAAATTTTACGTAACTGCAATAAATTACTTCAAATTCAACTTCATCAAGTTAAAAAATAAACCATAAATCAATAAAATAATAATCTAATTATAGCAATTCTCAGTCTTTTAGTATTTGAGATTATTTTGTCTACCGCTATCGATTGCATTCTACTTTCAATGATTTTTTTTAAATTCGCCCCTCTCCTAAAGGTTTTGAAATATCAAATAAACTTCGAGCTACAGTGGGACACCGCTTATACGTTTCTCATTTATACATTTTTTTTTAATAGTCCCGGCAAAATCCAATGCATATTAACATTAAATAATTTCATTTATACATTTTCCTGACATCACAAATTTCATTTATATGTTTTTTCCCCCAAGAACTCAGGAATAGAGATGATGTGCATTTCAACCTACGATTCCCACCTGCCGATTGTCCAGCCTTAGAAAAGACAAGTGACCTTGACCAAAACCTGCCCAGTTGTACAAAAGCTGTACCCCTGAGGAATGTGAACATCCCACTGTCTACAGATAAGGGTTGTTTTTATGCTCTCTCCAGGCCCAGCAGGGTCATTTCTTGTCAGCTTCAGTGTCTGGATTTTAACGTTCACTAGCGGTTCACAATGACTTCGCGCAATAAAAAATCTCTGTCGTTGAAGGAAAAAATGTGCATTTTAAAAAAAAGTGGATGAAAACCAACATTTAGAAAGAGTGGATCTTGCAGAAGAAATAGGTTTACCAGTTTCAACTTTAAACACGCTAATTTATAAGCGTAAGATCATCGAAGAAAGCCATAATCAAAGTGTATCTAGTGCTTCAAAAAAACTTCCCGAGTCGAAAGTTGAAAATTCGCCGATGTAGAAAAAGCGTTTTTACAGTGATTTAATTAGTGTTGTAGTGTAAAAATTCCCATCAGTGGTCCTTTGCTTATGGAGAAAGCACAAAAAATTTTGAAGAAGCTGAATGTGGAATGCCATGCATTATTTTCCTCAGGATGGCTTCACAAGTTTAAATTAAGACATGGCATAACAGGCAAAACTGCAAGCGGAGAATCTGGAGACGTTGATTGCGAAACAGTGGATAATTGGATTCAAAACCAATTGCCAGATCCGATAAAAGGATATGAACAAAAAGACATTTTCAATGCAGATGAAACAGGTTTGTTTTATAATCTTCTGCCATCTAAAACTCTTGCTGTCAAATTGGATATGTATCATGATGGGAAAAAAGAGTAAAGTGTGATTGACAGTGTTATTGTGTGGCAATGCAGATGGATCTAAAAACTACCTCCTTTGATTATTGTCAAATCAAAAAAGCCCCGCTGCTTCAAAAATGTGAAAACATTACCAACAAAGTACCCAAGCAATAAAAATTCATGGACATGCCTTTCTTTATCGATTGGTTAAAAGGATTAGAGGATAAAATTCGAAAACAGAAACGGTGAATAATTTTATTCGTTGATCATTGTCCAGCTAATCCACCCGAAATGGACTTTCTAAAAAACATAACTGTCAAGTTCTTCCCTGCAAATTGCAACCACTGGATTTAGGAGTAATAAAATCCCTAAAACAATGTTATCGAAAATTTTTGGTGAAAACAGCTATCGCCAGTTTAGACCACGGAGACTCCAAAAATTTGAAAACTGGCGTCTTGCAAGCTATGAATTTTATAACGATGGCTTGGCAAAATGCTTCACAGAAAACAATAAAAAACTGCTTCGCCCTTGGCGGATTTTTAACTCTAGTGGATGTTAATCCTATTGAAAACGCCGAATCTGATCATTTTATTCCACCAGAAAACTGGTCAAATTTAAGTGATGTTACTGCATTTGAAGAATTTGTGAAATGTGATTCAGAACTTACAACATGTTCTCTTCAAACAATCGATGAAATGATCGTAAATGAGGAAACTAGCAGTGAAGAAGAGGATAATTGCACTGAAAAGCTTCTGCCAAGTTTTCAACAAGCTTTGGCAGGTTTTAACACCATGCAAAAATACCTCATTAGCAGCGATTTAAATTATAAGGTTAAGATGGCACTTTTTACTGTGCACAATGAACTTTTCTATGTGCATTACAAACAAGCCCCACAACCTAAAATAACAAAATACATTTTGTAAATGCTGAATGAATAAGAATAGAAGTACTAGTTGTACATTAAATCCAGAATAAAAACTTTTGTATTACATACCTCTTGTATTGCATTTTCATATAATATTTTAATTTACCTCCGACTTTTTATTGTTGGTTATTACGAAATTGTTCTTGTGAATTTCGTTTATACAGGTTTTTTTCTCAGTCCCTTGAAAAACAAAAACAAATAAACGGTACTTTACTATATTTATACATACTTTTAAAGATGACATTTTATTTTGCATTTAAAAGAATATATCTTTCCTTCCATCGGTGTCAGCCACAGCCAATAATAAATGGATTGAATAATTTAAAAAACGGGCTTTTTCACTAGATTTAATGTCCACCATAGTTTGGACTAGGAGAATTTAAAGCCCTAGATGACTGGTAAAACTGATACTGAACCTGGTGCCTAGGTAAATAAACAGCAGAAATGTTTTAACATCTACCTACTAATCAATACCGACTTGAAATATTTTTCAGGTACTGTGAACAGAAAAATTTTACTTGCCTGGTCCAGAAGCAGCCATTGATTTGCTTGTATTTAGATATCTTGATAGGCATGGTGATAATTTTGGTGTGATCTAAAAGAAAAATAACTGAGGTTAATCCAATGTAGTATACTTTAAAGATAAGTGTGAATCCAAAACTCCTAAATTATAAGATTTATGAAACATTCTTGATTAAATAAGAATTAAGGAAAACTTAAATTACTGTGCAAGTTAACAGATTGCATTTATAAATGTAATAATAATGTATAATTTGTAATCCCATGAAGTCTTATAAAATTTATTCTTTTAAATCCCTAAAAACTTTCAGCATTATGCTGCAAGTAGATCATGGGTCAATCCAAGCGAAAATTAGAGCCGTTTTGCTGCAAAATTTCACTTCATAAAAACGGCCCCCTTCACAAAATTCAAACTCATAAAAACAGCCCTTTTTTTTAAATGTCTTTTTAAAAGTTTTTGAATGAGGCATTATGCAAAATATATATACAAGTATTTTTTTTTCAGTATTATATCAAATTACTGCATATATTTGGTTCAATGAAACACTTTTGATATTAAAACATAAAATATAGAAATATGACTGATAAAATTGAAGGTTTTACATGATAAAAATTTTTTTTCACAAAAATATTTTTATTTTTTACAAAAATAATTTTTTTTCACACAAATGGGCCCCTAAAAAAAAACCTGAATCGATCCCTGCAAATTTACACAGTATACTCTCTATTATCCGGTTTGCGGATTATCCGGGCTCAATCCGGATTTGCAAAATAAATTTTTAAAAATATTTTCACACTTATCATGCATGTAAAATCGATGTTGATGTTCAATAGAGAGATTCATTCCGTGAAACTAGTGAGCCGTGATGGTGGAGGCTAAAAAATAGATTTTTTTTTTTTTCTTTCTCCACATGTAATTTCTACCGTTTCAACCCCTAATTTTCCGAGAAATGAATCATCCACTTCCTGCTAACTCATTCTAGTATGAACATGCTTCTCTCTGACATGTCATTCTTTAACTTCGTCTTCTTTCACTTTCGCACGTGTTCCTTTAGTTTTTGCATTTTGTTGTTCGTCAGTTAGTAGCGTGAAATTTTTTACTGATAAAAATTAATGGTTTGAAACAAAAGGTTTTAAATGTTAAACAAAAATTAGAAATCCTTCAAAAACTTGATAATGGAGAATCAGCTAGTACTGATGCAGAAGATGTACTATATGAGGGAAATACAATTTCTCATTCTGCTGCTCTACAATCTGTGCAAACTTTGTTAGATTATACAGGACAAAGAGGATTTGATTACGGTGACATTACTGCGGTTTGTAAAATATGTGTCGATATACAAGAGATGAACAAACAGCAGAAGCAAAGACGCATTACAGATTTTATAAAGTAAATGTTAAAAGGAAAATTCCTAGTTTGATGTTATACAGCATGCAAATGTAAGTAATTTTTATATTTTTGTACTGATGTTTATTTTTTCTTTAATAAAAAGGAGTTTTCGGATTATTCGTGTTTTTCTATTGTCCATGCAACCCTCCCAGTGATTAACCTGGATAATCGGGACTGCACTGTAACTTCATTTTATTCTAAATGATTCTCATTTAATAATATCTTTATAGAAATTCAACTACTATGTATAATTGAAGATTTCATTCTACTGAACTCGACAGAAAAATAAATAAGTAACACATAACATGAAGATACTAATAGACATGGGCTTTATTATCCTAGAAGTTTTGAAGATCAGTATTTTGTTGATATTTGAGGAAAATAAGTTTAATATATTATTTATTATCAAAATTTACAAAACAATTTTCAAAAAATCAGATTAAAAGGGTCCTATCAAAAAATTCTAAACATTAAGGATATAATATTTTTTTCATAAAATTATGAATATATAGGTTGTTTTCTCTCATCTGATGTTAACTCAAGAATCTACAAAACTTAATATACTATTAAACTTTGATATAAATATCATTTGAAAATAAACAGAGTAAACTTCCTCTTTGTGGAAAGAAAAATGAGAAAATGCTTTATTTATAAGTACAAGTAAACAGTGAAATCAATTCTTTGATACAATATTAAAAAAAAACTTTTCAGAAAAACATTACTTAAAAACAATGGGAAATTCTTAAATTATTTTACCAATTATATCTATGTTAAAACTATATTCCCTTACATGAAAATTGCAAATACCAAATTCAAAAAAAAAAAAATTGATGCTGCGAATAATACAAAAAATATGTATTAAACTGTGCTATTCTATTCTTCACTTTGATACAATGTGAATCTAGTCTTTCAAAACATGATGGGAATTGAACCTTAGATAAATACTGTCCCCTCCCACAGTTTCAGAAAGATATGCATGTTTCTGCAGTATTTTCACAAATACTCTATTAATATTTAAACATCCATGTTGAGCAAGTTTTCCCACTTTCATGACCTTAATCACGAAAAGTCATCAACCTTATTTAGCTTCTTAGAATGTGATTTTATTGTGTTCATGTATACTATAAAATTGTTAAAAAGCACAAGACCGAGAATAAATGATGAAAATTGTAACATTAAATCATACCCATTATTTTTACTCTCGGCTTGAAAATAAAGTTATTTGAAATCAAAACTGAAAGTAATTATCTTTTCTGCATAGCAATGCAGATGATGGACCAACAAAATTTTCAAACATGGGCTGCTACAACAATAAACTTATTCATCCTGATGAACAAATCTATATCATTTACTGGTCAATTTATTCACCTATACCAGTTACTCATTATGCGATGAATAACCTGAAAGCTAACAAGGGAAAATAAGAATAATGATCCATGGTTGGCAGAACTGTAGACCTTATCTTCCCATTACTTGAGAAGATAAAACACTTTTCTTATTTCATCAAATGTCCCACTGAAAGAGGTTTTAATCTCCCTCTAGCCCATAATCTGAAGATTAAAACTTGGATCATTATACTTTCGAGAGTTTAATTAGTTTATTGTATATAAAAATCTCTACTTTGAGGATTTTCTTGAGAAATATAGAACTGCATTCAGAACAAATGACTATTTTTATCTATTTTTTTTTTTTTTAATATTAGCTTAGATGTACAAAATATAACTAAGTCCTGAATGCCCCGCAATTCTCTTCACCCACTTACACGATTTCAACTAGTTTATAATTTTCTTAAAACATATCCTTCTTTTCTTACTTATTTGCTAATTTAACAGAAGTAAGACCTTCATCAAAAACTGCAAAATACAAGTTTAAAATCTCATTAACAGTACCAAATACTGATAAAAAGCAAGTATTTTGTTTAGAATAAACAAGAAGGGCACTTCTATTCAAGCTATTTTTTTATGTTTATAATCTTTTAGTACTTTTGTACTAGTTATGAATTCTTAGCAGTATTTGTAAACAATTTGAATTGATAATAATCATACAATATTTTATAAGGGGTCTCTTTAATTTCAGAAATAAGGCAGCAACAGAATACAACAAACTAGGATGTGTTTATATTCAACTACTGGTTTGGAATTAACTAGTGCTACAAAATATAAGTATTGGAAGTAAATTTCATGGCCAGTTCATCTTATCTTTGACTGTGAGATGTTCTGAATTCAAGGGAAATTTTTAAAATGAAAGTTTTAATTAGATTAGCTGAACAATGTCTTAAACGTTTCCTGGGTGTCTTTTTATTAATTTTGTCTATAGTGGCCGATGACTAAATGAATAAACCCACCAAAAAGCAAAGATACAAGATAAAATTAGATGCCCTCTATTTTTAAAGGGCAAATAAAATACATAAATAGTGAAAACAAAACTAAGTGTGAATCTTTACAGTAATTTTGATTTTGTTTGCAATATCCAGAAATGCTCTGTATTTTGTGTTTTTAATTTGCTGTTACTAAGCGTTAGATTAAAATTATATCGCTACAATTAGGCTTCATATGCACTGATAAACAAAACATTTACAAATAGCATAAAATGAAAAACTACTTTTAATTTTAATAAAGTCATTTAATATGCATAAATATTCAGGTTCCTGGTACTGTTTTTGATTTAGAAAGTGGAAATAATCTCAACCTACAAAACGCCGCCCGCCTCAACAGTCGGGAAGATGCATTTTCCAAAAAAAATGAAACACTTTTTTCTAAATATATGAAGATTTTTGGTAGAAATTACCTTTGGAAGTTTCTGTGAAAGTTGCTTAACAGCAACAGTCGATAAACGAAGGGACATAAAAGCCATTTCTATTAAAATTTTCAGAAGAGGTAAGTAAAGGACGAAAGGTGACCACGACACTCGTCGTTCACTAGTGAGGTCCCCAAGTACTTATACAGTTAACTGTAACTACGGTGTTTCGATTTTATTATTTGAAGATATTAAAATGTTTTCAAATGGTTGATGTTTGTTAAAAAAAAAAGTTTCTAAAATATAGTATAGCTACATTATAAACAATTTAACACATTTTCTTTGTCAGTTCTTTAGTACTTTGCCTTTTTTGCGATGTTAGCATAACAGGCCTATTCTGGTACTCCGGTTGGGTTGGGAGACGTCACCTCTTCTGCCCGTTAACGACAGAGTGTGATTCTCGTACCCGTTTTCCCAACCTGTTGGGATCTCGCTTGGTCGAAAAACGGACCCCGATTTCACGCCATCTCTGTACCTGGCGTTTACGCTATTTGCTAGCGAGAAGCTTTGTTTCGATATCGAACTTATCAAACTTTCGTTTAAAATGGAGGCTGCTAGGACGTTAATTGTGTTTGAAAGGGTTTATCGGGATAAAATGTAATCCATTTGACCAATCAGAAGAAGAATACATCAATTACTTTAGATTTTTTAAAAAGTAGTTAATTCTTTTATCGAATTTAAATAATTTAATTTAATAAGACAATTTAAAGTAATTAAATCTTTAAAAGTAGTTAAATCTTTTACTACTCAATCAAGATAATTACTAATGATAGTTGATAATTAGTAAAGATCAATCACTTTTAAAGATTTAATTACTTTATATTTTCTTATTACAGTTCTATATTTACGGTCTTATTCACCATCCATGATTAAATCCTGATCAGCGGTTAAAAGGGAATTTACACGAACAAGCGAATGCTGACCGAAATGATCGGCTGGATGTATCCCCTAACTGGCGAGTTGGCGAGAAACTTGTTTGGCTCGAAGGCTAAGGGTAATTTTAAAAATCGCCAACAACAGAGAAATTGAGATACCATGCCAATATAGCAACTCAATAAAGTATGCATTTGGTAATGCATTTTGGTCACCTTTCGCATTATTATAGCAGAACCATCATTTAACCGCTGATCATGGTTTAACCATGGATGGTAAATAAGGCCGTTAATTTCTTATATTTTTCTTTTGAAGTGTATAAAACTTGAAAAAAGCAACAAATTATGAACCTTCAGTATACAAAATGCTATTTATTTGATGATAATCAGTAATTTGAGATAACAATCATTTGTAACAGGGCAGGTGAATAACAATTGTGTATCAAAAAAATTTATAAAATTTCATTTGACCTGTATTACAACTCTGCAAAGTAATCCGAAGAACAAATTATTTTTCAGAAGCAAAAATATTATTTTTTTACTTTCTCGTATACGAAGTATACAAAGAGAAAGTATTGTAATCGTCAAAAAAATTCGAACTCGAGATTTTGACGAATCTCCACGTTTTAGACCTCCCTGAGTCCGAAAAACACAATTTTGGAATTATGTCTGTCTGTCTGTGAACACGATAACTCGAAAACTATTAGAGCTACGGGGATGAAATTTGGTATGTGGTCATTACACATAATTTGTAGGTTTCTATCAAATTTTGCGTAAATCCGTCAACGGGAAATCTGTCTGTATGTATGTCTGAAGTCATGCGAACACTATAACTCAAAAACTTGAATAGCTAGATGGATAAAATTTGGTACACAGTTTTATCGTCATGAATGTAGGTCCGTATAACATTTTGGGCCAAATCCGTCTACGGGTTGACTGTCTGTCGGTCTGTATAAGCGCATCTCCAACGAGTCCGCTATCTCCACGCGCATGCGTATTGAACGCAATCTTCTCTGCACGATATTTATTGACTCCTGCTTGGCGCTTTTTTTTCATCCGATTCTCCATGCACATGCGTACTTGTGCACGCGGAAGGATTGTCCTTGAGCCAAGAAAGAGTAGAAATCGGTATTCATTTAATCGGAACGCATCTCTTCGAATTTGATTTTTTACCTAAATATTTTCTGATAGTCATTGGATCCTGGGTTACAATAGGTTCGAATTTTTTTATCCACGCGGGGGGAGGGGAAACAGTACCTTTTTCGAGAAGTATACGAGAAAGTTTTGGGGGAGACCACTCCCGCTGGTTTCTTTAGGCCATGAAGCAGCAGAGTAGTTAATGCAAATTATCTCCAATCATTGGATTTATTTTTTTAATTTTTTACTCTTTTGTGATGAAAAGACTTTTGAATGCTGGACTAGGTATAAAGAATATTTAAAAAGCTGCTATTCTCGGCACAGTAGTAAAAAAATTCCGTCGGGCAAGCCGGAAGGCTAAGGTAGATTCATTCTGTGTGGAGATATAAGGAAAAGCACATTTCGTTTTCTATTTTAATTAGGATTATAGCTTCAAAAATGAAAGTGTTTGGAATAGAATTGATGAAGGCTTTCTAACAAAGAATAGCATGTCTAGGTTAAAATGCAGTTTAATTTTAGGGGGGTGGGTGAAAATCACTTTTCAGCTCATAACTTCTAAGCAAGAAGCTTGGAGCTATCAAAAAACATTAAATACAAAAGTTGTTTGTTATGAAAAGACGATAATTTGAATTTTCTTTCTATCTTCAATAGTAAGTGAATTACGGGAAATGAAAATTTCCGCCCCCCCCCCCCAATTTCCACCCCCTTTGAGCTGGATAGCCCATCTACGAACTCGACCGAGATTTTCGCCGTCCTTACAACATATCCCACGCCTATTAAAATCTAATAAAAAAAAATTGGCCAAAATCTAAAAGTTTATTTTCAGCTCGTCTTGGGCATGAAATATAAAATCAAATATCTGATACATCTGACGGTGCAAGAGATGAAAAATAATTTCCTATCTTATCGTCACCTCCGATAGATAAGAAAGCCTCACAACGGGAGGAATGACGTCACGCCGCTTAAATAAGCAAATTATTGCTTTTATATTGGGTCTAATATTGGGGTGGGATAGAGCTTCCACCACACTGATGACAGAACGCTGTCCCTTTCCCCCGTGCCTGATGCCATTTTGTCAACTGAACTCCCTTCCCATGCAGGGAATCGAACTCGACATGAGAAAAGAGTTCGGTTGCTGTAATGGCATCAGGCACGGGGGCATGGGGCGGCGTGATGCCATTACGGCAACCGAACTCCCTTAACGGTATCACGCCGCCCCATGACTCTCCCGCTAGCGTGGAGTTTGGCCGAGACTGCTGATGGCCATTACAATTCCACCCACAATCAGCGTATTAACTTGCTGACGACTGTCATTCAATTGAACCTGGATGTTACAGCACAGCTGGGTTAGATTTAACTTATGGTTATATTACCTATTATTTAAAATAAACTTTAAAGAAATTTTCAGACAATGTATTAATGCAATCTTATTTTTAAAGAGATATTAATTTCCATTTGAGAAGGTAGAGGGAGGCTATATTTTCTGAGGTTTATTTCTGAAGTTATTGTCAAAAAAATTAAAAATCTTGGAATCAAGAATTTAGTAAGAAATGTAAATATAAAAAAGGATTTTATGTTCTTTTAGAGGACATGCATTCATACTTATGGCGACTTTACAAAAGACATACTTTTCAAATAATTATAAAATTTCTGGCGGGGAAGAACAAGGTTTCATTATTTTCTTTGAATAGAGGATGTTGAAAATTCATTCAACTGTGGTGATCGTAAACTCATACTCAAGTTGATCATAAATTATTTGACCCATTTTAAAAATTAATAAAAAGACTAATAATGTTACAACTGCACTTCTATGTAAATGAGAGAGTAAATAAAAAAACTTAGTTTTTCTTTTAGATAGGTGACGTACCTTTATGGCGTTCTAAATTTGATATGACGAGAGATTTCCATACCCAATGGCTGCCTATCAGGAGAATCCTATGTGCGTTTTTTGGTTTCCTTTTTCAGTTTTTCTTAAATATCTCGAAAACTAATCAGTTTTAAAAATACAGTTTATTAAACAAATTAAAGAGCCTAAAATTTCTTACAAATACATGCTTTAATTTTTCTTCTAGCATTAATAGTTTCGAAGATAACGGCTCTGAAATATGAAAGATGTCCAATAAAATTTGCGGTCACCTAGACCACCGCAACCACACGTTACCTATCTGAAAAATAACTTTTTAAAATGTGCTCTCATTTAAGAAAAAAAACGTAGTTAGTTTAGTTTTTATTAGTTTATTGATTTTTTAAAATTAATTTTTGAAATTGGTCCAATAATTTATAACTAGCCTGCATATTAAGAAAACTAATAGGTGGAGTATCAAAAGTCTTTGTATTATCATTTTCAATAAAAAAACAACCTTATCTGAACCGATATCCAATATTTTTTACTAAATTATATTGAAATAAATAACTATGTCGACATAACGTACAGTTTTCCCATTACTTATTCTTCTGAAGCAGTCTTTTTTTAGTTCTTTTTTCTATTCTGGACGAACTCAGAAACCCAGTTCTCCGGAAGTAATTAATGGAAAAGCAATTAGCTGATGAACGCCAAAAAGAAGGAAAACTATTTAAGCCTTTATCTTGCTGTTTAACTACCTAAAGTTTCCACTTCTAACAAAACGGCTTCTTGCATTTTAAACCAAAAATCTAATATTTTTTCAATCAAATTACACATGTAAAATCCTTTAAAGAAATTTACACGTTCCTTTGGTAATTGTTCAGTGTATATTAATTGGTTTTATCATAGGGTTTGGCAATATTTCCAGGACTAGTGCCAGGTGTAATAGATGGTGAAGTTTCTGCGACTGTTACAGTTACTTGAAGTATTTCAAGTAACTGCAGCAATTTTTCTAAAATAAATCAAGTTAATCTCTCAAAAAGTATGTAATGAATGCACCAATTTTTGAATAAACGATATGTCATCGTGACATGATGGTTAAAGTTGTCTTATGAATATATATACAGGGAGAGAGAGAGCTTAAAAACAATCAACTAGAAAAAGTTGAATAAACTTTAAAAATAATAAATTTAAGTTAAACTTTAAACAAAAACAACAAAAAATTTAAACAATAAAATTTAGATAATAAAATTTAAAAAATATTTAAGTCGCGCGCAATTGCAGATGCATACAAAAAACAAAGAACAATGGAAATTAATATCATTCAAAGAAAGCCAAAAAACAAAGATAGACTCAGAGGGAATCGAATTTAAAAAACAAGGAATCCATTCTAGTCCATTTTATCAAGGGCTGAGGACTTTATTCGAAATGGATTCAAAATATTTGGGAAATTTTTCTCTAAGAAGCTTGATAAATTCCTTTGTGTCTTTAAAAATAATTTTCTGAGTTATTTTTGCTAATGAACAGGTGCCCGTAATTACACTTCGTCTATGCAAAAGGCTCTATAGCCGGCTTCCAGCGAAATAAATCTCCAATAGAATGATCTGTTCTATAAGAAAAAAATGTATTTGAATGATAAAAGTCTGTATGTTCAGAAATGAATTTCAGGAGTGTTTTAGTTAAACTGAAAAAAACCTGAAATGAACTTTCAATTTTGCTTCAGTAATAATAATAATAAAACCGCAAAAGTCTCCTTACATAATGGTGAATTTTTGAAGAAAATATTAAATATTTTTTCTTTTACTTTTTTTGTCAGTTTTCACCAGTCGCATCTATTTTACTTCATACTAGTGAAATTATCTTTCTTTCTAGGGGCTGAACAGAAAAATAGTTATTACGGAAATCCTATTTCAAAGAACCTCACAGAAGATTTCGCAATATGAGCTTTCATCATTTTATATTAATACATGCAACCCTATCTGGTTTCAACGTCATAAATTTAGGAATATATGATAGGAATACATTTATAGGTCTTCAAATAATAATTATTTAAAAAATTAACTATCAGATAGGACAATTTATGAAGAAGGGTTTGACTGGTCAACCAACAACATATCACTATAGCAGATCCTTCTGGTGGCACAAGCCACATAAATTATACGTGGGTGCGCATAATAAATTCTCTTACGTCCTTAAAAATGACACTGTGTAATAAATAGTAGAATGCCATTAACTGCAGTCAAACACCGGTATAAAAGATCCGGATATACTTATCCCTCGGTTTTCTATTAACACAAGGTTCTCTATAAACTTCATACGATATCCTTACGATGTTATCCGGCATTCAGATTATCAGAGCAACACCGTGAAGATACCGTAAAATACATTGGGCATACATGGTGGAAAATATTGCAAACTGAAAATTAAAAAAAAAGTTATTTTAGATTTTTCTAATACTCAGTGTTAGAAGAAACTTATAGTCCTTTCTACTTTTCTATATGAAACTAACTGATATGATGAAATCAAAATAGTTTGAATGCAAGTGAAATTTTATGTTAAAAAATTTTTAAAAAGTATTAAAACTAGTAACTGATTTGTTAAATTTCCAGATGAAGCCAATAAATTAGCACAAGAATCTCAACTTTCTCTAGTTTTTTTAAGAAATCAAATATAATCACATTTAAGTTTTCTAAGGAGAACAAATCCAATATAATTTGAAAAACTAAGCACACATTTAAAAAATAATCATAAAACATTTAAAAAAAATCATGCAGAAAATAATACTATAAAAAATCTAAACACAATATGAAAAATTTATAATTCAAGATAAACAGACATCTCAGTTTATCAAGGCAACTCCAAGAAAATCTGTTACAAATGTATTGCAAAAAACACAGAAATGCAACACAGATGAACAGATGATCTTGATTTGAGCCAGGATTTTCTTCTTCTTTCGAGTGATCAAAGCAGATTCAAAAATATGAAAGGCATACACATTTTCAATTTTTATGGTACAGATGAGGCATTCAGAAACTTCAAATATCTTCATTCAAACAAGTCCAATTTACTTCATCATAATTCTCTTTGTCTGCATATTCACTGCATCAAAATTTATATGTAGCTTTAAAGGGCATATTTATGTCAACTCACGTTAAAAACAGCAGACATTTAATTAACTTATATTTTAATTATATTATGTATAACAACCAATAAGTCATTTCCATAAAATAACATTATTATCGGCTCGTTGACAAAAAAATTTAGCATCAAATAAGGACGTTGGTATTTTCTAATTGAAAAAATACCTTAAATGAGCATTTTTTAAGTTATAAATAGTAGGTAAATTGGTGCCAAGAATACAAAAACATCTAATGAAAAATGAGCAAAAAAGTAATAAGATTTTAAAATAATTATTTTAGAATAAGTTCCAAACAGTGATAAGCATAAAAATATGGCTTAAGAATTTATGCATACAGAAAATGTACCAAGAATGATTTTATATTGGACTCAAGAAATGTTATGCTCAAATTAAAAACTTAACTCTGTTTTAAACAAACTGATAAATTTTCTGTTGGTTATTTTCATTATTTTATTTTATAACTCTAAAGTTAAAGTGTTAATATCCCTCCCTTCTGCTTGTGTTCTTATTGTTTTTTTGAAGATTAACAAACCAAACCATACAAAATACTGAAAAATTAAATTTTGATGTGAAGATTGATGTAATATTGTCATTAGCGTAGTCAGAAATAAATTTTGAGGAATACATTTAGAATGAGAAATTAATTTTGGAGGTGCATATAACTTGTAAGTTCAAAATTTCCATAAAAAGGCAAGGTACTCCGACATAATTTATGAATAAAAATTAACTTTGGGGGTGCATAAGTCCCGTTGCACATCATTGGTCGACTTGGTACACCACTGAATTATTGAAAAATGAGACAATTGACTAAAATACAAAATTTCAAGTGGTAACAATCTCAAAACAAAACAATTTGTTAAGATACGAACTTTAAGAAACAAATATTATTTAGTACTTACGATAAATTTCAAATTAAAAATTGAAAGGAAAATAAATATTAAACGTACATTTTGTTTTTTCAAAACAGGAAAAAGATACTTACCCTGAAATTCTTCGCAGGACGCATGTTCTGTCGTGGTACTGCATTTAGCCATTTTTTTTCGCAAATCCTTATTCTTTGGAAGGCTGAATACATAAAACTAGGGGCTCTGGCCCCTGCTCTCTAAAGCTCACCAACCCCCAAGAGGATTGAAACTCAATCCTCCCAGGTTTTCTACGCAAACCCTGCTCTCTTCTCTCACTACAGTGAAGACACTGCTTGCCCTAGCATAATTACTGTAAAATCTATCTCTCTCTCTCTTTATATATATATATAGAAAATTATGAAAGTGCATAAATAAACAAATACATAAGAGTTGCAAAATTAAAACAAATATAATTATTCTAAAAATTAATTCTGAAAACAAATTAGATTTAATATTATTAATAAAGAGATTGTGATGTGACATCTTAGCATTATGAACATAAAAAAACAATATTATTAAGATCACGTTTGTGAAAACATCAGTAGAAATTTTTCAAACTCAGTCAACAGAAGAAGTCTGTGAAGAAGATGCAAGTTGCGTTGATGCAGGGGAAGAGACAAAAAACGCAAAACATAGATTATCTGAATACTTCACTTGAAACTAAAGTGTGTAACCTGAGAAATAGATCACACTTACATAAACCTTCAAGAGTTGATGGGGATGTTATGCTTGCAGAAGGAAAGGAACCGTTGACATTTCAAGAAGCAATCAACCCATCCAACAGAAAGGAATGAAGAGACGCTATGCAGGAAGTATTAAATTCTTTGAATGAAAATGAAACCTGGGAGTTGGTGAATCTACCACAAGGCAGAAAACCTATTGAAAACAAATATGTTTACAAAATAAAGAAAAATGCTGACGGTGAAATTCAACGTTACAATGCTGGGTTGGTAGCAAAAGGCTTTTCTCAAAAACCTGGCACTGATTATTATGAAACATTCAGCCCTGTTGTCCGTTGGGATACAATAAGAACTGTCCTTAGTATTGCTGCCAGCGAAGGTCGGAAATTGGCACAGTTTGATGTTAAATGCGCATTCTTGTATGGAGACCTCAATGAAGAAATCTACATGAAACAGCCACAAGGATATGAAGATGGTACGCAGAGGGTGTGCAAATTAAAGAAAAATCTCTGTGGCCTAAAACAAGCCCCTAGATGCTGGAATCAAAAGTTCAAGTGTTTCCTTCAAAGAAAAAGCAACCTTGTAACCTTGAACAAACGAATAGTGATCCTTGTTTGTTTGTCAACAAAGAGAAGTCTATATTTCTAACATTGTATGTTGATGATGGTGTCATAGCAGCTAAAGATGAAGAAAAATTGCAGGAATTCTTAAAGAATCTAGAAGAAACTTTTAGTGTCCGAATTGAACTAGCAAATTACTTTTTAGGGATACAAATACAGAATTTGGATAATGGTTCAATATTCATTCATCAAGAGAATTATTGCAGGAAAGTTCTAGGTTCCATTAAGATGTCAAGCGATAATCCTGTGTCAGTACAGTTTGATAAATCTTTGACTTGTATGGATCATTCAGAAAAGTTACAAGAGGATACTCCTTACAGGAAAGCAGTAGTTAGCATAATGTATCAGACCAGATATTGCATATTCAGTTGGTGTGCTTTCTAGAGTTCTCGACAAGCCGTCAAAAGTACATTGGTGTCTAGTCAAGAAAGTACTGAAGTATTTGAAAGGAACTTCGAGGTGGAGAACCAATCAAGCTCAGCATGCAAATTATTGGAGGTATTTAGTGATGCTGACTATGCTGGAGATGTTTCTACTAGGAAATCAACATCTGGTATGATTTTCAAGTTCAGTGGAGTTTCAATAACATGGGCATCGAAACGCCAAAAGTGAATATCCTTATCTACAACTGAAGCAGAATTTATTGCAGCCAGCCAGGCCTGTAAAGAAGCAATCTGGTTGTATAAACTGTTTATTGAAATTCATCAATTACAGTGTGTTCCTGTGCTGCAAGTTACAATCAGAGTACGATTCGACTCATAAAAAACCCTGAGTTTCATAATCGAACAAAGCATATAGATGTTCAATATAAATTCAGAAACAGCACTTTCAATACCGCTCGGCGTCTGATAGCTTACCAGCTAGCACTGAGGAAAATACTCCAAAGAGAGATTCCAAAGGCGTTTGCACTCCAAAGACGATCGCAGTCGGTCAACACACACGTTCCCGTGAATCGAGCGCGGCACTATTTGTAGTCTCCGCGACAGACCGTGACGTCACATGGAATCATCTGGAGAAATCCGGATCTCGGCCCCTAATAGAGATATCGAGAAAATTCTAGTATTTTTGAGATCCTACATTCTGTCGCCAAAGTTGTCAAAATGGTCGCCAGGTTTGTCGTCAATCGGATCAATGGCTCCATCTCCCGGCATTCCCATACATACACCTGTAAAACTCTCTTCCCAACCATAAGACTAACATTGCTGGGAAGCGATATTCCATGTTCGTCACCATATATATAATATTATAAGTATAATAATATACTAATGTTTCTGAAATCTTATTAAAAAGTATATCAATATCATTATATTTCATGGCTAAAATGTGTGGTTCACAGCATTTTGAATCAAGATTCAATACTAATCATTCTCTATTGACCTAATGAAATATGAAATATGAATGTCATTTCCAGTGGTGTAGTCGCAAAGTAAGAGTGCTGGAATGCTCTAACCCGGTTAACAAAAATTGAACTGTTTTTAAGGTTTTTTTTGCAATTTTCCTTGTTTATTTTTCGTAAAAAAAGCAGTGCCGGAAAAGTGTACCTGCCTGGACTTTTCACTTGTGACAGCCATTCTCTTCTCATGAAGGATGCCTGTTACGTTGACCGTTCAAAATGTTAGTAAATTGAGAAATGTGCTAAGCCTCTGCATACAATCGGGTGCAGAGGTATTGCCGGGTGATCCAAAAGTCAGGAAAAACTTTAAAAATTAATAATTCGAAAACGAATAAAGATAAAAAGATGAAGTTTCCTTCGAACGGTTGGGAAAGAAGCCGGAATATTTTTTATGACGAAAACAAAAAAAAGGAATGCTTGGGTAGCTCTTTATTTGACCAGCAGAGCGCTTACAAGTGACAAATCATTTACCAGTTACAAGTAAGCCAACAACTGCTCAGTATGTTGTACGTCATTCAGTAGCACAGCTGTAAGACAAGGCACAACACTGTTTACAGCATTAAGCAACATTCCCTGCGATATGGCAGGCACATATTGGCGGATTGTATCTTTCAATGTTGGCAATGATGGCTATTTCTCGCGGTGCACTTTTGACTTCAAGAATTTTCACAACCAAAAGTCGCAAGGTGTCATTTCGGGGGATCTCGGAGGCCATGAGTATGGAAAGGATAGATTGATAACATGATCCACCCCAAATATTGAGTGCAGCAGGCTATGTACAGGCGCAGCGTTATGCGGTGGTGCTCCGTCTTGCATAAAGGTGATTGTCTGCAATGCTTGTCATGTTGCAGTTCTGGAATGAGTTGTTATGTAACAAAGTTGCATAGTGCTCACCAGTGACAGAAACTGCTATTAAATATATCCCTGTGATTTTCTCAGAAAAAAATTGCACCGATTAAGAAATTAGAGGGTGAAACCACATCAGATATCTTTTGGTCGAAAACAAAACTCTTCAAGCATTCTTTTTTGCTTTTATCATAAAAATTCCGGCTTCTTTTCCATCTGTTTGGTGCAAACATCGTCTTTTTTTTATCTTTATTGATTTTCGAATAATCAATTTTTGAAGTTTTTCCTGACTTTTGGATCACCTGGCATAACTATTCTAGTATTAAAAGTTTCGTTGCTTTAAAAATATCGTATGCCTTCCCAAACATTTCTATTCAAACCGCATTGTTTTATCTTTCTCTATATAAAAATGAAAGTTTATTTGTTGTATGAATGTATTTTATACAAGTCTGCGGTTTTTGTGCGGACTTGATGAAATTTGGCACATGTGCTCTCCAAGACAAGCGAAAGAACACTGTCAACTTTTCAAAGCCTAAAAGTTAATTAAAAATTAAGCAAGAGTTTGGTGTTCTTTCGCGATATCTTTCAAAAGATTATCTAACAAGAATAACTTTTAAACCATTTTAAAATTCAAAAAGTTACCTATTTAAAGATACTAATTTAATTTGTGTACAACCTTTCCCCTAATTTTAACAAATTTTAAATATGTATTTCTTTTAATGATTGACAACAATACTTTTCTTTGCTGTAAAGAAAACTCTGCCTTCATAGTTTTGAAGTGGCGCACATCTGCAAAATTATATTTTCCATATTATTCATGCCGTGCGAGACGAAATTTTATTTTTCATAATGATTATTGTCGCGTAGGACTATACATTATGTTTCCACGTTTTAACTTATTATTTTTGCACTAAATTATTTTTCGTCTTTGATGTTTTATTCTGTAAAGATTTTTTCGCAATGTGTTTATTACTTCTAAAGATTTTTAAGTTGATGTATTTGATAAGTATTAAAATATTTTGCAATTTGAGTAACTGACTCCTGCCATCTTTTCAGGGCGTCTCCGCAATTTCATCAAATATTTAAATTCCATTATCATTTCCCATTGCTGAAGCTATGGAAATGATATTAATAGTTAGCCTTTTAGGTTTTTTATTTTGATTTAAATTTAACCAGCATAGGATATGTTGTAAGGATAGTTAAAATCTCGATCAAGTTCGTAGATGGGCAATCCAGCTCAAAGGGGGTGGAAATGGTGGGGGTGGAAATTTTGATTTTCCCATAATTCCTTTACAATTGAAAATGGAAAGAAAATTCAAATTAGGCGAATTATTGCCATATCATAACGAACAATTTTTGCATTTAAACTTTTTCGATAGCTGCAATTTCTTAGAAGTTATGAGCAGAAAAGTGATTTCCTCACTTTCCCCTCCTCTCCCCCAACTTAAAGTACTTTTTAACCTATGCATGTTACCCCTTGTTGGAAAGCTCTCGTGATTTGCAATCTCTTCCACCCGCTTTCATTCTTGTAGCTCTAATCCTTATGAGAATAGAAGGCGAAATGTTATTTTCCTTATTATTAGTCGAGACGTATATATAATGTTTTTGCCGATGTTATCTCGTGAACACAATAACTAGAGTAATTTTGATTAGATTTTAACTGGCGAGGTACCTGTTGTAAGGTCAATGAAAATATCGACCAAGTTTGTAGATGAGCTAACCAGCCAAAAAGGAGGGAAATGGTGGTGGGGGGTGGGTGAAAATTTCATTTTCCCATAATTCCTTTACGATTGAAGATAGAATGAAAACTGAAAATAGGCGAATTATTGCCTCTTTATAATAAACACCTTTTGTATCGAAACTTTTTTGATAGCTACAATTTTATAGAAATTATGAGCTAAAATGCCTAAATATAGGAAAAATAATTCAATTCTACGACTAAAGAAAGGAAAAAAATTCAATTAGGCGAATTATCACCTTATCAGAACGAAAAACTTTTATATTAAAGGTTTTTGTCAGCTAAAATTGCTTTGAAGTTATGAGCTGTGAAGCGATATTCAATTCCCCCACCTTCCAATTTATCATTTCTCCATTACTCTGTTACGATTGAAGATGGAAAGAAACTTTCAATTAGGGGAATTATCACCTTATCATAACAAACTACTTTTATATTGAAAGTGTTTTGACAGCAAGAATTACTTAGAAGTTATGAGTTCCCATCAGCCTCATTCACTTTCACTTTTTATACGGTAAACTAGTTGATATACCTGGCTTTGCTCCGGATTAAAATGTTTTCATGTTTAATATTTGTAATGTAAAAATTACTATTGTATAAATATTATAATACACTAATTCCTTTTCTGATCTGAAACGTTTTTCATTAAAATTAGAATATCAATTGAAACAGACGATTTTTAAAAACAGCCGTTTTCTCCATACATTATTATTTGTTATTTAGGTACTTCAAATTTTATTAACAATTCCTAAAGTAAAAGAAAGGTTTTAATGAATATTTTGAAACAAATAATTTAACTAGTTAATTATTCATTAATTTAAAGCATGAAAATAAATCTATAGTTGGTCCCGATATAAATTGTTAATCGTCTACAGTTAAAATTTTCTTTTAGCATTCTTCCTTCTGAAAAAGTTTTTCGTATTATTGTTGTTCTTCAACAAGAATATTGCTACGAATTCAGTTTAAAATTAATTTTGAAAAAATATTGAAATGAGAGAAACAAATTTATGGAAATGAAAGATATCGCGCCTTGATAAAAAAGCCTTGCTTAATTTTTAATTAAGTGAAATTTTAAGCAACTTTTAGGCTTTGAAAAGTTGAAGGTGACCTTTCTTAAATAAAAAGTTTGCAAAGTTTGATTGAAATCAGTCCAGTGGTTTAGTAAAAGATATGGAATATACATACAGAGATAATTATTAGATAATTATACGATAAAGATTGCTGGCAAATAGTATGAGCCATAAAAATGATTCAGTGAAGATCTTGTAACAATTAATTATTTAACTCTAATTAAGTAAATAGTTAATTTTATTTAATCAAACAGTTAATTTGATAATTAGTTAATTTGACAGATTACTTTAATTTGATATTTAACTAAACATGACCATGGGACCGTGGGACCATGATTTGTTTAATAAAATCGATATTAAATAGCCAAAAACGATAGATATTTAAATAAGACTTCCCATTATCCTTTTTGATATTGAAAAATATCTCCTTTACTTTATAATTGTTTTGGGGTTTTCTGCCTGATATTTGGTTTTAACCGTCAATGGATATTTAAATTTACTGTTCAAATTGGATGCATTCATATCCTATGCTTTAAATACACGTATTAAATTTGTCACTCACATTGTTAATAATTTTTATTCTCTTATATGTTAAGAATTTAGTGACTATTATCTCTGTAACCAGGGAGTTCTCTAAATGAGTCTATTTTAGTAGTATTTAAGTATTTCATGTCATGTGATTTTACCATATGACAAAGTAATTTTCGCACAATTATATTGTAACCTAGATTAAATAAATTAATTTTTAAATCTAGAGTCTTTTTTCATTCGTGTCAAGAGTCAATTTCTTGTTACTGTTTCAGATAGGCTGGCTTAATGTTATCTAGGAGATATTTGCACTGCTGAGTTGTTTATTTCTTTATGACTCCTACCTGTTTAATGATTATGTGTTGAGATATAAAAAAAATTGACCAATGTACTGACCGATAAATCTATCATAACTTTTTGGAAAGAAAAATGGAATGATAAAACCTTGATATAGTAAAAAATTAAATGTCATGAAAACAGAATCACAGAGTAAATATTGCAATCTGTAGAAACAATAAAGTCATTGGCTATGTCTGTATTGATTAATATGTTATATTTCATTACTTTTGTAACATTAACGTAAAGGAATCTACCTTTGCCTTCAAGCTTGCCGAAAAGGAATTTTTTTGTTACATTAACTTCAAAATAATACACTTTTTAAAATTTGTTTCTCAACTTAATCTCGTTGAATGTGATGATTTTTATTTTTATCTGATATTTATTGTATGTTATTGCATTAGCTACAAATTGATACTTAACCTACATTTTCTGTGCGTTCTAATTACAGATTTTAATTTCATTATAATTTTGCAATTGTTATAATTCGGGTTTCTTTTCTTTTAGACATTTTGAAGAAAAAAAATGACGGCAGCCAAAACAGCCGCTGATGTTAAAGCCGTAGGACTACTTTACTCGCGTGTCTCTTTTGTTTTTTGAAGGTTCTCTAAAATAAGACGTGAGTTATGTTTCTAACACATGCAGTTACCGAGATATAGAGGATCGCGTCACCGATTCATACGTATTTTTGCCCAACTTAGCGACTCAGTAGTCGCTGAATTACAATTCCGATATACATTTTTTTGTAACTTCTGTTGTTACCCTTTATCTCTAAAATAAGACATTAGTTATGTTTTTAACATATGTAGTTACCGAGATATAGAGGATCTCCCATTCTTTGTTTTTTGTGGCGTTCTGGCGTGTGAAACAAATTCCTTCCTGAGATCCCAATGAGAGGAACGTAGTCCTACGTTAAAATGAAAAGAAACTTTTATTACTCGCAAAATTTACTATTTGAAAAATTCTGACAGTTAGTTATTTTAAATTATATTTTGGTTAGATTTAAAAACACGGTACTGCCGCCAAGTTAGCGATAACTCGCCATATTTGGCATTAGATCATGAGGAGATATTTAGCTTCAAATACTTAATATTAAAATGTTTTATTTCCGAAGCAGGCATAGGAAAAGGTAATTCATAAAAAAAGTAATTGCCGCATAAATGTCATTTCTCATTAAATGTATATTTTTCTGTCTCATCCAACAACAAAGAAGAAATTTTAAATAGTTATTCATTCCGTATTAATATTTAAATATAAAGAAAAGCCAATATTCCTGGTGAACAAGCTAGTCGCCAAAAAATTAGCCAAGTGACTAATTGTCTATATTTTTCAAACTATTTAAATATTATCTCTTCTGTTACTTTGAAATCCCCAGTCATTTCGATATTCTTGAGGAATCTATATATTGATACGTGAAAACTTTGTACCCCTTTTTAAGCACATTGCGCGCACGGAGGAGTGTGAGATTTGGCATAGTTAAAGTTCATATGGAGAAGGAGTGCAGAAAGATAAAATTTATGTAATGCTGATAGAACTTATAGGTGATTTTCACCATTTTTTGGCTGTGTGCCAGTTTTTCGGAGTTTGCTGATCGTTGGACACGGATGACTGTCGTATTGCATTTCGTCGATGTTGTCGCAAGCTGCACTCGCTTGGTCCTGATTGTTCCTGGGTCTGAACTCCCTTGAGAGGCTTATGCGGAGTGGATGATTTGTAATTGATTTAATCTCCCCGCAGTGAAATCCACTCCAAAAGGGAGTTTATTTAGATTATTTATAAAAAAACTCTTCGGAGTGAAATACAAAATATGGATCATTTAAATCCGTCAATATCAAACACATATTCTATCAATGTCAAACACATATTAGTTTGTGGTGAAACAGTTGCATAGAATAGAGATTGTCTGTGCAGAAAGATAAAAGTTATGTATATTATGTGTTACAAATACATTAAATAAAATAAAATAAAATAAAACATTCATTGTTTACGTTCGTACACTGTAAAAAATTAGCGGAGTGAATGTCGAGTGAATGCCGAGTGGATGATTTGTAATTGATTTAATCCTCCCGCAGTGAAATCCACTCCAAGAGGGAGTTTATTTAGATTATTCATAAAAAAAACTCTTCGGAGTGAAATACAAAATGCAGATGATTTAAATCTGTCAATATCAAACACATATTAGTCTGTGGTCAAACAGTCGCACAGAGTAGAGATTGTCTCTAAGGAATTTATATATAATATGTATTACTAATGCATTAAATTAAATAAAATAAAACATTCATTGTTTACGTTCATACTGAATGTCAAATACATAAAAGTCTGTGGTCAGCAATCGGACAACATTTATTTTTTTAACCGCCCGCTTTTTTTTTTGTTTCAATAAAAAATAACCTCAATAATGTTCAAACTTAAAAATTTAATGAATTACGGTCGAATTTCGACCGCTGGGCGACCTCTAGTATTTCATTATTCTGCTAACAGGATATGGAATAGTTTTTTCTTTCTCGTATAGAGAAATTATTTTAAACAATTGTAAAAAAAATTCGATTTTAAGATTTTGATGAATTTTCATGTTTAAGACCTCCCGAGTCCGAAAATAAGTTAGAATTACATACGTCTGTGGACACGATAACTAAAAAAAAAGAAATAAGGTAGACAAAAAAAAAGAAAATTTGGTATGTTGTCGTTATACTCAAATTGTAGATTTCTGTCAAATTTTGGACGAAATCCGCTAATTAGAAGTCTTGTCTGTCCGGTCCGGCCATGTGCATATGGACATAATAACTCAAAAATGCAGCAAACTAGAAGATTGAAATTTGACATGTAGTTTTATCACCAAAATTATAGATGGGTATTAGATTTGGACCAAATCCCTCATCGAATTGATTACCTGTCTGTCTGTCTATTGGTGTGTACGTAAAATCGATGCCTCAATATCGCCGTAAGCTAGGTGCTTAAATTTTAGTAAGCGATCTTTATACCAAAATGGCAAATAAGTGTTAAATTTTGTACCACAACTGTGAACTGGTAGAGGTATTGTTCCAAAATACATACTCTATTTTCTTCACTATTCGACGAATCTAAACACAAAACGCATCATGTTGCAGAAGTATCTTTCCTTGTATATCTCTCTTTTTTTTTATAAGATCTCTTAGGAGGTTTAAGATTTTAAATCTTCGTTCTGTGTATAGACGTTTTGTTTACTTATATTAAAAACCTTGACTTTATTTGCATTACTTTTGGACTTCCGCTTTGAAGATTCCATTGACGTATCGTTACACTGGAATTACATAGTTACGGCATTTTGATGTAAATAAACAAAACAGAAAACTCGTCCATAAGCCGAACTCTAAATTTTTTAGTGTCATTCAATATTCATTTTAAATTTTTCTGTAACACCTCATAGACATGCCGTTAAAGAGATACTGCTTCTATTTTACCAGATGATCAAGTACAGGATATAGGTTTTGGAAAAGGAAAAACTAAGAATTTCAAATTTTCGGAAAATAAGCATTAACATTAAACTGCGTGAAATAACTTACAGGTGTTCTTTCCAGTCAATGGACAAGTTTTCTATTTTGTTTATTTACATTAAAAAACCTCGATTTTATTTGCAGGGCTTTTGGACTTCCGCTTAGAAGATTCTCGTCCATACTTTGCATTACTTTTCTGGTGTGATGTTATATAAATTTAAGAGTGTTGTAAAGCATTAGTTGGTAGAACATATGAAAGTTTTGTATATAGAAACAAACTTATCGGCATCTCTTTTTAAAAAAAACCTCTGTATGGGAATACAGCAATCAAAATAAATTTTTTCAACTCATTTATCACGTGATATTAGATGCTATTGTTGAACTTCATTCATGCATATTTGCTTTCTGCATCTGGCATCGCATGTTTACTGTTTTCGTGTGAGTGTTAAAATACTTCTCCATTAAAATCGTAATCGTGCGGGAGGTATGTGAGTCTTAATATTATATACATTTTAATCGTAAAAGTTATTTTATATTTTGATATATTATCATATTTTTTAAGTTAGAAAATGTTTTAAAATTCATAATATATATTTATTTCACTTAAAAAAGTAGTCTAGATTTTATAATGACAAAGTTTCATAGGTAACTGATGTATTTGTACCTGTCCTATTATTGACGCTCTTTGTGAATGTGTTAATTCTTTGTTAGATTATAATTTTTTGTTTTTTTAGTAATAATTTTTTATTTGAGATGGTATTTGGGAGATTACTTAACTTATTCCCATGACAGGATAGATCTGTATTGGACATAGATCTGTATTGGAAAGTAATCAGCATAACTATTCTATAAGCGTATTTTATGAGTTTATAGTCTTTTTAGCTAAGTGAGTAACTATTCTTTTTAGAAAGAATATTTTTCTTATGTTTTGTGTTTGATGAATTACTCCACCCGGTTTTTAGTGTTAGCAATCTCGCTGATCTGTGATAGCACGTGTTTACTCGGGCAATTTTCTCTCGGCTTGGATGGTTTTGACAAATACTGGGATGAAATGTTTACAGAAATTAATCCCTTAACATACAATGACGAGTCTGATACGCTCATCGAATTGCATAAGTTATGCTATTGAAATCCTTATTTAAGTCAACATATCTGGACACGCTTAAGTGCCTCAAGTATCCTTTACCATCTTATATAGATTGAAATAATAAAAAATACCCCAAATGGGGGGGGGGCCTCTAATTAAGAGGTTAAATAAAATCGTATGGCAAGGGGTTGAGAACGAATTAGATTACATTTGCCAAGTAACTTTTTGCTTATCCCTATGATGCAATATTCAAAATTAAAATTTAGTTTTAATAACCCCAGGTTGATTTCACTAGTCTTGTGTTGTTCAATATATTTTAAATATATATATTGAGATTCCCAATATATGCTGTTAAATAAATGTAATGAACGATTCTCTTATGATAGTAAGTCTTGGGTACAAACATGAATTTATATGTGCATTGCGATTAGAAATGTATACAGTGTTATGGTGATGGAATAAGATAAAAATGGCAAATTAGTCATATTCACTTTCCCATTGAAGCAGGTAATGTGTCAGTCTTTTTTAAACTGCAGCATATTATATGTATGTTTAGTCAACAGAAACTTCTGTTCAACCCAAGACTATAGGCTGAATACAAGAGTTTGTTTTGGCATAATAGTTTTCTCTTGGGTAGATTTTTCTTAATTTGTGAAAAAATTTAATGTGGGATATATTCACTTCAAATGTTTACTGTACACTTAAATTATGTGTAAGAGATGTTATAATGGTTCTTTTTTCTTCCTGCAGGATGGCCGAAACAGGAAAAAAAGAGGTAGCGGCTGCAGAAAAGAAAAAGGCCCATGCGCCTAGGAATTTCAAATTACCTGGAGGAGTATGGCGATATTCCAGGTCAACCATGTATAGTAAGCGAAGACTCATGAAAGTAAAAAAGACAGCAACCCCAAAACCCAAACCTAAAAAGAAGCCTAAGACAATTATTAAACCCATTGGAGGCGAGAAGAATGGAGGATTCCGAGTTGTTAAGCTTAAAAAAGAAGTAAGTTTAAAAATCCAAGTTATCTACTGAATAAGTCACGTATAACTTTTAACTGATATAATAATCTTAATTTTAAATTAGCTATTTGTTGCATGCATTTTTGTTTAATTTATAATATCAAATATTCCTGACAGTGAACAGTAATTTTTGTGCCGTGTGATGACTATTGATTCAAATTTTCTGTAGGCATTTGTTTTTTTTTAAGAGAAGAAAAGACATCGATCTAGGCTTGATATAACAAGAGAATAAAATGTTATGTTAACTCAACTAAATACAAATAGATATTATCCACTTTGTTTCGAAAGATAGTTTTCTTTATCAAAATGTCTTGTATTCAAATTGTTTAGTTTGTTACCATACTGTCCTATTGCCACGTGAAAAACCCTAAATTGGGTTGCCTCAAGTAGCCGAATCAAAGAAAAGAGGGAAATGGTTATAAAATCAACTGCAACATTTGGCAAGCTAATTGAATTTTTTGAAGCGAGGAATTCATTTTCGACCAAAGTACAAGGCGAGATCAGACTTCCGTTGGTTCTATCTGCGCCAAATGAAATACAGCCTTAAAATTCAGTGGAATATCCTGTTTCCATAACGACTGTCCCTGGCATTTCTGATGTGTAGGGGTTTTTTCCTGGCAGTAGGACAGTGAAAGTTTATCTATTTGTTAGAGTACTGTAAAGTGAAGATTCTGTAATGTTTATTTTCATGAATGTTTATTTTTCAGAGGAAATTTTATCCAACTGAAGATAGGCCCAAGTTGAAACGTACTCGTAAAATGGTTGCTTTTAAAAACCATAAGCGATACTTGCGCGAGAGTATAACTCCTGGAACTGTTCTTATCATGCTGGCTGGCCGACACCGAGGAAAGGTAAGCTTTTGAATTAAATCGGTTTAGTTTATATTTAAAATCACACAATGCTAAAACTTTTTTTGCACCTGCAATTTTCTGAAAGGCAAAAATTTAAGGTATCCGACTGTATTTGGAGGCATCTTTTTGAAAAATAATTTATATATATTTTTAATGTTATTTTTCAATTGCATGTTTTAAAACTCTGAAAATATTGTAAAATTAGGCTTTCAAAATATATTTAAAAAAAACTGAGAAATTTGAAGAATGACTAAAATATTTGCCTTACGCTAACAGCTATAGACAAAATCACATTCTAAATATCAGGAATGATATTCTTCTGCTTTTTGGTGGATTTCCGCTTTTTTGTTGTTTTGGAAAAAATTGGCATTTTTGTCTTTTTTTCTCTCAACATTCTGTTTTTTTTCTTTTTCTTCCGGATTTCTGTTTTTTTTTTTCACCGCAAAAATTTGCTTTTTCTTCCGAAAATTCCGCTTTTACACAAAGAAAAGAAACCTTCCTATTTTCCATTTTTGAAAGAAAATTCTGGGAAAATATGTTCGACCGTGCGGCTTAACTCCACCGGCTAAGAAACTAGCCGATTCATCGTCTACTGATGAATCAAAATGATATCGGCAAGCTCTACAAGGATGAACGTTCAGTGCCATTCAAAGTATTTTTGCAGAAAACAAAACCTCTGTGGTATATTTGCAAAAAAAAAAAAAGTTTCTTTTTTGCATAAACATGTTGAAAAAAATTAGTTGAATTTAAGGTCATCTTGTAGGGCGTACCAAGATGAACTAAAAAAATGGAACAAAAACAAATAAACTACATTAAAAAAAGACTCATGTCAAAAGTGGCAGCAAGCTGTGTGCAAATGCAGCAACAAAGCAGAGAATAAGACATAAAAAAATCTTTTCAAATAAAAAAATAAGATGATTTACCTAGGCATTCTAGAGATAATGTAGTCCCGAAACTTATGTCAGTAATTAAACAGATAGATACTAATGAAGACTGTGCAAAAACTTTAGTCTTTGCTGAAAATAAACTTGCACAGGATGTAAACACATCCTTTATTGAAGAAAAATCTGTCAAAGATAGGAGGCCTCCAAAAGAAGGGGTGAAGCTTATTAATGGAGATCTGTTACCAACAAAAGCCACACAATTAAAAAAACGAAAGAAACCTCTTCTTTGACAATTAAGGAAATGTTTCAAATAACAATAGAATCTGTCATTGTAACTGTACAATTTCTCGACCCCTCTTACTTTATAAGGTGCAAAGTCATTGTGGTGCTACTTTTGCAAAAATGTATAAAAATAAAAGAAATAAAACAGAAATCGGTATATGATATGTTATTATAATTTATAAAGAGCTGATACACTTTACACAATTGTATGAAGCAAAAGAAATTATTTGTCCTTATTTTTATTTATTTTTTGAGCTAACTTTTATCAAAAGGCTATTAAATATAATTCTCAGACTTCTGTTGTGTGTTTATTGCATCTCAATGATGTACAGGTGTAAATATGTTTTAATGTCTAATTTTGTATTTGAAGATGCCCCTGATGATGTGTTAAACTTGTTTGTCAATTTTTAATGCGAATGATTTAATAATAATTTAATAATTTTCTTATTTATGTTCTGAATTATAAATAAGTTATTAATTATTATAGTGTAATATTTTCATCATGTTGCATGTTTTACTTCTTAAAACCTATTTCACATATAAATTATGGTACAAATTTTTTGCTCGCGTATGATTTCAGTCTTTTTGCTTTTTTGCCAATCTCATCCCTGAAATATACATAAATCCCTGTAGGAATACATTTTTATGATGGTTATCTGTGTTATGTTCTAAAATATTTCTTGTACTTCAAAATAGTTTTGAGATATAGTTAACCCTTTGAGGGGCGGTGGGACACCGTCTGTCCCACCTTCTTTAAGATTTTTTTTCATAAACTTGTATAAGGTATTTTATTACAAAAATTGTTTTATTGGATATTTCAAGACCTCTTACTTTAAAAAAAATTGCAGTACCATTGAGAATTTAATCAAATTTATTGAAAATAATTTTTAAAATCATGCCCTTTATTGGCAATGATTTTCTTTAAATTTCTAGAGAAAGAAAATGAACTTCGAAACAAATATTAGATGCCAAAGAAATCTTCAATGCTCAATAAATATATTCCAAACATTATCTGTATTTCAAAAGTAATTTTTTTGTATCAATTATTATAGATAAGAAAGGTGGGACAATTTTGTCCCACCGCGCATCTAAGGTTGTCAGCCTGTAGATGGCAGCACAAAAATTCGGGAATCAATCCTCTTTCTTCCTTTCTTGAATGATAAACTTGGATTTATAAACGGCATAATTATAATCACTCTATCAAATTTAATACTTACATAGAAAATAAATTTATATATTTCAGAAGATAGTTAAATAATATTAAACAAAAAAAAGTCTGTAATCGCAAACAAGCATTTTTTTTTTTAAAAATGGCATATCTAAATTTATTTTGAGTGGAATTTTTGAAAACAAGAAGCGATCTTTTGAGGAATTTTTTTTATAAACGGATAAAAATATACTTTTCTAAAAAGAACGAAAAGTAGAGAGAATATTCAAGTCTTTCTGTATCTCTCAAAATTGAAGGTCGAATAACCGCAACGAAAAGGAAGTAGTTCCGTTGAAGCTGCCCACCCCACTCCCTACTTGTTTACATTCTTGACTGCTTTTGAGAAAAAGGCGATTTCCCTAAGGGATAGTCTATTGTGAATAGCTGTTATCAACAATACTCAAAGCAAATGTGTTTGAACCTGTCAGCTTCCAGCAACGCTTTCCTTCGCGCGATAATTTACAATCGATGGGCTTCTTACAGCGGTGGTTTCATTACAGTTTGTGTCCAGTTTCGGGCATTAGTGCCTCATTTCCTTGACTGAAATGTGTGATTAAATCTACTGATAACGCATTTCTGTTGCTTTCCAAACAATAAACCGTGGATAAGAGTAACATTTTTCATACAGAATATGGGTGGTCTTCTTTCTTCTTTAGATTTCAAAGAGAGCGACATCTATAAAAATACAATTGAAGAACTCTCCCCATTTGGGTACAGAATGTGGGAAACGGTTTCCACTTCAACCACAGTATACAGCTTCTACAGCTGTTCAAAGGAAATGTGCTAAATAACCAAATTTATGCTCGAAGTGCAACTGATAAAGAACGAACGACAGCGCGAGTCACCGAGGGAGTTGGGGGATACTCAAGTCCCTTCAGGGGCGGTGGGACATACGTCGTCCCACCCTCTCGTCGAAAACCTAAACGCAGAAAAATATTTTTATTCGGAAAATATTTTATTTTTAGACGATAGATCTTCAAACATATATCTTTTTTTAAGAAAAAAAATTTTTTTAAGGTGTTGCCCCTCAAGGGGTTAAACAAAGTTACTAAACTAGTAATTTTTCATAAAATTCTTTTTGTTTATATTTAAGCACTTAAAAATACTACTTGATTTTAAAATTGACCTTAGTTTTTAGAGGAAAACAACAAGCATATTACAGAAAATAATCTCAGAAAATTTCATATCAATACTTATTCAACTTTTTGAGAAATCATTGTTACGGTCGACAACTTTCCTCAGAAATATTTCTCAGAAAACACATTTAAAGTTTTCATGCAACATAAAATAATGCTCACAGTTCGGTCATAAAACAGCTGCGACTCCATTTGTAATTCACGTAGAGTAGAAAGTGAGACAGTTTTAGAAAGCTGGTTAAACAGGCTATAAAATTAAGTCGTATATATATATTTTGATAATTTCATCAAAAACGACGATTTTAAACCAGTCGGATACCGTAAGTGATAGCATTATTTGTATAAGTAGATGTTATCTGTTGTAAATTGAATTGATTAGTTTCAAGTTCTGTGTTTTGGAATACTTGTTATTATCAAGACCTTTTTCTCAAGTGCTTCTCAGTTTACCATCTGCGAGTCATTTAAAACTTCTATGAGAAAAAATTGATCATGTTGATAGTTAAGTGCTTTATTTTCGGGGTTTAAGTCGTGCTTTAAGAACAATAGAAATTTGACTTGATTTCTTACAATTTACTAAATGTTATGTGTCAACTTAAGCATAGATTTCTCTCCAGAAAAAATTAAAACTTCATTAGTAAGTTAATATTTCTAATTCTCAATAATTAAAGGCTGTTGCTATCCTATAATGCCTTTTAATTAAATATATTTTGTTCCATCATTCTAGTTTGTGTGACATAAATTTTAATAACTTTTTCTTTCTAGAGGGTAGTTTTCTTGAAACAGTTGGCTACTGGCTTGTTATTGGTAACGGGTAAGTTATCATCTGTTAAATTAACAAATGTACTGTAGAATAGAATTATAATTTAAAAAATGTCAAATATAAAAATTATTTAGTAGTCGATGACAAATCCAAGGGGTAGTTAAGGGGCTGCAGCTAAGCCAAAATTCTTTATTTTTTTTCAAATCACTAACACCTTTTTGTTCTTAATCCCTATTTTTTTAAATAAATAAAACGTGGAAACATTGCTTTCTGGCTTGACAGACTAGAAAATTTTCCCGTTTTTTTTTAGTTATTCCACTCATACTTGTAGCGTTAACACAGTCAGAGGCATTTTTCGATTAGTTATTTCATTGTTCCTTTTTATTGAAATGTCAAAAGTATTGTAGTGTTCTTTGTGATTCCTATTGTCAGGGGAGTAAATTTAAAGTATTTTGACTTGCATAAGTCATGAAATCACAATGGCACAAAATTTGTATGACCTCAGCCACCCTTAGACCAAAATCCCGGATTTGTCACCGAGTACAGCCATTCTGATAAAATTGATTGCTGTTGTCATTCAGTTACTCTGTTTGGTATTCAGTGTGGATTAAAGTGTATGTAAAAGTAGTAAAAAACTTCGAAAAATATCAGTTAAATAGTATCCAAGTTGTCGAGTGAGGTATGCCTGGACTTTTCTTGCTCTTTAGGGGTAAAGATTTTGGAAGTATTTCAGTTCCGTGGTATAGAAGTTGGATATCTTTAATTTACTGTCTTAATATAAGAAACAAGTTTTTATCAGGCTTCATCTAGGGTGGATTCAAACTGCCCATCCGGGAAAGATGTTTGAGATACTAATGCTCATCACTGTTTTGATTTTATTGAAGAATTTGCCATAATCCTTTCCCTGACAATTCATACATGCCAGCTGCTACGGATTCTCCGTAGTTGCTATGGGTTTTATTGAACATTTCTCAAACTACGGATATTAATTTCTACAGAGACTAGTTTTTTCCCCTTCTTGCACATGGTCCTTTTGGTTGTATTCTTTGATATTTGAATTTTTTTCCTACTTTTCATGTTTTTGAAAAATGTCATAATTATTTCTAATAATAGTGGTATTTATATTTCTTGTATTTATTCACATAACATATTTTTCTTAAAAATAGAAATTCTCGAATACTTAAAATATGAAGAGATATAAATCATCATAAATTCAAAATTTTGGCCTAAGCCTATTTTCTTGTGTGCATTAGGGTATTTTTTTCACATTAAAAAAAAAAAAAATTGAAATTATACGTTTGACTAAAAATTTAAATTTTCGGGCCCATTCCAGGAGACCTAAATATTTTTTAATTTTGCTAAAAGTTTTTTTGGTAAATATGTAACCATAGTGACAACTTTTTTTTTTGAAATTCAAAATTTAAATTGATAAAAAGTTTTGTGGCATTTAAAAGTTAAAACTGGCACAGTTGACTTAGAAATGGACTTCTGAATAAAATGTAAATATTTCATTTTGCTACTGTTCTGTCTTAAGTTTTTACAACACACATGTGTGTTCATGATTTATATAGTAAATGATTGTTGCTGTATATTTAGATTATATCCCTGTGTATATGGATTTCATTGCTAAATATGCTTTTCTTTCTCCAGGTCCTTACCAGGTGAATGGCTGTCCTCTGAGAAGGGTTAATCAAATCTATACTATTGCTACCAGTACTAAATTGGACATTAGCAGTGTAAAAATCCCTGAACATTTGGATGACAAATACTTCCGTAGGAAGAAGCCACAGAAAAAGTCTAAAAAAGATGAAGAAGAAATCTTTGACACTAAGAAAGAAGTATGTATTATTTATTCTTTTGAAATTCTAATAGCTGAAAATGCTTAGGCTTAAAAAAGAATTTGTAAATTATACTTGATACAAATTTAAATTACCAATATTGTTGATTGTTTTTTTTAGGTTATAGGTTATTACTGTAATAAGAATGAAATATTATTCCTATAAGTTTTCTGTTTATCTTTTTGTGACATGTAAATTCTGAAGTACTATTAATCTCGATGCCTCATGCATATTTCAGACATGACACATTTCCGCGGAAACGTGGATTTCCGCTTTTTCGGCACCAGATTTTATCATTCTTAATTTTCTTTTATATAATAATTGTACATTATTTTTACTATCTCAAGCACTTTTTGTATAAATTTATTTATTTTATTGTTCAATTAATCAATTCTATTTTACTTGTTGGTATTTATGTTTGGCACGAGTCTTTATTTATGAAGTTCAGCTTTTTTTTGTTCCAATCCTGTGTCATGTCTGATACTTGGATATATTATCTAGTACTATTTTTTTTATCCTGAAATTTATACCTCCTTACCATTATCAGGACTTTTGAGACTGACAGAACATGAGAATTTTCTTTGCTCATTAATACTGCACCATGCCAATAATAGATCTTAAAAATATTGAATTAAAAAGCCACAAATTAAGTTAATAGTTGATTGAATTAATTGATAATTGGACTAATGTTATAATACATATTTTTAAATTAGTATAGTTACGCAGGGATACCAGACACGACACATTTCTGGGGGTTCGTGTGTAGATAGGTTTCATCGGTATGCATTTTCAGCATTGAATTTTATCATTATTAGTTTTGTTTTATATCATTATTAGTTTTGTTTTATATAATTATAACAATATTTTTAATATCTCGCACTTTTTGTATAAATTTATTTTAATGTTCAATTTAATCATACTTATTTTACTTCTCTAGATTTGTGTTTTGCACGATTCATTAATATGAAGTTCACCTTTTTTGTTCCAAGCATGTGCGCCATGTCTGTAATATTCATTTGCTAATTATAGGGACATAATACAATTTTTTCTCAAGCAGCATCCACTGAGGCTAAAGTAAATTTATATTTTGTTTGTTCTCTTAAATGGAAATACCTGAGCAGCATTTTTCAAATAATTTTAGATAAACCTGATGCATGATGAAATTTTACTATAATGATTGAATGTGATTATGTTTGTTATTCACCTTGGAGAACTGATGTCAGGTTATAAGCAATTATTTAACCTTAGAATTTCATCCCAAATGTAATTGTCTGTATTCAATTGAGTTCAATCTTTTTTCTGTCTTTATAATCCTGAGGTTAACAGTTTTTGAAATTTCTTTTAAGTTAAATTTTACCTCCATTATGACTTGCATGAGAACGGGGGAGGGGGCGCTTATTTTTGACAGTGTTAGTAGCTATTTTTCACAATTTGATACTATTATCAGCTCAAAATATATACTTTTTCTGGTTTAGGATTTAAAAATTTTTAAGTCTTTTGCCCACTTCTAGAAGTGGGCAAAAGACCCAACTCAACAAGACTTCTCCCACTCTAAGTAGGGATGTAATAAATATTCAGTCTGATTCAATACTAATCGAATATTCAGCCGAATAAATTTGGAACAGTAAATTTTTAAACATGCTTTTAAATTTTGCAAAATTATATTTCAGTACATTTATTATAAAAAAAAAAAACATTTACTCCTTAAAGTTGAGTAAATTTTAAAGTTAACTTTTAAGATAAGTTTATTTAATAATTTTAATTAATGTTGTAACATCTATCATTTCCAAGCCTAAAATTATGATGTAAGAACAGTAATTTTTCAGCTAGAAGTCTATTCCATTTGGTTTTACAAACTTGAATAGCTTAAGAAAATAAATGTTCAATGTATACTTATGCTTGCGAGTTTATCATTGTAATGTTTTGCAATGACGACTAATTTCTGTGAAATAATTCCAAAATGAAGAGGGTTTCTTATTGGAATTAAAAGTATCCAAGATGTTACAAAAATAAATCGAGGTGTTAACATTTTTTTAAATATACAAATTTAACAAATCAATTTTATTATTAATCTTTTAATTTTTTCATTTAAAATATCAATATTAAAAATATTTAATATATTAATATTTAAAATATTTTATTTACAATCAAAAGTTAAATGTTTTTAAAAAGTGAGTATTCAACCTGAAATTACACTATTCATTACATCCCTTGTTTGAAGCATATTTTTTTAGGGATGAAAATCTAATCTATTTGGTTATAATTTGTAATTCTGTTTAATTTTTCTTTATCCTAGTGGAGCTGAGTTTAGTAGATTAACAATTTCTAATGAGTAATGCTTTTGAAGTTTATATGGAATCGTGTTGCTTACTCTTGAAAGATGGTTAACAATTAAGTATTTTTTTTTACTTCTAACTGAATTTAGGTTCAATACCATATGGGTCTACTTAATGTGACACATTAAAAATCTTTGAAACATGACTTCTTGTGAAAATGATATGCTATGATTAAACATTTTTTTTTCTCCTTGGAGAACTGGATTTAGATTTGATCCAATTTTACTATGGTAAATTTGATATGTTAGAAATCTTATTTGAATCATGATGACTTCTCTTGAAAATGATCTACCATGATTAAACATCTTTTCACCTTGGAGAACTGAATTTATATTCAATATATAACTACTTAACAAATAATAAATCAACAAGTAGTAACAAATTAAAAATCTTTGAAACATGATGACTTCTC
>BGPR01000010.1:2570514-2751323 GCA_013235015.1 Araneus ventricosus | reverse complement strand
AAATTTGATATGTTAGAAATCTTATTTGAATCATGATGACTTCTCTTGAAAATGATCTACCATGATTAAACATCTTTTCACCTTGGAGAACTGAATTTATATTCAATATATAACTACTTAACAAATAATAAATCAACAAGTAGTAACAAATTAAAAATCTTTGAAACATGATGACTTCTCTTGAAAATGATGTACAATGATTAAACACCTTTTCACCTTGGAGAACTGAATTTAGATACGATTTTGTTATATTTAATGCTACATATTTGAAATTGGTTTTTATCACATTAATATGTTCCTATGATTCATTTTCAAGCTGTTCACCATATCTGATAACAGAACTGATTTCATTACTGTCTAATATACAAGTTTTCTCTTTACAACTATGATAAGTGTGAACTGAATGTTGTAATAATAGAAAGGTGCCGATTTAGATACGTATTGATGCTGTATTGTAGGATTTCATTTTTTTCTTTCTTATATGGTGTATAGGTCAATCTACCATGTTTCTTCCTTGAAAAGTTAATAAACAGATGATTTTGAAAGTTTATTTGGTATCTTAAATTGCTATATTCTATTTTCTTTTAAATAAAAGTTAGAACAAGATAAATTGGATATGCTCTTCAGAGCAAGATGTCTTTGGAAATAATTAGTGGTAACAGTCTTATAGCAGTTAATTTTTAGATGTTAAGATAAATGTAATATTATGTGAAAATTAGAATTTTTTTTAATGATCTGGGTTGATTAGCGAGAAAAAATTTTAAGATATGTTGGCTTCTGACTGTGATTTCAAAATTTTGAAAAATGTACACATTTTATTTCTTCATGTATTGGACTTTTTCTTCAACAGTATCATGCTGATGTGGGTTTTAAAAAAATTGACTTCATTTACATAAAATAATTCTGAACTTTTTATAGGAATTCCTTTTGTTTTTAATGTCCTTTAAAACTTTAATTTTCTTGAACAACCTGGTTGAATGATGAATTATTTTTATCTGATAAAGTGTGATGTCAGTACTTATTTTTCACCTTGGAGAACTGAGCATCGGGTTGTTATTTATATGCATTGGATTGTTTTAATGAAACCTTCTGGTTGAGAGTTAGTATGTGGACAGAAATATTCTGACTGAAAATATTGGGCATTCAAAAACACGCATTGATAATTTAAAATTAAGTTACATGATAATTTGGATACAATTATGCATTGGAGAGATTACTCTTTTTGAGATACACTTGTTATGTGTCAAACATTTTATAAATTCCTGTGCTATATTTTTCTGTAATTTATCATTGCATTGTAAGTTTGTTTTGCAACAGATTGTATTTGGCTCAATTTTACATGGCAACCTGCTATAGAGGATATAGAGGTTTGCTATAGAGGATATGAAACCTTAAAATGATAGGTGATATCTTGTTGCATAACTGTCCATTTATACTTGGTGCTTGTGAAGTTTGCATTTGTCTTGAGAATTGTATACTGATATTAAATGTCTGTTTTAGGAGTACGCAGTAACTGAGCAGCGCAAGAAGGACCAACTTGAAGTAGATAAGCAGATTTTGAAAGTGATCAAGACTCATCCAGAGAAAAACACCATGCTCCATTACTTGAAGGCTCTGTTCTATCTGCAGAATAAGATGTATCCACATAAGATGAAATTCTAAGAGCATTGAACTGTTAAATAAAAAAATTATAAAGAATGCTTTCTGCAGTATTTATTGGCAGCTGATGGGGTAAACTGATGTTCAGCTTTGAACAATGAGTTTTCCTGTGGATAACCTTTTCATTGATATGTTATTGGATTTGCATTATAACAAAGGTTTTTCCCTCATATTTTCAAGGAAATGTATGAATAAATATACTTTGGGGCTAAACATGATAAATGGAATTTTCCCTCTAATCCTTGAAGTTAGTGCATTGGTTTTTCATGGTAAAATGACATGTTAACAACATCAATGAATTTAGTCCTAAAAAAATTTCTGTTTTGATCAACATGTTATATAGTTGTAATTATTTAGAGACTATTTATTGACTATTTCTTTGCTTAGTGTTTTCCCCTGATATTTCATTTTCAGTAAGGACAATAACAGAATTGTCAGGCATTTGTTTTATGACATTTCATACAATTACTGCCCAATTTCCTTCACCTCAAAGTATAGTGGGTTATCCAGGGTGCGTACGCGTCCTTACAAATCCTTATTTTTATGCCCCATTTTTAAAAAGTCCTTGAAAGTCCTTACTTTTTACTCTACCATTATTAAAAAATTTAAAATTTCACCCATGATCATTTTTCTAATTTCTCCTTCTCGGCGGCTCTAATCTCGGACGACGTGGCTCTCGCGGAATGCGGTGGGTTGGGGGGACGACACTGCTCGCGTTCTACGAATCCATATCCATCGCATACACTTTGGGAAATAAGGGAGGAGTTACAGATGGACTTGATTGGTCCATGGTTCCATAGGAATGATTGTCAAAAGTTCTGTTACCATTTTTAGAACAGTATCAAAGTTATAAACCTTTACTTCCATTTTTTTGCAAGTGATGTTTTTAAAACTTGTTAATGATTGCATTCAAAATTTTGAAACCAGAGAATGAAAGAATTGAGAAACCTCAGACTTTATGCAAATTCAACTTCAGTGACCCAAACTTGTATAATGATAAAAGTTAAGTGTATTTAGGATTTGCTGCAAAGCAACTAATAAAGAAAAGATAAAAAATAAGGAATTAGCAGACAAGGATGTTTTCACACTCAGACAGGATAGTCAGAAAAACATCATAACAATGAAAACATTTCATGCAGAAATGTCCTGTGAATTACGTACTAGTAAGACCTGCGATTTGCATTGATCCATGAGTAATGGCTGGATATCCTGAAAAAGCACAGGAAAAAAATGAAAAAGGTATTGATTGTATTGTCGCAAAATAAACGTATTTTGGGGAAAGATTGTGACGAAATTTTGTTACTCTATGCAGATTTTCTGTTAAATATTGTAAAGCCAAATTCATGTGAATTTACTTCTTTCAATCCAAAGAGTGATTCCCTTGATAATTTTTTACAAACTTATTTTAGTACTAATCATTATGAAAAAGTTTGGAAGATTATCAAAATGATGTTAATACTGTCACATGGACTATGAGGTTTTTCGGTGAACAAGGCCCTGGAAATAGAAAATTTAAAAGATGCTTCATATATTTTCCAGCGTGTAAATCATGAATTTATTAAGCTGTCTGGGGCTATTTATGGCTTAAAAATTACTTAAGAAATGAGGACGGCTGCCACCTCAGCTAGAGCAAAATACATGCAGTATTTAGAAAGTGAAAGATCCAAAGAAAAGACAGAAACGAAAAGCTGTAGAGGAAGAAATAGATTTTTTTAAAACAAAAGAAAATGTTCCTCCAAACGGACATGCTCCAAACAAATGATTTAGCTAATGAGGCTGAAAAGAAATTAAAATAAATACCTTGGATGTAAAATTGAATGAAAAAAGTTTGGAATTAAAAGATATTTAATTTGATTACCAGTTTCATGGGTTTTTTTCCATCAATTTATTAACTCATATTTTTAGGAGTTTTGTTGTGTTAAATTTGTAATGTATCTTCTATGGTTTATATTATAATTTATCATCTAATAGGTTGAATTTTCAAAAATGAGATTTTATTTTAAAATGCATGCGACAATTCGTTAAGTATATTCAATTTAGAGGTCCTTATTTTTTGGTTTTTTTTAGTCCTTAAGGAAATGTGTACGGACCCTGTTATCTCTAAAACTTAGAAGCATATCGTTGAAGCATGATTGCTGGATATAGAATATCACTTTTATAATTAATTCATGAGTAATTATACATGCTGCCAGATTTCATTAATGGTGGTGTTAATGCCTGCATATATTTTATTGGAAACATTTCAGTATTTCAATTGAAGTTGTTTTTGAGGTTGAATTCATATAGTATGTACAGGGTGTCCATAAAACAACAACCAACCCTATTTTAAAGTTAACTGAAGACAAAACTATTAATCAGAAAGTTGAGAAATTTTGTGGAGGGTGTAAGAAGGAATTGGAATTTGTTCCAACAGAGGGTGTTTTTATTTATGAATTGCACATTTACGATTGTTTACAAATTTTATTATAACAAACATTTTCCACATGACTGCATTCATTTTCAACTACCACCTGGAATGTCAAGATTGCATGTGCTCTGGGAAGTGCCGAGAACTTGTTAAATGCTGTCTTTAATATCAGGTAAAGTTCTTTTATTATGACTTACCAGATATTTCAAATGCCCCCAAAGCCAAAAGTCGCATGGATTAAGGTCTGGGGATTGAGCACATTACAAAAGTGCCGGCTGGTGAAACCTTCTATGAAGTGATTTTTGAGGACCTTCTTGACATAAAGAGTAATGTGTGGAGGAGCCTCATCTTAAATAAAAAAGTGTATGAAGGCACTTGTGTGCTTGCAGATCCAGAACAATTTTATTCTGTAACAACGATGTATATCGCTGCCTGATCGCGCGTGTTACTGGACCTTTAGCACTTAATTCATTGAAGAAAATGGGTATTTCTAAGTAAGACTCCCTCTAGTGCAAAATTTTGAACTTTTTTTTTATTGAAACAAATTCCCATCCCTTCATTATGTCCACACAACTTTCTGAACAATAGTTTTGTCTGTAGACAACTTTAAAATAGGGTCGTTTAATTAATGGACACCCTGTATATTGGTAGTATTATGGTCATGGCATAGAGTTGCTAAAATTGTTGTTGTAGAGTTAACATTTGTCTTGAATGTGTATAATCTGTACTAGATTCTTCTTAGTACCAGCTGCTTTAGATGTGTCTGCACATTAGGATTTCATTCTCTAATAGAAGTAAACTATAGGTGGTTTTAATCACTCTTCAGCTTATTTTACTTCTGGTGCATTTCCATATGTGTGACCAGCGTCATAGTGACAAAGCCAAGATGTAGTATGTGTGTCTTGAAATCAAATCTAGAAGGGAAATGCTGAGAAGATAAAATGATAATTTCACTTTTTAAGGCCTAAGAATTCATAGTACGTTGAAAGGGATAACAGATTTTTCAATGAATAGAAAAAGAGGGACATGCATTGAAACACTTTACATTTAGAAGGGTATCTTGAGATTTCTTTCAGTTGCACAAGATTACAATGCGATTCTTTAGCCCTTATTTTTTTTTCGATGACAAAGCTGTGGGAAAATTTTACACTCAAGAGTGATTGGAGGACTTCAAATTTTTATAACACTGTTGAACTGAACTGTTTGTCTAGATTTATTGAAAAAAAAAAAAAAAAACCTTTTGAGAAAAGCAAGATAAAGTGCAACTAAACAGGAAATGGCAACACAAAACTGATCTCGTATGTCTTTTTTTTTTTTAATGCGAATTTACTCAAATCTTTGAAAACAATTTAACAAAATAATTAAATGCCTGCTTTCGTCAACATTAACCAAATTGCAATTAAATGTCTCGACTTTAACCAAAAAGACTAATGAATTAATGGTGCCAAAATATTGAAACCATTAAAATGGCTGCCATCTTGGAAACAATTGAAAAATAAAAATTCTTGCATATATTGTTTTTTATGACTTCAAAGAACCTTCATGCCGAATTCAAAGAAAATCGAATTTCAAGTTTGGTTGTGACTGCATAACAAACAAGTTTACAGACAGACGAAATGTTGGAGTTGAAACCGAGACTTTGCTTCACTTGTTCAATAAGTGTAAGAATTTATTTGAGAGTTTCCAGCGGCTATGGCAGAGATTAGGTTAAATAATAAAATCATTACTAATATAATAGCCCAGATCCTCCGGTAACGCTCTGACATCACCAACAATAAAACTCGCGCCATAGCACTGCGAGATGTTATGCAGCAATATTTCATTGTTAGAGAACTTAAATTTCAGTAATTTTAAATTTAAAAGAGTAATTGTTCTAATTTCAAATTTAATAGCTCTAAAATAGTGAAATAGAATTTTCTATCGATTGATATAAAATTTATCTCGCTATGATCAATAGTTCCTGAGAAATTTTAAATTATATTAATCCTATATTTCAAATTAATTTCCGTTTTTTTAATAGAAAGTAGTAATTTATGGTGGTATATCATGCACGTGATATAGTTTGGATGCCAAATTTTTTCTGAATGCAATCACGGCGATGTTTTGCCAAGAATTGAATTGCCCGCCAGTGACGTGAATCTACCATTCGTTCTGAACCGCCGCCAGTTCCCGTTAATTCCAGCTTGCATGATGACTATCAACAAATCACAGGGGCAAACTTTTGACCATGTTGAAATTTACCTCGATGAGCTTGTCTTTTCACATGGGCAGCTCTACGTTGCACTTTCAAGGTCTAGGATTCCTAATCATGTTAAAATTTACACAAAGACATCTGAAGTACAAGGAAAATTGATAAACAACGAAAAATACTTCACACGGAATGTTGTTTACCAAGAGGTTTTTTGAATAAAGAAATATGTAAATTAAAAAAAATATTTCCTGTTGTAATACATGTTTATTTTATTTGTTTTCAATCCATGTTAAACATTTCTCTCGCATATATATCTATTTAAACACGTCAAATTTGAAGGGAAATCTCTCGAATGAAGAGGCAATTTGCACCCGTCAAACCATGACAGGTGATTTTCTAGTAAAAAATAATGGCCATCGAAGTGGATTTCTTTTGAACATTTTGACACAATATTTATAGGCTGGATACTATCGGTAAATTGCTTGATGCAAGAATCGTTCAAAGCGCTCTAAAAGACAATTTTACTTCATGGGTAGTAGGAAGAAAGTGTTTTTCAAAATTTTAATTAAAAATGATTGCAATTTTAATATTTTTGCTTCACTAACTTCTGAGCATGTTATTGCTCTAAAACAATTCTTGCGTCACTTCAAAACTCAAAAAATAGTGTTTCAGTGATATCAATTTGATTTACGATTTTAATCCAGTTTTAATAATTTTTAACTATATTTTACAACAATACTTTTCATTGTTTTAGTGACTGCTTTTATACACCTGCGCATTGCTACAGTGTTAAATACATTCTTTGTGTGCACGTTATCGTTTCTATAATAAAGAGTACATTTTTGAAAAATAATATGAAGAGACACAGATCAATCTCGAACATAATCATGATACAATGTTTTGGAATTAGAGGTTCGAATCTTTTGTTTTTTATTATTATGATTCTTTACAATCATTGGCTTGGAAAGTAGCAGAAGAAATTGTTTTATTTGCTGTATTTACTTTTTTTACAGAACACCCCCAATGAATTAAAATTATTCAGGTTTAAATTATTTTCTTTTTAAAGAGGAAATTAAATCAAAATTTGTCAGGAGTCTTAAGATTGTGGCCCTAAAGCCTGTGCGCTTCGTCGCCCACTCCATCACTGTCTCTCTTTAGTGTATTTAGTTCGTATGTAAGGAAAATTATCCTATAATATTATCCATAAATATTGATCCCGAAAAAAAGAGCAAAAATGATAGCAGGGAAGACTTACTATATACAGTGAAACCTCTTCGAACGGCCACCCCTGCATAGCGGCCACCCCTCTTAACGGCCAATTTTCCGTGGCACGGATTTTTCGGCCCATAGACCTAATGTTAAAATAACCCCTAGCAACGGCCACCCAACCCCTCTGAACGGCCGCCTGTTGGGTTCGCCCATCCTATTTTTCAGCAAAATCTACTTACTTCATGTTTCTAACATTGAGCCGAAAGGCTCAGGTCAGGTTAAGGGAGGTCGTTAGTTCGTTTGTACGTCTTGCTTCCTATTGGCTGTTAGCGGATTCCGATAATTTTGGAGCAAAAATGTCATTCACGCTTGTTTCATTAGATGGTCAGTGATCTGAGTTGCAACGCGATGTCGAAGCGCGTTTTCCTAAATCTCGAGCAGCGCATTGAAATTCTGCGTCAATATGAGAAGGGCAAATCGGCGAGAAAGTTAGCTGAATTATTTTACTGCGGAAGAACGCAAATAAACAAAATCATTACAGAAAAAGATTTGAGTTTGAAAGAGTACGAAGACTTCAAATTTCGTGGTGTCAAACGGATGAGACACGAAAAGTATGTCAACATAAACGAGGCTGTTTTGGAATGGTTTAAAACTGTTCGGGCGAAGAAAATTCTTGTCAGTGGATCTATGATTCAACACAAGGCAAAAGAACTTGCCGATGCTTTGGGAATTGAAAATTTCTCCGCCAGAAATGGGTGGCTGGACAGATTTCGCATACGGAACAACATTACTTTTCGATCACTGTCTGACGAAGCAGCCTATCTCGACCCCGGTTCATGTGAAGATTGGCAGAAGCGTCTTCCACTTCTTTTGGCTGGATATGATGACGAGGACATATTTAACATGGACGAAACGGCACTCTTTCTTCGCGCTTTGCCCAATAAGAGCATGATTCAAAAATCCGAAGAAGCCAGAGGTGGAAAAATTCCGAAGGAGCGGCTTATCATTTGTTTTTGTGTGAGCGCAGCTGGAGAGAAAGAGAAACCCCTGGTCATTTGGAGATGTCAAACGAACTTGAAAGAATAGTTGTTTCCGAGAAGAGTAAAAACTTAAAACAGTCACAAATTGTATCCTTTTTTCAAAAAATGAAAAAATTCATTAAATAAAGTACTATTTTCTGTTTAGATAAGTCTCAAGCTTCATTTTAAATAAGAAATATGCGTCAGATTTGTTTATATTATATATTATAGCAATTATCGTCTAATTGTAACGAAAACCCTTCAGAGCGGCCACCCCCTCTGAGCGGCCAAATTTTCTCGGAACGGAGGGGTGGCCGCTCAGAGAGGTTTCACTGTAACAGATAGAATTCTAGTGCAAGGCGCATCTTATTCTTCATGAGAAACAGAAAGAAAAAAAAACTGAGCTTCAGATAATTTTTGTTGATAGAAAAGAGTTGCTAAGTGTGATGTTGCAAACATTCATTATATAGATTTTTTTGTTACACTTTTTGAACTAAATCAACAAACAAAAATATTTTCTTATAACCTGTGTAAATTCAGATCTTTTTCTGAGTTTATGCACCTTATTTTGAGTTTGTGTAACATACAACAGAGCGGTATACAGAATTATATGAAAAAAGATCTTAATGTGACAGCGAGGAATTTGTAGCGATTTAATAACGTTTTGCAGTTGCAGAGAAATTGAAAACTTTCCTTTCACTTTTGCATCAGACAGCCGAAAAGTATGGCCATGATCGAACCACGACCTTCGCGTTATTAGCACGACGCTCTAACCAACTGAGCTAATGGGCCTCGTTTATTGACGATATCTATACTAAGTAGTCCTCGGCACTTAGTAAGATTCGGTGAAGGGGGAGTTCGCTGGTGGTGTTTATACTGTTTTTATTTTTAGTTACTAAATGTCTTCATAACTACCTATTTCAAAGAATGTTTGTAACATTATTAATATATAAATATAACTGCTAATTCAAAATTTTCGAAGTTAGATTTATTTCTCATCATATCTACAATTTTAATAATCGACAACTCATATTAATATTAGAATGGGTTGAAATCTAGAAGTTGGAACACACTCCTATTAAAACGGCGCCAAGTCGCCAAAGCAAGATGAATGTTAATGGTAAACAAACATGCATTGGTCACAGTTAAAAGTTAATCGTTTAAAGTTATCTTTTTTCGAACCCATTGCGTTTGTCGTTGCACTATTTCCCGTTTCAAATGTAGAATTTCAACAGAACTAGTAGCTTTCCTAGCCCATTGAATGTAAGGAAGCTGTTGCTTTTAATTATTCTAATGACTGAAATGGGCACCAGGCAAATTTTCTTAATTTAAAAAAACATCGGCTTCGCTTTCAGCAAAGCGGGAACCTAGTAGCTTCGCTAGCTTAGTGAATGTACGGAGTCGGCTTCTTTTAATTACTCTAATGAAGCAGCCTAACATTTGCCCTTAGTAGCCAAATGTTTTTCAGGACAAGTAATAGTAAAAAATTAAAATTGACTCAGTTCTAATATTTGCACTTTGAAGGAAACACTCTAAATATATCAAAAAGAAAAAATGAACAATACGGCGCAGCACGGAAACCATCATGCAGGTGAAGACAGCATTCCAATTGATGAAGTCCAAAATTCGACCAATGAACTTCCAAAAATTCCATGCGATCGATTTTTATTTTAAGGCAAAGAAAAATTTTCTGAATTATGTGATCGGAGAAATATATAATCACTAAATAAATCAAAATTCTATTTGTCATTTTTTTTACTATTTGAAATTATCCTAATTAAAATATATTTTATTATTTAATTAAATATTTAATAAATATTTTTAAGTTTTATAAAAATCCGGATAGTATGTAAACAACTCAAAAACGCGTGACGCTTGCCATGACGTAAGCGATCTAGCTGATGGGTTGCCAATGGAACTAATCCGCATGATTCCTTAGGTAACCATATTGGCGACCAAATTGCGTGTGTTCCAACTTATAGATGCCAACCTTACAATGAAATAAACTGCTTCGGAAATAGTGGCGATTAAATTATTTATTTTTATATTAATTATCTGAATTGTGATGAATAAAATATTGAAAAAAAATAGAATTTAAAAAATAAGATTTTCGTTTACGAAACAAGAAAATACGAAAGTAGTAAATGTCATTATTCCATGGTAATATGAGACCTGGTAATTTTCAGTGCAGGAATGGCGCCAAAAGGGGTGTCCGGGGAGGGACAGAGGGGCCCCCCGGAGGGGGGGCCGGGCCCCCCCCCCCGTCGGGGCAAATTTTTGCACCCTGTTCACGCAACAGGCTATTCAACCAGTCGATAAATAAAGATCTGGCAAAAATAGTAGCCACTGAGAGAGAGTCATCATTACGCCTTTCCTCTTGTACAGCAGGTCGGGGAGACGGGCGAATTCTAACGCCGCTCCTGTTTCAGTGGCTAGTATTTGGAATAACTTTTTATGTATATACTCCTTTTAGTATCCTTGTTGAGCTTGAAATATTGATCATAATTTTCAATATGCAATATAATCTCTAAAAACTCTTACTTCTACAAGACCGTCCTTCTAGTCCTTAATATTTCACTATATATTTCATTTAATCTTTTTCGCATTTAAAAGCTAGATACTCTGTACTTTTACGATTAGAACAAATAACTTTTTAAACATTTGACTCTTGAGTGTGGCCTTATTTTGGGTACGGTTGTAATGAATTCCAGTGAAGAAAAAGCTATTTCTGTTCTGTGAAATATGGGCCTAAACAGATAGCAGATCTTTTCAGAATAACAATGTTCTCAGTATTTTCAGACAATGCAAAGTGTATGGAAGCATTTGATTAGGGGAAAAAAAAAGAATCAAATTGATTTCCTCATTGTTTTTTTGGAAAGGAAGTAACAAATAATAATAATATAAGTCTTGTTGAGATTAGCTGCGTGTTTTATTTGCCGTTTATACATATTTGCATACATATACATTTTTTATGCATATTTAAATGTTTATACATCCATAAGTTTTAAGTCTGTGTCCAAGTATCCCTTTATTAGTTTTAAGGAATGGCTTACACATAGGGAATGAATTCATGTCCTTCGTTTCGGCTCGGCGTCATATCCAAATGAGCTAAAAGAATATTGCCTAACTAAACATCCTTAGGCTATATTTTAAAAAATATCGCACTCTGTTCAATACACAACTGTCGAAAAACGTACATTTTCTCCAATCAGAATGCTATATATATATATATATATACTTCCGAGGCTCGGACTCACAGCCTCGGCATTACTCGCAGTTACTGCTGATAAATAGCGCGCGCTAACCAATTGCGCCACTGGGGACACAAGCTGTTTCCCTATTTGTAAAAATCACGAGGACTGTTGAGGGAGGTAGAGAGGAAAGGGGCAGGGTATTCAAAATTATATTTTTCTTGTGATTAACACGTGAAGTGCCAATGCAAATTGCTGGTTTCCGGTCCTAGAAGCCAATTTATGAGTTATCTCATAATAGGTAAATAAGTTCTTACGAGATAATTCGTAGTCGGTGTCCTGGACAAGACCGCCAACGACGATTTCAACATTTTAAGAAGATTTGTGCCTTACATAAATTTCCTGCTGCCATCTCTTGATCGTATCGGGATTTTTTTCTTTATTTCTGAATTCTTCACGACTTTTTGGGTTCTCCTGTATTCGGAATTCTTATTTACCCTGAAAAGTTAGCTTTAAGCTTGTAAATGTGCTGTTGGTGTCAGGCCGTTTATTTAGACGTGGCGATGGATAAGCGAGTTGCTATTCGTGATTGTGTGTGAACTAGAACGAATCTGAGAACAATTACAAATCAAATTATTATTAATAAATTTTTGTATCTAATTACGGCTTCTGAAACTTTTGTTATTCGTGAGTCATGATCCCTCTTTGAAATTGGAAAGAGTTGGAAAATAAAAAAGAAAATGAAGCATTAATTATTCATATATGAAAGTTAATAAATTTAAAAATAATTATGAAAAGCACATTTTATGAAAATCTTCTAAATCGAAATGGTTTTTTTCACTATCTTTGCTTAAAAACAGCGAAGAAACTAAAAGAGAAAGGTCATGCAAAAAGTTTGCGACACGCTGTTTAAGAAACCTTTGGTCTAAACAAATTTGTTGCAGTGGATTTTAGAGAGCTATGTCAATATAAACTGTGCCATAGAATAATTAAAATTATTTATGCGTGCAAAAGTATCTTCACTTAATAAACTACATATTATATACTACATTAGCTCGACGTTGCGTTCGAGCTAACTTATTTTGGAGTTATGACTTATTTTAGCATTTTCATTTACTAGATTAACATCTTATTGTGATGCTGCGAAGGCTGCTGGGAAAAAAATTTGTACAAACAATCAAAAAAACGAGAACAACACGGGATCTCGCACTCATTTCCAAGCTTCTATGCTACACAAGCTTTGGGACTGCTTGATCTGCGACGACATATTTAACGATCACCTGAGCAGTGGCGGCGAATCAGGGTGTCCTGGGGGGCGATCTCCCCCTACTTTTTGTGGGAAGAATTAAATTATCTTATTTTTATTCTCTAAAACTAGGAATTATAAAAAAGCAATAGTGTCTGGGAAAGCTAGTTAATTTTGTAACTAAATTTTGTTGTGTACACCCTATATTCCCGGGTACTTTTAGAAGTCTATATATATTTTGCCCCTTCTTTTTTTCCACTTAAATGCCGTCACTGCAACTGAGCCCCAGACAAGGTCAATCTTTGATGAAATAATGCCTCTGAATCAGAGCATCCGAAACAAAGACCATCTCCTTGCTCCACGACAACTAAAACTGATCTTTCTAAGCTAGCGAAGGTTAAATGACTAATTATTGGTAAATTTTCGCTCCTAAGCGTCTTTTATGAGTTTTATTGTATGTAATCCACAGCATTCATTGTTTCAGTTGGCTACAGTTTTTAATGATGCTGGCGATTAATTTATTTAAAATGATAATCTGACTAATTAATATATTAACTATTAAGGCATATTTGCCTTATGTATTTTTCTGTTATTTATGTCGACTGTAATTTTTTTCTGAGAATCTTCTATCCTTTTTACACCCATCCATTTAACTTAATACTTTTTGTTTAGTTGGTTTAGTTGAAATTTTGTAATCAATTTTTCTCTCATTTCCTGATGCGTCCAAGTTCTAAAATTTTTTACAATTGTGTGTTCCAGATAACAATAAAATATTTAAATATTTTCATATCTTATTGATTTATTTTAATTAAATTTTAATTCCATATCTGGTAGTGAATTTTAGGAAAAAATATTAAACTATTCCATAATAATTATTATAATGATTTATGAAATACAGCGAAGTAGAAAATAATTATTACTAGAAATAATTTAAAATAAAAAAATAGCTTTTCTTAAAAAAAAATAGCTTTAATAACTTTAACCTCTCTTTTTATTTTCTATGTGGGTTTATATTTTTGATACATAATATTTTAACTAAGCTTTATAAAAAGACAATAATGTTACGTTTTAAAGCTAAAAATTTTAAGTAACTTTTCAAAATTTAAATAAATTTAAAATTAATAACTAAGAAATGGCTGAATTATTTTATACACAACAGCATTGATAAATAAAAATATATATTGTATCAGCAAACTAACATTTCCGCAGTTGAGCTTAGTAATAAAAATGCGAATGTCTTATTTCCTAACAATAAATTCAACTAAATAATTTTCCCAGTTTTCTAGGGGGCGCCATTCTTGGTAAAATTTATTGCTGTCATCTGTTGATCGGTTTTAGTAGTAAAACTATATGTAATGATAGAATTTCTCTTCTGTTGCCTACTTCTTACCGAAATAGAAAGTAAAGCTAACGTAGTAATGATGAATGCAATTCCGCTAACTTTGAAGTATAAATCTTAAAAAAATATAACATTTCACATTTCCCTCAACAACATCGAATTCAAAATGAGCAACAGGAAAATTCTTGAGTTGCTCAGTTCGAAAGTCCAAAGTGTTACATTGTAACAAAATGAAAATACAATAGAGTCCCGCTAATCCGGATGGAATTTTTGTTTTGTTAATCCTACATCAGTTCTTAGTTAAAAACGTAGGTCTACGCATACAGTAGTACAGTAGAACACGGGCCATCCGAACATCCGGAATCCGAAATTTCGGATAATATGAACATCTTTTTTTAAATTTTCTGAAAAATTTTTATTGAAAAATGAAGAAAAAATAACAATTAAGAATCAGAAACAAAGCTAATGTTTATTCTTAACTTAAAGGAAGTGTTCGAATTGGTCTTTAAAAAATGAATACAGCGCCTCAATTAGCAGAAACAAACTCAGATATTTTCTTTTTACACTCAACTTGTTTGCCACTGTACCGTGCGAATCGTCGCGTGCTCTTTCCGTACGCCTTCACAGAGAACCAGAGCCATTACTCTAGTGCATTTGGTATATCAAGAGTATTTTACCGAATTTCCCAGATAATGCGAATTCCCCGGAATCCGAACAAAGGTCAGCCCCAGTTAGTTCAGATTCCCGAGGTTCTACCGTATTAATCTAATATTAAGCCGTAGAAAAAGTTTTATGTATTTATAAAAAAAACCCCATCGATTTTTATACTTTTACCCGTTTAAAACTTGTAATACGTGCATTTTAAGGCAAATTCCGTTTAATCCGGTCCCATCTAGTCCGGATAAGCGGGAATTTACTGTAATAAAATTGACTTAACTCCATAATTTTGAAAAGAATTTGGAATACAGTAGACTTTCTCTAATACGACACTCGTAACTTCGACACTCCCACTAGTCCGACGCACCTGTTGGGACTTGTTACTTGGTGATGAGTTATTCTTTCCTGTTAAAACTTGAAACCTTCCCCTTTTCAGTACATGATTTTTCTATTGACCCTCTGTAGTCCGGACACTCTCTATAATCCGACAGGTGTCCGGTACCATATGTGTCGGATTAGAGAGAGTCTGCTGTATTACCAAAGGTCTCAAAAATGGCTGAATCAAATTATAGGTTAATATATGGCACCATACATTTTACTGGATGCGAATTTTGGAGCTGCTTATCATATTGTATACACTCGTATACATGATTTAAAAGATCCACCAAAATCTGTGATATTCAATGAACGGTGACAATAAAATCAATCGACTTGAAATTTGCCTCACCAAGCCATCCGAATACTTTTTAAACGCAAATTTCCAAAAGCGAAGTGTTTATAAGACAAAAATTTTTCATTGTATTTTTTTTTAAACCTTTCCTCAGATCGATTTCCTCCGTGCCATCTACTCAGACCTTCAACTGAGTCCTAACAACTTCAACTGAACAACTAAGATCTCCAGCCAATTTTTTTTGACGACTTAAATTGACGTTTTAAGTTTGCTCTTGCCCAAAGATTCATAATTTCTGTCTCGTCACGATGAAATCCTACTTGCAATTAATTTTATTTAACATACATGGTCATATTAGAGTTTCCAAAAATATATGAAAAACTTAGAATGTAAATAATTTTTTCTATATTAGGAATCGTTTGTATAAGTCTGAGTGAGACAAAGAAATATAGAAAAAGTTGGATGAATGATGTGATTTAGAAATTTATTTTGAATATATAAGTTTATCAAATGTGTTGCAATCAAAATGCACTTTCCTTTCAAGTTTGTTTATTTATTAATTTCCCCAAATCATTTCTTTTTATTTGTAAAACAATTTCATCGCATTTTTCATTAGCTGTGAATTATATTCGAATTTCTTATTTCCTCTAATTTCTGTTATCGGTGCCTGCACGATTTCGCAACATTATTAACTCAACACAATTTCTAAAAGACGAATCCCATGGTGAGAGATCGGGACGAGACGGCTGTGAAATTAAAGATCGGTGACGTAGTCCTCCAGTCCTACCCCTTCGACGGCAACGGTTCTCCGAAGACCCAAGCAGTTCTCTCGTTCTAGGAACAGCTTCTTCGTCAGCTTTTCCATCAGCAAAGTTTGTTGCAGTTTCTCCTCCTCAAGTCGATTCAGCAGTTCCTTGTTACGTGTTATTCCTTCTGTGACAAAAGCGCCTCTTTTTTCGATGTTTCCCAACTCTTCTTCTAATCTGTAAATATAGAAAAAAATATTTATTATTGATTTATTGTACAACCACTTTTTGGTGAGTAAAGAATAAACTTAATAAATGTATAAAAATAATTAACTGAATCTTTCATTAATCTTAATTTTAATTTAAAATAATTTAAGTGAACTTTTGAGAAATGAAAGAACTGTGATCTTTGATGGACATTAAGCAATGCTGAGTCGATAATCTTTACATCCCCTGAGAATAAAGCCATCATAGTATTTTTGTATGAAAATTAACTAATTTTGGTCATAGTTAATTATATATATTTTATCTTCAATTCGTCCACTTTGAATGAATGGAGCCAGTTAATGCTCAAGAGATGCATGTCAGATAAACCTCTCCAATTTAATTTGGAATTCCCATTTTGTAAGAAGTGGAAGAAGGACGTGATGTCACAACGCAGCTAGCAGTTCATGTGTAGCTGGATGCAAGTTGGCATGTGTAGTATACTTATACGACTGTGACATGACGCCAATAGACTCTATTTCAAACAATCGTAAACGATTGACCAAAAGTATCTCTGTACTTCTCACCTTCTGACAAGGGAGTCCCTTACGTGTTCCGCCCCAGGATTTGCAGTTAGGTATATGTTATATATATAATTAGATATATGTTATCTTCATTTCATCAAGCTAATTAATGCTCATGTGCTGCATACCAAATGAGCCTCGCCAATTTAATTTGGAATCCGCATCATACAGGAAGTGGAAAAGGTACGTGACATCGCAGCACAGCGAACAGCCCACGTGCAGCTTGATGTATGGCATGTGCAGTATGCTTATCTTGTGACTGTCGTGTCGTGTAATAATGGATGGACTCCATTTCAAACTGCTTTAAACGATTGACCAAAAGTACATCTGTATTTCTCACCTTCTGACAGGGGCGTCCCTTATGTGATCCGCCCCTGGACGGTAAGTGAGCGTCTGCAGTCGCCATAGCTGGAGAGTTTTTCCCCTGTCCTGCATACGCATGTCATCGTTCAGGGAAGCGAGGCGCTGCTTTGTGGATGTGATGTTTTCTCCCACCTGTACAAAAGAATTATTTAAACTTTCAGCAAATAAGGTGATTTTGATAGAATGGCTCAAAATGTCATTATTGAAAATTGAAAACAGGGAGAGAGACTGGTGACCTTTGTGTATTTGACAAGAAATTGTAATACTTTAGTAGTTGAAGGACAACGATAGAAAAGAAAATTGTAAACATTAAAAAAGCAAATATACTAGATATCAGTGAATAATGTAAGATTGACTTATCTGTAGGACTATTAACTATAAATGTAGCAGATAAGAGTCTTTAAGACGCGAGGAAGTACAATATGCGACAAAATGTAGGGCTATTTTGGTACGGATATCAGATTGTGGTGAATCGTGATCAGATGACGAAGATGATATCTTATCCGACATTCCCATTTCTTAACTTACTCAGCTCACCACTTTATTTCGTTTTGTTTAAGGACATTGCTTTCAGTAATTACCTCCAAGATATTGAAAATGTTTGCTTTTAGCACTTTGAGACTTCCTGTTCATATCCTGCTTTTGGCTGCAATTTCTTTTTATTTTAAACGCATAACTTTTAATAATATTTTTTCTAAATATATATTTTAAGTACTATGTTACAGTAAATAATACCAGTCCGCAACCTAAATAAAGTTTAAATGAAAAGCGAACGCGCTTATGAAAGCATGAATACAACATGCAGTTTAACCTGAAACATTCTGCTAAAATTCAATAAAAGCAATTGTGTGTGTGTTTATACTTTCGTTTGAGTTTCTGAGCTGTTTTACTTCCTATCATATTTCATGTACAGGCTTAACCTCGAGTTCATCGACCAGAAGTATAGGTCCGGACGTGTAGGGAGGTGTCCAGTCTCAAATTCGAGTTGTACAGATATGTCACTGCGCGCCTGTCTTTTTTTGAGAAAGAAAGAAATCGACGTACCGTTTGAAGGCGGTTCTGGACATTAAAGAGTGTTCTCTCATCTCTCTGCACAGCCTCCTGCAACGCTTTGCTCGTTCTGTACCAAGCATCAGCCACGCGACTGAGCCCGTCCTTGACACTGGCTGCTGTCCTCAAGCAGCAAATGGAGGCCTCCTGGCGAGTAGCCACCGATTTATTAACTTTATCTGACAGATCTTTCTCCCAGTCTTCCTCTGTGCTACAAAGCAGTTTAAGTTATTATAAGTCAAGCGATGAATGTGGGAAAAAGCTCATCCAAAATAAATGAAATTAATGCAGTAATTTACAAGTGCACAAAACAGCAAGCACAATTAACCGTCAGTTTTTGTTATCCGTCATCTCCTAAAAAATAAAAAGTAACGCACGTTCTGCATCATTACAATATATTTCTGCACGTTACTACTATTATATTGAAGTTTATATTGATCGTTCTGTAAAATTAAGTACAACGTTTTATTCACTTTTAAAGGATTTTATTTTCATTTTCGTCCCAAGCTAACAGTGAAATCACATTACTGCACATATGTATTAAAGGATTTCTGTTATCCGTCTATGCGGTAATCCGTCACGGCCTTGGTCCGAACGGTGACGGTTAATTGAAGTTTTACTGTATTAGGAATTGAGACAAGGCAGGTCTGTCAATGGCGTCAGATCAACTGCGCTCACAATCATATGAGACACGTAACTGAGCGAAATGTCAAACATGTAACTGCAAGTAGCCTTACGATGCTCTGTGACATCATGCCCACTTCTTCCTGTAGGACGGCAATGAATTCCAAAGCAGTACAGCGCACTTGACGTGTATCATGTGAGCATGAATCGACTCCATTGGGAATCATGAAATCTCAGCAGATTTCTTTTCATTCGGCACGGATGGAATCCAGAATGTTTCTCTGTCTCTGGTTCAAAAATGGTTTCCTTTCTCTACATTCGAAAAAAAAAATGCAGCTGTCTGGCTGACCGAAGGTACAGAGTTTAAGCCACCTTTGATATGCCAAGGGGCTGTAAGAGATAATTTAACGATTGGTATATGACGTTCCGGCCAGAGATAGCCACTTTTAGGATGACATTCTGACGTTGTAATTGAGAATTATGGGTAATAAACTCAGTGATTCATTACTGTCCGTAAATAATGTTAATTGTTCAGAGCAAATATCGTCTACGTTCCTAATATCGCATATCATAGTATCTTCTTGATTTAAAGTGATATATGGTGGCCACTACCGGAACTATAAAGCCCCCCCCCCTTCAGTAGCTATTTGAGGAAGCCGTTTGAACCTGAGTTGTTTTTTTCTTTCCTCTGGGAATTTTTGCTGATTTTCGTGTTAGGTGAATTAATAATCATGTTTCATTACGCCTTTAGTATAATCAGTAAAGTTCAAGTCATAATGTTATACCATTTGAGTCAGTAATAGTGACTAGAATTGGCTACATTTTCGTGTAGTTTGCTTATTAGTTTGCGATTCGACTCCGAAGGGGGATGACGCCATATTTGAGAGTTAGGTTATTCCCAGTATTACCTACTTGAGGTAATATTCATTGTCGCCCACTTGGGTATTTCTATTATCGCCCTAGCACTTTGAGGGGCGCTATATTAAAAAAAATACCTTTCAAAAATACATGGTTGATGTCTATCACCTGACAATGCTCCTAAGTTCGCTTTTATTGTGTTATTTTATTTAGGGGAAAAGTGTTAAAAGAATACTTTAACTATATTCCTTGAGGTACAAAAAAAGCTGTCTTGTATTACTTCCAATTTTGTTGTGCCTTAATTTTCATGTTTAATAAAGAAAGCATGATAATAGCATAAGTTACGCTTAATTTCAATACATTTTAGACATAGGCTATATTAGGAACACTGTTTTTAGCAGAAAAAATTCCCCTGTTTCGAAAAAAATTTGGGGGTGAGAGTTAAACTTATGTGTTCGAGTTGTAATTCAGTTTGTTTTTGGATAACTGTCCAGATAATTGATTGGAACGAATTTTATACAAATCGCACATGAATTAGTCCTCTTATTAAAATAATTTGGGCCCCTTATCTTACCTCTCAGAATGAATCAATTCTCCCCTTTTGAACAAGAAGTGGATTGGAGGTACTGCTAAACAGGCAGCAGGGAACAAGAGCGATAGATGTCGCTTGCGCCATTTTCATTTCTCAGTGGGGACCGCAAAGAAAAAGTGCAAGTGTATAGATATTTTTTTCACCTTTTTAAGACGAGTACGAAGTGTCAAATATGCGAGACAAACGTATCGTACCTCGAATGTTATTTACCTTGCTACGCCATTGTAAACTATTAAAAGGACGCGATTTCTTATCGATATCTTTCAAAAAATATATTACTACGTTTTACATCTTCTCCTTTTTCAGATTAACTTAAAGTTTTTAAATTTTCTGTTCGCCTCTTATAATCATTTCTCAAGCTATAATTTAGCGATAAGCTTTCGATTGAAAATGAAACAATCGTTTACTTTAAAACGCACTAAATTTAATTTTAACAACGAATGAGTTCACAAAGTATTTTGAACCACTTGACTGATTGTACTTTAATCACTTCGGTATATTTTCTTTACAAAAAAAGTTTCATTTGATTCATTTTTATTCGCCTACAAAGTTTCAAAACCCTACAAATAACCGTTATAGTTTCATGTTCAGGAATTTAACGCAATTTTTATGAATGAGTCTGATATGGTCAAGGAGATAAAGCAAAATCTCTGGAATGTAAAAGTACTTTGTCAGTTTAAAAAGGAATGATTATTTTCTCTCAGTCTTCGAGACCTATTTACTGAATTGTCGTATTTCTGATTGTAGTTAAGTAACAGCTTAATAATAAAACGAGAATCACAAAATGGAAAGTATAGGATATTTACATCTTCCATTGTAGAGTTGTTTGCTGTTAATTTTTCTAAAAATTATGTTCGTCCGTTCAGATTCATCATTTTAATTTGATCGACATGATCACTTTATTAAATTTTTATATCTTTCTAGAATATTTAAGTTCTGGTTTTGGCGACTTTTATATAGATTAAGAAACTGTGTTGTTTTTAAAAAAGAGTTTTGAAAATTAATTAGGTGATGATATAATAGTAAAATGCTATGAAGTTTCGAACAAAATATAACCTGAAGATCAAGGTGTAAAAGGTAAAGATTAAATATATCTTTCTTCCGTAATTTGTTTCACAGTTTAGTTTTTTTTGTTCTTTTATACTCATTTCTTTGTTTTTCATAAGTTAGCGAACTTTTTATGTTCCCAAGAAAAAGAATTACCAGCAGGATTATATTTATATCTCTTCCCTACTGAAAAATTGAGGAGGCATTAACAGAATAGCTGGGTATTACATATTCCGAACAAAACAACAGAGTTGTTATTGGAAGCAAATCGCGATGATCAGGTTAACCACTGAAAATTGCTGATTTAATTTGTAAATGCGATTTAATTTTGAAACAACTTTTGGTAATGGTCACACACTGCGATGTTTCTCTGTTTTGAAATGATGATACCAGATTTTAGAAAAATATCCCTGTTTACACGTACACAAAGAAGATATGAAACACACTTTAGAAATTAGTGCAGTATGTCACAGCGAGAACCCAGAGCTCTTTCAAACAAACAAGCGAAGAACAAGCCGGATCCTCTTTCGAAGGTCGAAATCCATCTAATGGGTGTTTGTAAAAAGGAACCCTTTTCAGCAAGAGAATTGTGGCGACGTTGGCCAAACATCGCACACACAGAGAGACACACACGCAAACAAACGCAGACACACACAGATACACACTCAAACACACAGAGACACACACTTAAATATATTAGAGTGGTAGGTAAGATAATTTATCTCTGTTGTCCTTTGTTATAAATTTCAGTGTTTCAAAAAGTGAAAAAATCTTGTCAATGAATTACTCACTTAGGGTGATAAATTTGATCCACGGGATGATCCTCGGGCTTGTAGGGGAAGCTCAGGAGGGGCTTCGCGTGCTGGGTTCTTCGACTGATGTTGAGGCTGAAGACCTTGGCTTCTACCTCGGACATGAGAGCTTGGCGGGCGACTTCCATCTGCCTGCAGGACAAACAGACATGCAAGGCAATTAAATCTGTCTATCCTTCTTTATCAGTGGTTTCTCAATGCTCTTCTTAAGGTCAAAACAAATAAACCTAATTATACTTTTTCTTTTTCAGACTTCGGATGAAAGGACAAAGGAGTATATATCCCCGAAGGGGCCTTCCTCCGCTTTTGATAAAATTTCATACAGTATGACTTTGTAAAAATGCCATGGACTGATGGAAACAATGATTGTGGAAAAGGTGCCCAATAGGGGCGTAGTGGAGCCAGAATGCAGTTCCGGCAGTGCTTCTTTCTACGAGAAATAAATAAAAAAAATGTGAAACGTCCTTAAAACAACTCGATTTTTGTCACCCAGGTTAAAGCGTTCCGGTACTGCTTTTAGAGCGTCTCGGCACTGCTTATTTTGCGATTACGCCACTGGTGTTCAGGATTCTGAGCACTGACAGGCAATTGACTGTTTAATCCTAAATGAATCCAAGTCAAATTCCTTTTGTTACACTGGTAGAAAAATTATAGCATAGCACATCTTTTACTCAATACGAGAAATACTGAAGATCTCAAACAACGCTGTGCATACTGACAGTTTTAAAGAGCAAAAAATATCATAAATTAAATCTAGGAAAATCCCTGAGTAAGTGAATGTAATTCAAGGGGTAACACTGGCAAGTTAAATAGTTTACACTGAAAAGCCTAATTAAATAAAGGCCTTTCACTTAACCGAATAGTTGGAGGTATATTTCTTGTATGAAGATTCTTACTCTGAAAAGAGCAAAACATTTCAAAGAGGACATCAATCAATGAAAATTATAAAGATCTTTCAACAACAAATGATTTAAGACAACAATTTTTTAACAAAACAAATCATAAAAAAGTACAGGACAAATGCAAGATAATGCTGGGAAGTCCCTTGTCAAAATAGTACAAAATGTCCTCTATCAACCCACTGACAGTTTATCCCGCGATTTCCGCGGGTAGAGAGTAAGTCTATTTTCTGCTGCATCCTGCGATTTTAGAAAATTAATGTGTTTACATAGTACTATGAAACCTTACATATAAATAACAATTCGCTAGGTTCAACAGTATTTGAACATGTTTACGAACGTTGCATCGAAATAGCGATTTTAAAAAAATCTACAGTCAAAGAGTCGCTTAAACGGCAGTCACTTAATTGTAATGAAGATGAGAATATTATTTAATACATAAAGCATTCAAAAAATTAAGCTAAATAAATAATTTTAACAGTTTAAGTGTGTATTTCATATCAGTATAGTCGCTAAAAAATCATAAATGGAAGTTCTTTTTTATTCAGTTGTTTTATTAACAGTTTTTTTTAAGATTATTCTACCAAATAGATATTAACCGTCATTCTAAAAATAACAGTTACGAACTTTCATTATCTTTGCAACTGAGTAAATGCCAATGGCACATAAAGAAGATAATAGCGATGAAAGCGATAGGATTTTTCTCGATTCAGTCATTTCTAATTTCACAGGAAATGTTACAAAATATTAAAATTAACCAACACGTAAGTTACATGGCAATTTCATGGACCCACTAAAATATTTTCGCAAGAAATTTCAAGATTATTTGATAAAATAATCTTGAATTTAACTGGACAGAATGAAAACTAGACATTCAGTTTCAAATATACGGTTAAACTATAATGGAAACCAGCGGGAGTGGTCTTCCCTAAACTTTCTCGTATACTCCTTAACACATGTGGAGAAAAAATAAGATAAAGGCAATAAAACGCATCAAGCGTCTCTAGCACAGTTGGAGAAAAAAGTTGTAATAGAAATATCATGCACATTGCCAGAGTGATTAAGAAATAAAAAAGCATGAAAAACAGAACTGATGAATCAATTGGAACTAACTTTCGTTTTGTTAATAGCAATTACTTTCGTTCTGACCAAGTGAAAGTAATGCAAAATCCACTAACAGAAAAAATTGCATTGCCAATTACAAAATAAAACTAACCGTAAATTAAATATGCAACTCTTTGCAAGAAATGAAAACGAAAGGCAGATCAAAATGAAACGAACAGAATTTGGCAGTGAGCCAAGACAGAACGTAGTATGGTGAAGTAGGATCAGAAGCTGACGTGATTACGCAATAGGGATAAGGAAAACCAAATTTCCAATTTGAACGCCTTTTTTTAACCGATTGACATAAAAATTGGACACAAATCTACAATTAAGGTTAGAAGGCCACATATAAAATTTAATTTATCGAAGTAATTGTTTTAAGAAGTTATGGCGTTCAAAAGTATGCGATTATACAGACCGACAGACAGTCAACCCTTTGACGGATTTGGTCCAAAATGTTATACGGACCTACATTCATGATGATAAAGCTGTGTACCAAATTTTATCCATCTAACTATTCAAGTTTTTGAGTTATAGTGTTCACATGAACGTGGACAGGCAGACTTCCCTTAGACGTATTTCGTCAAAAATTTGACAGAAACCTACAAATTATGTGTAAAGATCACATATCAAACTTCTTCTCTGTAGCTGTAATAGTTTTCGAGTTATCGTGTTAACAGAGAGACACACATAATTCCAAAATTTTGTTTTTTGGTCTCAGGGAGGTCTAAAACGTGGAGATTCGTCAAAGTCTCGAGTTCGAATTTTTTGACGGTTACAATACTTCCTTTTTGTATACTTCGTATACGAGAAAGTAAAAATACATTATAAGTTTTATTCATGCCAGAAAATCCGTACCTTCTTTGATGAATTGGATATTTGTATTAATAACGAAAACACATATGAAGCAGAGGTAAAACTAAATATTTATGGTCATTTTTGATAAAATTTTGTGTCCTACGCATTGTCATTGTCACATGTCCTAAATCGTTATGATGCAATTTAAGAGAGAAAAGTTGATTCATACCTCTGGCATTCTTTCAGATCTCTAAAGCATTGCTGTAAGTCACAATCTACTTTAAGAGCAGCATTCATCTCCTAAACAAAAATAGAATCAAGTTTTAATAGGTAAGATTTCTTTTGATACAATGAACTATTATAAACTTTTTTAGTCACCATTATTTGGAGTTTGGCTTTTAAATCTTCATTCAGACAAGAATTTATCAGGCGTGTTAGTTCTCAGTTATTCTTTTCTTTAATGTCTGACTAGAAGCAGATGAAATGTTCTCATTGCTTGGTTTGCAAAAATAGTACTTCAGTTTCGAAAATACGAACATGGTACTACTGTCATCAAGTTACTTTTAATTTCACTTTTCACCCGCAGCAGTAGAATAATAAAAATACATATATTTTATATAAAAATATTTAGGAAAACAAGCCATGAAGTATTATGACATTTCCTGTGACACTGTTTATCATTTATTTTATTTTATAATGAACCTCCATGCCGAAGACGCTGATGGCTTGAGTTGGTTTAGTTTAGTTATATTAACGTCCCGTTTTGAAGCAACAAGAGGGCTATTTTGGGACGGACCTCGTCATCCGACCTGGCTCTCCGAATACTCTCCAAACTTCCGCACCACACCAGCATCCGTCCATCCATATGGATTCGAAATCCTTTGGGCGAGTCGGTGGACGTGGGTTGTGGGCACCATACCAGAGGGAGAACGTTTGACCACCTACGTATGATTTAGCGTGCTAAAGGCCCACACACACGGCGCATCTTCAGTGGTTTGGTCATCTGGTTTCAAACCTGGAACCCCCGGTCCCGAAGCTGAGGCTTTACATCTAGGCCACCGCGACATGCTGATCCTGATAGTTTAAGAATATCGTTTCTAAGCGATTTTGTGATTAAAATAAAAAAGTATTTTTGTAACTGCGTTTCATTGCCCAAATAAATTCTTTCACATTTCCTGAGAAGCACGAGTGTTTAAAGACCGGATTAAGCCTTTCCAATTATCCCAGCGCAGTGAACTTAACGTTCAACCTACCTCGAACTGAAGCCTGTCGATGTCGTCTTCTTCTCTGTCGGGCCTTCGTTTCCGAAATTCTGCTGTCATCTCGGACACCCTGGACACATCCGACAGGTACTGCCGGCGTCTCAACACCTCCCTCTGATGAGCTTCCACACGTTCAATTTCCTGAGCAAGCCTGTCAAAACACTGATTGATAAACAGAGAGTTTCTGTGCACTATAATCACTATATTGATAAGTCGGTATTTTTATACCTATATAGGCAAGGCCAAAGTCAAGAAAAAAAAAATATTGTCTTCTGAGAACCATTACCAATATATTTCACGAAACAATTGATCCCATCTTCACGCTACAGTTATCTGATGGTATTTATAAAGAACTACTAGAGACTAATATAAAGATATCCATCTACAGTTTGGAGACCCGAGGTTGCAATACATTGACAAGGGTGAGTAAAAATGGCTTTATTTTAATAGATATTTGAAACTTTAGAGATATTTCAAACTTCAAGATCTGGTATCACGTACATTGGATTAAAGTGAAGATATTTTCAATGGAGCCAATTCATGTGAATTGTATGACAAACGCAATTGCGCATGCCATCTAAAGCTGCGTATGTAATTGCGAACCGAACGGTCTTAACCCTTTGAGGACGACTGTCACGCCGGCATGCCAGCTGTTTGTCACATTCTCCTCCCGACTGTCACAAATACGTGCCGCCTATTGTGACTTTTAGCTACCGACTGACACGTCGGTGTGACACCAGCTTGGAACGTTTTATTAGAACGTTTTGTGCAGTTAGGCTTAACTAGAAAAACTGCTCCTGCCCTGAACAGTCACGCGCTTTGGGAAACGTCGACCAGATCGAATCGCACGTTTTACGTGCGGCCGTCCTCGAAAGGTTAGCATTTAACTGCATGTTATCGTACTCTGTACTGCGATCACATGTCCTTTTTTCTATCGCAAGATGATCAGTAAATTTTAAAATTAACCCATTAACGCCAAAAACTCATTTAAAGCACAGATTTCAATAAGTTTCTAATAAATTATGTTTAAAACAACAAGATTGAGTTAACTGTGAAGTAAAATTAAAATCGGAGAAAAAAAAGTTTTTTTAGGTGGGGTGGGGAGTTCTTTTTATATTTTTTTTGTGAAAAAATATTAAAAAAATAGGCAAAAAATCATTTTTAAAAACTTTTCCACATAAATATTAAAGATTTTTAAAATATAGTAAAATATAAAAAAAACAAAAATCATTGTCTAATTCCTTGCATTAACTGAAAAATAAATCAAAGGAAAAAAAAAAAAAAATAAAAATGGCAACATTTTGACTTCAAAATTTGGCTAACTGGGGGTATGCCTGTTGAAAACTGTTTAGAAGATTAGTGATACCTATTGACTTCATAGACAAAGCAAAAAGGAAAGAATGGAATGCATTCGGTTTAGCCAAGGAAGCGAAATGTAACTGTCCTAAAAATAGAACGCCGGGCGCTAACGGGTTAAGTCGACACGGTGCATTTGATGTGAACCATGCGAATGTAAATCTTAAATTCATATACTTATCTCGAGTTTACCTTAAGTAATTTATTTCCGAATTGCAGTTTTCAATTAAAGATTTAGTAAGAACCCTTACTTATCGACTTCTTTGTTGAGGTGCTCCTTCCACTGACGCAGCTTGGCGTCCCTTGCCGCGAAAGTGTCCCTGATGCTGCCCTCACCAATCTTGGTCGTTGTTTCGCACCAATGCTTCGTGTGCCTCCCCCTCTGCTGGGCATTGGTGGCGTCCGCCAGTAGTTTGTCTGAAGGACGAAGACCTGGAAGAGGTGCCAATTTACATTATGAACGCTACTCATTATGGAGTATCATGAATTGATTGCATTACTTTTTTGAAATATATATTGACTTTCTTTTTTAAATCGACATTTGTAAATTAGTTCAGTTACACTTTGAGGGTGTATTTTGTTGCTATGATTCCCCCACACAAATAGTCCGTATTTGATGCTACTGTATTTCACATTGAATATAAGTCTGTTTAATGTATTACATATATTATTATTTTTGAGGATTGTATTTGTTATATTTTATTATTTATTTTTATTTGTTTATTTTATTGTATTATGTGTTTTATTGTATTTGTTATGTTTATACTGATTGTATTTGTTGAATGTTTGTACAATATATCACTTTTTCTTTGTACTCTTCCCCGCCGACCGTTAAAACGCTCCGTACCTTATGGGTGAGTGGTTCGGCGTGGGTAATAAATAAATTGATTGTATTAACTTTTCAAATAAAATAATTAAATCAGAGGAAACTGAAGTCCAACATATCAGCGAGAAATTTGTAGGCATATACTTCATGTGCTCTGTCTAATCTCTTTCTATAAAACATTTAAGTTTTTACAAAACGCAACGTACCAGGATAATTTTAAAAACCACATATATGTATTTGGTATCATTCTTTTCAGAATTTATCCAACTAGAAAATGATGTTTTTGAAATTTCAAAATTTTATCGTATTTAACAATTATGAACTAAAACATTTGCAATTTATAAAAATATATTCCGTTTCTGATCAATAGATGGTAGCACGGCAAATCTGTGAATAGCACTGAAAAGTCGTAGTTATTTACATTTCTTTCTCTTTATTGAAAACCTTTTTTAGCTTAGCAAGTGATTGACGAATATGATCACTTGAATGATTGAGTAAGAAAATGATCAATTGAGTGAGCAAGTAATTGATTATAGAAAGATATGCCGAAATCAATTATGTTTTTAAAAAGTGCATTGCAGCATGCTTGGTATCATTCTTTACAAAATTTCTCCAGCTTTAATGTTATACTGATGCAATTTCAAATTTTTATTGTGTTTCGAAATTGTAAACTTAAAAAACGAAAAATTAAAATTATGATTATTAATTTAATTTTTTTTCTTTATTGCATAGATTTTAGTTTAGCCGGTGATGACGAGGTGCCGATGTACTAGGTTGCGGCAGTTGCTCGGGAAGAAGGAGGGCGGAGCCGAGCATCTCTAGTATCTGTATAAATTTAGAAACTGGACAAATTTTTTGGAACTGAATTTAAAAACAATTTTATTTGGGCGTCACAAGAATATGATTGGAAGTACTACATTCTACACAAGTAGGAGCTAAAAGAGCAAAAGCAGCACATCTTACGACGGTACTTATTTAGAACGGCAGAGAGAGATTTACGAATTTTCAAAATGAGAAGAAATTCTTTGATTTACAAACCCAATAATTAAACTATATGCATTAACATAGTATAAATTGCAATAGTAAACCCGTATTTCATAAATTAATAGTTGGTTTCAGATTACACACTTCGTCCATTTACATTACACGCATGCATTTAACTTATCAAAACTTCATTTATTTATTGTACAAAGTTGTGAGTTTTGTAAATCGCAATCTTGGCATCACTACTAGTGCTAAAACAGGAAGTTAAAGAAATTCAACTATTTTACAAACAAATTTAGGAAAAAAATGCTTTCTTTCTTTAAGTAGCATAATTAACAAAGGAAAGAAAGATACATTAGACAAAAATAATGATGAGGCGGAGAATTTAAACTAGAAGTGATTGTAGGATAGGAAGACTTTTTCAAGTGCTCAACTCATTAATATATCACTATGTTTTTCATTAAAAATGAAAATGGCGCTGTTTACATATGCAATGCTCCCTATTAACAAGTGCGTGAATTGCCATTAAGCACAAAGATACGCACATATATTAAATACATGCAAAGCAATCCAGACTCAAATAACAAGGTTATCTTTGGCGGTACAAACAAACAGATTTCAAAGGATTTTTGTAAATTTCACTTATGTTTAGAATTCTTTCTTATTCTGAGCGTTAGAAACGGTTAATACTGAGATATTAGAATAATAAGATAACAAATGTTGTGAATTCTAATAGATAAGTTTGCACCAAAACTTTTGCTTACCGTCGCCAAAGTGTTCAAGGCACTTTTCTCCATGTGTGAAACGGACATGATCATCGATTCTGTTAATACCAGGGATTGCTTGGGTGTATATGGATTTGTGTGTTTCTCTCATCGCGAATTTTCCTAAATTTTCTCCTAAAATTTTTTTGGTTGCTTCTCACGGATTCCTTATCCTATACCGGAACAGTACTTTCTCTCTTAGCTGGATATGATGTCCGTCTCTCGTTTCATATAAACATCAAGTCGGTTGCTACGCGACGGATTCCGTTACGGATGTGATCGATTGGGGAAAGACATCTGATCGTCTGAAATAATTCTTGATTTTGTTCATTAATTACATTTCTTTGTGGGTCATGGTTTTTCTAGATGATGGATCTGCTTCTATCATCGTTATATTGCAGACTACAGTAATGTAACGTCAGACTCAGAAATAGTCAATTTTTATATCAAAAATAGATTTATTTAGCTATTAACAAAAGTCGTTTTATCGTACAAGCAATTTGAAGGACTGAACTTCCAAGCTGAAATATAAACAATCACAATTATTCACATTACGTTTAGCTGTGCCTCGAGAATATATACATAAAAAATACTGGTAAAGCCGTCTTAGTCCAGTATTTAAAAGATAAAACTGAAGCCTGAAAACAATTCGCTACAGTAGAAACCTCCATTATGCGAGCTGATTAGGACCGAATCGAAAACTCGGTAAATAGAGACTAAATTTTAAGTCATGACTTCTTTTCTTTCGCCAAGATTTTCCAAAGTATTTTCATCCTTTCAAAAAAAGAAAAGAAGTCCGCAAGTACTTTTGTGGGGATACAAAATGAAGAAACTATAATTCTCTTTAACTTTTTATGTCACAGTGACTTCTATTTTAAAGCACTTCATTCTATTATTTTCAACCACTATTTTTAATTTCCCTACTGAAAAAAGTAAATTTAAAGAAAGATAAAAAGAATAATACAAACTTTGGAAACAACCTAGTCTTAAAGTTAGGTCAGACACAAGCGAGTGCATCTAGCTGCTTCACAGGAAGCTGATAAGGCACATTTTTTTCAAATATCTCCCGAAAGGCTGGATGAATTTCCCTCGAACTTCGAACATATGAAGAACAGGTTTTAACTCACAATTTACATCAAAGATTCGGTCACGAGGACATTCAGGGGACTGACCAGAAATTGATGAACTCGAAGAGGGGATTTGGCAAATCCCGCTTCATCGAAAACTAATAATGGTTTGCAACTTTCCTCAATTCTTTTGTGTGATGTGCGGAATTTTTACATGCATTTTTGTAAAAATAGTACGAATATTCGAGAAGATATAAAGGTTTCGTTAAAAAATCGCAAATTTTCCAGCATATTTATTTGCTTATAACTTACAGAGTTTTTCGTTGAATGCTACAATACTTACAGAGTACATGGCAATATATAAGAGGAGCATTCTGTCAAAATTTTATATAAATACGTTTAATAGTAAAAAATATATTAAAGTTTGTAATAAATATTTTTTTACTGCTCATGCGCTTTCATAACTTCTTTCATAACTTCAGAGCCATACATATAGTGCAACGTATATAAAAATTCCAGTTCAATGACGTTAATATTCAGAAAGATATCGGCATTTTGTCCAGTTCTGTTTTATGTTTAGTGCCATCTGATGCCTCTAGATGGCATTTGCGCATCCATGTTCCTATGCGATTTTGAAAGCTTATCGTATGCCTGACCTACTCTTAAAATTTGGCCACGTTTTTTTGAATCACCTTGTATATATAAACTTTTGAACGAAGGGCGGTTTTGGATTCTAGGGGTCATGATCGGTGAAGATCTATACAAATTTTCTGGAAGTGGTGTCATCAGAACCAGTGCAATAGGTAGACTTCCTATAAGGAATCTACCTAATATATGTGCCACTACACTACCACGTATCAGTATTTTAACAAACTCTTAGTATCTTACTAATTATCAAACTTTTTACATGCAATTTTTGAAACATTGATTAGATTCGCGAATGTTACTGACTCGCTATTTCCTTTGCCTTTTCCCAATCATTCTTTCTTTAAGAATATTTTCAAAAGATTATTTACCCCCTCAACAACGCGAAACTTTCCGATACATTTACGGTACAAATTTTTCATGAAAATGCAAGGAACTTGCTCACATTACTATTGAAGTGTTAAAGAATGGAACTGTATTATTATTTTTTCTCTAAATAATTTCTTGATTTATAGAAGATCACATCCCGATAACGACATTTTACATGCCTTCGCACAGTGAAAATCTGCTACGCTACCAACTTTAACAAACTTTTCAAAAAAATTCGTTGATTTTATTAAAAAAAGATCAACAATTTCGATTTTCTGGTATCGGCAATAGAGACCTCGGTTGATAAAGGCCCAGATAATCGAGATTCTGTTGTAATGAATTTTTTTTGTCTTTTTTGCTGCCATTTTAATTCTACTTTTTTGGTTTTGAAATATTGTTGGAAAGCTTTTGCTGTTTGAAACGAAAGCATTTATAAAGAAAACTCATCTCTTATCAAAAATTATAGAATGAAGCTTAAAACCCTGTGATATTTCAGTTTGAACTAGTCTAAGTGGATCTGGCATTCTGACAAAGGATCTAATTCTCCCTAATTTTCCTTTTATTGTTTTTTCGATTTCGCTTGTTTCACTTCCAATATATGAGGACTACTAAAGGTGATAAGTGCTTTCTGAGCTAGTCCTGTAATTCAAGATAATAATCTCATTGACTTAAACAGACCAATTTAGGCAACTGTTCGTGGTCCAATCTAGGCAACTTTTGGATAATAACAGCAACAAAAAGAATTCTCTAAACATATCTTTAAACTATTTTAATAAAATTATTATAGTAAATTGTAGCCAAACAAATTTCCTATCTGAGGATATAATAACGTATTGTTACGAACCTTTCCAACAATGTTAGTCTTATGTTTGGTAAGAGACATTTACAGAGGTTCTTACTAGCTATTGGGTGAGGTCAAACCAATACCTACTGACCATGGAGACCATTTTGGTGACAAAATGAAGGTCCTCGAAAGAACTAGAATTTTCGCTCTATCTTTAGTAGGAGAGGAGTTATGGAGAATCTTCGGGATATTTCTACGTGACGCATGTCTTGCCAGAAAAGGTATAAATACCGAGCGAACAAGAAATCAATAATCTCTTTGGAGTCTTGTTCACATTGCGAGTTGGTAAGCTGTTAGCTGCTGAGCACTATTTTTCGAACTATTATTGTTATTACTAGTGATTTGCTGTCTGCTTGTGTTGCTAATTTGTGCAAGTTCTGTTTTTTTCGTGATACCTGTGCTTCGAGTTTTTAGAATATTAGTTAAATAAAGCATCGTGCTCCCTTATCCTGCTTTCAACTTACATCCACCGGACGATTTTCGTAACAATATTTTCCTACTTAATTTAGAACAAAGTAAGGGCCTTTTGTCTTATGTTAAAATAATCGATTGCTGATGCTAAACACTCGTTCTCTAACTGTAGCCACTTAAAGCTCTCTCTTAAAAATGATTTCAAACACCCCATTTGCATCGTTAAGCATAATTTAACTATTTTGCGGTCCAAATATTAAATAGAATTGAAGTTAGGATACTGGTCAAATGTAGGCGCCTGTCCAACTTCAGCGACTCTCCCCAATTAAATGACATGCCCAGTTTTCATTTGACTGCAATGTCACGTTAATTAACTCCATTGCGAATTTAATTATCTGGTGGCATTTTGCAAAAATCAGATATGCCATCTTAATGAAATCATATATACGGACATTACGTGAGGCTGGGAATAGGTTTATTTTTCAGATAGAAGTTTATGAGATGTGACTGCATTAGTAATTTTACATCAAAATCTCTCCAGAAATAATTAAAATGCTGTTTTTGGCATTTTACCCAAAAAGTGTTTTTAAAAACGCTGTTATGAAAAAAAATAATAAATCAATGGAAATCAATACATTCTTTAAAAAAATCATTTTGTAGATTAACGTCCTGTTTTGAAATTAAACGAGGGACGATTTAGGATAAATCTTGTAATTTTGAACCGTTGTCAGATACTGATAACTATACCTGAAACTCCGTGTCTAAATTTACACGGCGCACTAGAGCAAAGACGTTTAATTCCGGTGGATTTAATATGCACCAGACCTGCATATACGATGGATGTTTCATGGAATCGAGTAACGATCCTGCCTGATGTCCAACATTGAATATCATTAACCTGGGCATTCACGAGCACTCAGCTCCACGCAAATTCGGACGCGACACGCCAAAACGGGTCTTCAGCCCGAAAATCCGATGAGAATTTGCGTGGTGTGGTCGAAAGTTTGGAAATCCGACTTTTCTTGAAATTCATTCGGACTACCGGGCCATAAATGCTGAAATGTGGCCAGTGCAATTACACGGGAAAAGGAGAGGTTCTCTTGCTCTTGAGGAAATCGGAACAGGCAGGGACTCGTGTTTTGAAGGCGGAGGGAGAAGTAGGTGCAAAGGGGTATCGGAATTATCCGTTGCGGAGGGTTTTGCGGTTTGCACGGAGCTGCCGTGAATGACCTACCTATGTCCCGGTAGCCACATGCGATTTGTGTCGCAGAAGTTATTTGCGGTAAAAATATCGGATAATCCATAAATGGCTTGAGTTGTATTGAGAACAGCTAGACAGTCCCCCATACCTCCAACAGGGAGTGTCTCTTCTCCGACAAACTTTCCCCTGGACCCGAAAAGTGTCGGACAATCGACACTCTCTGTGAGAGGTATGGGGGGGGGGGAATGTCTAGCTGTTCTCAATAGAACTTAAGTCGTTTATGTAATTTATTGCAAATGACTTGTTTATTGCTTCTCCGACACAAATCTCAAGTGTGTACCGGGCCTAAATAGATGGACTGAAAAATGAATGGCATGGAGTACCAATATGACATTTGAGTCCTGAATGATGGGCTTTAGGTAAAAAGCGATATGATGCAAAATGTTTCAAATTAAAATAAATCTTTACTTTGCCGTTAATGGAGCCCCAGACGAAACCCGCTAAATTCTAGCGACCGATCGCTAAGATTTGGCGACCTTAGTGATGACTATTGGCTCCAAAACGGAATAACACCGACATTTCAGCTCAACAACGATGGAATAACGGAAAAGTTGCAAAAAATCAAAATATTTGCTCAAAGGTGTGCAGGGACTTCAAAGACAGGTTACCTAGACTCAAAACATCTAATGAGCTATATTTCTGTCTAATGTTTAGATGTTACAGTTTCATTGGTGAGTAACAAGTAACTGAAATTTTTTTTTTTGCCATTTCAAGGAAAGATGCCCCCCCCCCACACCTGCATGGGCCATCTCGGGTTTAAAGATAAAAAGTCTACGTATAAGCAACCAAATTCTGGGCTCTAAAAATTAATTTAGGGTTGCGTTTCAAGACAGGGGTTTATTAATTGTACTTTTCTTGATGAAGAGTCGTGACTCTTTAGAGTTTGTTTTGCAAGGGACCCATCTTGTTGCTATATAGAGTTTGTTTATATGAACAGCACACGGACGGACCAATAGATAAACAATCTGACAAAATTCCGAAAATGTTTTTTTTTTCTTTTCTTATTTTTCAGATTCAGAGAGCTCTGAATCCTGGAGTTTCGTCAATATCTCGAAATGGAATTTTTTGACGATTACAACAATCTCTCTACATTTTTTAACAGGAAAGTAAAAAAGGTAAAAATTATCTATATAGCGCATAAAGAATTGCTGAAAAGTGAAACAGTACAATTCTTAGTTTCAAACGTTGTGTATCTAAATTATCACAAAGTTCATTGGACGCTGTCGAAATATTGGGTCAGAGAACAAAAGAACGCTAAGAAAAAAAAAAAATGCAATAATAGGTGGAAAAGAATTTGGAACAGTTTCTTATCGAAACAAAAAATGAACTATCAAAACGGTAAAAATATAAACTTCGTATGTATTAGAGCTCCATGTACAGTAAAAACTTTATTTCTTTAAATATAGAACATAAATAAACGCACGAAAATGGAATGATTGCCACCACAAGCATTTTTATTTTTAAATTAGTATGGGAAAAAATAATGATAAGCAAATAGATCACAAAATAAAAAAAAATACTATCACAATGGAGGAAAAAATTTCTGAAGCAATGAAAGTCCTTTTCGTTTATGAAAATAATAGAAAATTTAATTAGAATTTTTAAAATTTTACTGAAAGTATGAAAGATATGTCAGCAGAATCAAACTAATATTACTTATAAATTTAAGATTTCCTCGATTTTGTCGTAAAAATTTTCATTGGAAATTAACAATGAAATGCTTCGAAAACAAATCTGATGTTTCTTTCAAAATTAAATAAGTGAAGCATGTTTGTGGGTATTGTTACGAACACGGAATGTCGCTTTCCAGCAATGTTAGCCTTATGGTTGGGAAGAGAGTTCTACAGGGTATGTATTTATGGGAATCCCAGGGGAATGGAACCCTTGACCCCCGACCTTGGCGACCCTTTTAGCGACAAAACTTAAGATCTCAAAAATACTAGAATTTTCTCTATATCTATATTAGGAGCCGAGATCTGGATTTTTCCAGATGATTTCATGTGACGTCACGGCCTGTCGGGGAGACTATAAATAGAGACGTGCCCGGATCAGGGGAGCATGTGTGAGTTAATCGTCTTTGAACGCCATTTGAGTCTAGTTCGCTTTGAGAGTTGTTCAGCTGTTAGACACTGAGCGCTATCGTTCGTGCAGTTGAAAAAGGAAGCTCTTCTCTTTGATGTTAAAACTGTACCATATTCTTTGGTACTGTACCATAGTGATGTAGAAGATACTAGGAGAAAAAGTTTAAATTCCCAAACGGTCGAGAGTTTAGGGACGGAAAATATCGAGAGAAAGTATGAGGCTATGGACACCTCAGAAACTATTGCAAATGAAAATGGAGCAACTAATGATGAACCTAAAGTTGCTGTTGACAATTTCAACTTATCTGATGAATTAAATGGGCCTGAGTCACTCCCTAATTATGGTAAATCATCACATTCAACTCCAACAAAGTGTGAATCGAAGAAAAAAGCTAAATATATAGTGAAGCGCCAGCATAAAAACCATAAATACAGGAAGAAAAAGAAGAAACACTGTTAAGATTAAGCAGGGTTCCTAAGTTGAATGATTCTTCCTTAATTCCGTGAAAAAATGTAAAATGTTTTTTTAAGTTTAAAAAATGTGTTTATGTGTACAAGAAATTAAAATTTTCAAATTTCGTATTATATTATAAATTTGAATTTATTCATTTTGCACTCATGCACTGTAACGAACGTGAAATATTTTAGCTTTTTAATGTTTGATTTAATAGATAACAGATAAGTTTCATGTGCAAGATATCCGAAAATGTATGGTCATCTTTCATCTGTTTAAAAATTTATTATGCTCTATGTCTTTAAGTTGAAATAGAATTTTTTTAATGTTATTTAAAAGCGTGTTTTTTTGGGAGTGCACTGACCCATGATGGTAAGATTCCGTCGGGCTTATTCAAAGGACTCTAATAACTTTTCTTCGTTAGAACCTCCGAAAAGTTTTCCCAGCAGGGAGGTAAAGACTGTGACGAAATGTTTTCAGGCTTCAGTCTTATAATCAAATTGTGAGCCAATACGGCTTTACCAGTGTTTTGGTGTAATTTTCTCGAGGCACAGACTGCACGTAATGTAAATGTTTGTGATTGTTTATTTTAAAAACTTTGAAAGTTAGTTCTTCAAATTGCTTGCACGATAAAAGCTAATAAAGTTATTTTTGATATAAAAATTGGCTATTTTTGAGTCTGACGTTATAATACACATTTAGAAAAAAGATTAAAAAGCTTCATGTAATAAGTATTTTTTTCCGTCTGTATATTTTCTTCTTAAATTTTCATATTGCCGAAGTAAATTTATTGCTATTTCATGAATCAAAATGTGTCTCTGTAGTTCACCCAGAACAAGAAAGCAGTTTCCATATCACAAGGAGCAATTTCATATCCAAATGGATAAAAAATACTTTTTAAGTAGTCAGCTTTTGCTTTCTTTTATAGAGAAGCCACTGTTCGAAAATTATCTGGAAAATGAATAATTTTTAAATCACAATATAATGAAATTTAAATTTCTAAAGATGAATATAACTAGACATATCAAGCTATCCAATACTTTTTCTATCATACATACTTGTTATATTATTAGATTATTTCTATCATACATACTTAAAACAGTCACTAAGTTACAACAACTTTAAATTGCACACAAACTTCATGGACATCCTGCATTCTAACAGTTGTCGATATCAAATTTAATGGCAATTTTTTATTACGATGACGAAGGAAAACACGCATTTCTAATTACGTAAAAGCATAATGTGACGATAAAGCAACAACATTGCAACTGTAAACGGCTTTCGTAACGCTTTTTATTGGAGAATCTGTGAAAAATTAATCTGCTAGTGACATCTCAGTATCTCATTAAGAAAGTTATTTCGTCGCCTTTTTTATTAAGTGCACATTTTCCGCTGCGATTCTGAAAGAACATTTTAGTGTGAATCTTCGAACTTTTGTAATTGGATGAAGGTAGAATTTGTTAACTTCGGTATTTTGAAAATCTTCGTATTTTAAATTACATAGAAACGAAGGTGACGTAACTTCTGATGAATGCATCATTTGTTCTCGGGAAAAGAGATTCAACTTTTACTGCAACGTCAGTATAAACAAAAAAGGCCTGATTCTAACAAAACATTTGATTTCAAGAATACGTCACTCTATTAACGCAATTAAAATGCAAATGGCCGACAACCTCAGTTTTAAACAGAAGGAAATTCATAACGATCTTAGTTGGGGAAGAAGAAGAATGATATAATCATTTTTTAATGATTTCCTGTAACATAATTTACGTTTCTAATGAATTTCTGCTACATAAAAGTCTGCTGCATTGGAAAAATAAGACTTTTGCCAAACGGTAGCAGAAATTAAGCGTTACACATTTATGTACCTGGTAACCTGTGGCAGTTAGAAGTAAGTCTTGATTTTTGAATTAGTTTTTTGTAAATTAGAAAACTGGAACGGCTTTTAGTAGAAAGTTTTAACCTCGCTAATTTTATTTAAAAAAACAAGATATTGGAAGTTAAAAATGATGTTAAAATTTTTGTATTTTCTAAAAACTAATCGCCTTTGGCCATCAGCTAGCTGATCTTGTTTTAATGTGATAATAATTTCCCATTTTTCTATAAACACGAACGATTGAAAATCTTTGTCAATTCGGTCTAGGTGATGTGAATCACACGAACTTTTGGAAGGGGGTTCAGCTAAATCGTCTTTAAAATTTCGGATTTGCGAGTAAAATCGATATTAGGTTAATCCAAAAAGGAATCTTTTCATGTCTAAGAATATCTTCAAGAATACTTAATTCTGTGTGGAAGCTACTGATAACGTTAAAAATGTTAAGTTTTTGTTGTGACTTAACCCACTTGGCCTAAAGTTATTACTATTTTTCTCCGGACAGATGGAACTCAGAACATTTGAGCTGTCGAGAGATGAATAAAAAATTTTTTAGAAAATTTTAGCTAAAAAGGACATTCAGTATTAAGCACACATTCATTCATTTGTCTAATCTGTACTACTCAAACATATTTAATTCAAACGATCTAACTCAAAAAAATTTCATTGTTTCAGACTTCAAACTAATTCAAGAGTTCCGCAGATTCAAACGCAAATAATCCAAACCTACGAGCTGTTGCCGAACGGCGAACATCAAATTCGGCCCGATTTGATGAAACACACAAAGCATTTTATATATGTAGATATACAAGTATAATTTTTAATATATTAATAATTTTATATTTAAAATTATATATTAGATAATATTATATAAAATTGATATATATATATAATATTATCTAATACATAAATTTTATATAGAGATAATACTAAATATTATATATTGGATAATAATATTATTATTTAATATTTTACTGAATAGTGCTGGTTAAAAGTACAACCTGAGGATAAAACTCACAACCTTCAGCTTTGAGATATCTTAACTCACTAGGCCACTGTTAGGCCCAAAAAATGTTAAGTAGTACCAAGCTAAAGGAAAGATTACATATTTACATCTACATATGTATGATAGATAGAAGATTAATGTGATGCTTATTAAAACATAAAAAATGGAGCACATTTAAAAGTATGTTCTTAAGGTGCATAATTGAAAAGATGATTGATAAAATAAAGTCAAATATAAAAACTTCACGCAGTCAAAACTGTGGAGTATTCCTGCTCAGCTGATAAACGTGAATTGACGCGCTCCAATTCATCTTTGAATTCTATTGCTCATCATGTTGTTGCTAGCAAAGCTAAATGCAATTCTTTTGCTATTTGAATATTTGGCTATAATGCCTTATATTGTCCTTGATATCTTCTTTGAACATCAGAAATTTACTTAAATGTTTTTTAATAACTTCTTATGCTTTGTCTAATTTATTTAATATTGTTTTCTATTTATATTACCATCATTTTTGTATGTGGGCCTGTTGCACGTTAAATCGTAAGTAGAGGGTCAAACGTCTTCCAATTAGTTTGGTGCGGAAGTTTGGAGTGGGAGCTGCCATCTCTGGTGTCGTCCTCGTCATCTGACCGTAATCAATTTTTCTCTTTTGTAATCAATTTTTCTCTCGCTTCCTAGTATGCTAAAGTTTTTGATAATTTCTACAGATGAATGAAGACGATACACTATTTTAATATTTTCATAACTTAATATCATTTAATTGATTAATTTAATTAAATTTTTATTCCATGGTGACACATGGTAGTGAATTAGAGTAAAGGTGAGTTCTTGATACCGTATGATTTGAAACAAATGAGAGATGCCATTATAGAAATAAAATAAAAGAAAAGATGGAGTGAATATAAGCGAGGCTGCGTTTGTCGTATGACTATGACGGAACATGAATAGTCTTTATTATCAATGATCGATGAATCACTTCAGGTAAAAGATAAACTGTTCAAGCATCATACAGATCGAGCTAAAACCAGCGGGAGTGATCTTCCCTAAACTTTCTCGTATACTTCACGAAAAGGTGTTATTTCCCCTCTCCCTAGGGTAGCCATAAGTCCAGTATTTCAATACTCATTCCTGTATTATTATGTGTTCCGTTTCCTAACTAAACTCTGTGTCATTACAATTTTAAAATGACCTGCGCCCAATTTTATAATTACGTGATAGAAGAAAATGATATAATTAACACAGTAAAATCAGCTTTAAAGTGTGACTGGGCTACAAAGGATTAGCCTTACATCTTTTTTATTATTCTACGTGTTCATTTTATAAGATTGATTAAACATTATTGATTTTTTTTATCAGAGTAAAATAAGCTAAATACGTACTTACTCTATTCATGGTTTATTTATTTAGCATCTAAACGTCCCGTATCAATTCTTGGCAATTATGGCAACTACCTTTCCCCGCGCCGATAAAAAATTCGAATCTCCTGTAACCCAGAATGCAATGCTTACCCATCCACTTGTTTCCTTCAGCGCGCGTCAAGGTCACGCTCGCCAAGACGGAAATAGTGCGCTTAAGTGAGAAAATTGAATAAGCAATTTGAACGCCTTTTTTTAATCGAATGAAACAAAAATTGTATACAAATCTACAATTAAGATTAAAAGGCCACATACCAAATTTCATTTATATAAGTCCTTGTGTTAAGGAGTTATAATGTTTACAAGTATGCGATTATACATATCTACAGACAGTCAACCCTTTGACGGATCTGGTCCAAAATTTGATACGGACCTACATTTCTGATGATAAAACTGTGTACCAAATTATATCCATCTAAAGATTTAAGTTTTTTAGTTATAGTGTTCAAATGAACGTGGACAGACAGACAGACTTCCTGCAGACGTATTTTGTCTAAAATTTGACAGAAACATAAAAAATATGTGTAAAGATCACATGCCAATTTTCATCCCTGTAGCTTTAATAGTTTTCGAGTTATCGTGTTGACAAACATACAGACATAATTCCAAAATTGTGTTTTTCGGACTCAGGGTGGTCTAAAACGTGGAGATTCGTCAAAATCTCCAGTTCGAATTTTTTGACGATTGCAATACTTTCTCTTTGTATACTTCGTATACGAGAAAGTAAAAACATTGATATACCAATTTGATACATTGAAAAATGAACTATTTTTAAAAATGTAACTAAACTGTGATTTGAAAAAAAAAAAAAGATTTATATAAGAAGATATATCTGCTAAATGTGGGAGTAAAAAAATATTTATATATAGCAAAATATTCACAACATGTGGAATTAAAAAAAGGAAAAAATAGTAAAAATCTTTGTCTAAAAATGATAAATGATTGCTCATGCGCTTTGTTCCTCAGAAGTGGAGCAGGGTGGGGACAGAGTCTCCAAAATGCATGTGACAAATAGGTCGATTGACATGTTTGACGATTTTGGTGGCTTGAGCGATTTTGATGAAATTTGGTACACATATTTCTAATTAGCCAACTAAAAATACTACAGGGGTAAATAAACGCTAATCAAATCCGCCAATGTAGTGTGGGGCACAGTCTTTTAAACACATTCAACAAATGGGCCAATTGGCATGAAGTTTGATATAGCAGAGACATTTTGATGACACTGGTACATGCATTCCTCAAAGGCTGATTAAAAGTACTGTAGGGGTAAATAAACGCCAATCCAGTCCCTCAGGAAGGGTGAAACAAAATCGACGAATACATGTAAGCTCTTGAGCCGATTGACATGCTGTTGGATATGGCTAGGGCGATTTTGATGAAATTTGGCACACGTATCTCTAATTAGCTCACTAAAAATACTATATGGGTAAATAAACGCTAACCCAATCCCTTACAGCAGGGTGGGGTAAACTCGTTCAAATACATCTAACAAATGGGCAAATTTGCATGAAATTTGATACGGCGGGGGATAATTTTGATGATACTGGGTACACATGTTCCTCACAGCCTGGCTAAAAGTAGGGTGGGACAGAATCGTCAAAATATCTGTAAGCTCTTGGGCCGATTGTCATCCTGTTGGATACGGCTTGGTCGATTTTGATGAAATTCGGTACATATGTATCTCAATGGAGGATTAAAAATACTCTATATTTATCTTCACTAATAATAAAGGAGAATGTGTGTGGTCTGTGTGTTTTTTGCGCTCTACAGGGCAAACCGCTGGACTTAGAGCTACGAAATTTGGCACAAACATACTTTGAAGGGTGAGAATGTGCACCTCGGAGCTCTTTTTTGAAATTTTAATTAGAATTTTAATTAATTAAAGATTAAGCTAAATTTCTGCGTTTTTCCTTAATAACTTCCAAAAATATTACAGTACAAAAATTTTTTTATACCGTCTGAAAATGAAAAAAAATATATATTTTCAATAACATCAATTAAGTTGTCGTACCATGTTTTCTATAATTTTAATAAATTAAAAAAAATTTTTACCATAATTTACAACAATACTTTTCATTGTTGCAACGCATTTAAAACCATTTTCATTGTTTAAACAAATATTTAATTGCGTGTTTCTCTTCCATTGTTGAAAGCTAAGAAAATATCTTACTGGATTTTACTTTCTTCTTTTACTTGATCAATTTTCTCTATGAAATCTGTAAAGGAAGTCCTCAAGATAGCAAGTATATAATGAAATAATCCCGTAAACTTAAAGATTATCGTTGCTATGTTGTAATTCTTTTTATCAGCGTATTTTAAGTCAATTAGCATGCTGCTTGACGTAAAATGTGCCGCGCCAATTTAATGTTGAAATCAAATGCGTATTTTACGTTAATGTAGACAAAGAACAGAAGAAATTAAGGTTACGAAAAGACCTCGGGTTAAATGTCTATAGCAATTTGAAGTTTAAAACTACTTTATTAAGGGAGCCATGAATATAAAATTTTGCATAAGAGATTCAATTGAAATTTTATTTCCGGCGATCAAGCTGGTCGCCGAAGTCGGCTAGATTTCCTTCCTTTTGTATGGTTAGAGTTTATTGACATGACATTTCTTATAAAAAACAAGGCTGTTATATTTCAGGATGCAACAGTCTCTCTTTAAATGTTTTCAGTATCCGTTATGAGGAAGAAATGAGGCGACATGCCTGTGTCATGCCGGATAGTGGTGGGACTCATTCGTAAAGTTCATTTTTTGTAAATAAATGTTCTCATAATTTACTATTAAAATGAAATTAACATTCCATTGGTTCATAAAATCTTTAACTGCGCATCTTTTACACTATTAAAGTTCGAATAATAAGAAGTTTATTCCTTTGCCATTAATTGAAAAAATATTTTTATTTTCTATTTGACTCAACATTATACATACACTTTTATTAATGCAATTTCTTTTAACAATTAAAAACAAACTATTTTGATGATGAATGATTTTATGCACACTTTTTTTATATTTTTATGTGCATGTTTCAATTCACCCGGCGCATTATTGGATTGTTTGACTTTTCATCATTTCCCTTTTACATTCAATATGAGGTTATCAATAACATAGCATACCCATTAAAGAATCGATTCGTGTTCAGATGATACCTATGAAATGTCGGCGGTTATTTAATGTTCCAATTCAGAATGTTAAAGACATGCAATTACAGCACATCAGAAGGTCACTTACAGTTGTATGTTAGCAGAAATATGCAGATACGCTTTTCGAGTGTCAGTAACGTAATTTGAATTCACGGCATGGGTATAATAAACAGAGCATGAGTAAGACTTCAAGAAGTTACAGAATAAATGTATATGACAATTATGAGTATTGTGCTAAGAAAATCATGAAAATTATTACAAGCATTATAAATTTAATTACAATCATTATTAGACAGTTATTTAGACAATCACAATTAGACAATCATTATTCTCTGCGAACCAGCTGGTCGGCGAAGGCGGCTAGTGGGTAAATAAACCTAATCTTTGAGGTTAGAGTGGGACGAAGTCGTCTAAATACACGCGGCAAATGGACGATTGACATGAAATTTGATACAGCTCGGGCAATTTTATGAAACTTCCTACACATGTTCCTCATAGGCAAAAAAAAAGCACTTTAGGGGTAAATAAATACTCACCTAATACCACAGCGAGGGTCGAGCAAAGACGTAGGCCGATTGGCACGATACTCGATACTGTAGGAAAGATTTTGATGAAATTTGGTACTCATGCTCCTCATTTGCCAACATGAAGTACTGTTATAAATAATCTCTAACCCAGTCCTTCAGGTAGGTTGGAGAAATATCTCCGAAATACACGTGAAAATGGACTCATCGTATTGAATCTTAATTCGCAGGCTTCAACATGTCGAACTAAAAATCTGGAGGGGTTAAATCTTTTTTAATGACCCCTTTAGGATGATAACTACCGATAAGACATGTATAAATGCTTATTTAGAACGGCTGGAGCAATTTTGACGAAACATGCTTCATTAGTTGATGTTGACACTTAATTGGTGACATTTTATTTGAAAAATGATTCCAACATTGTTCAACAACAACAAAAAATACTGTATTGAGAAATGGGCACAATCTCGCACCTTTCTGGATTGGTTGGAGGGGAGTCACTGAAAGACATTTAACAAATGGACCAATTAGCATGGAAATTTTATGGTCAGGGTTCCTAAAATAATAAGATGCTCCAAAAAAATTGGCTAACAATTCAAGAAATATATGTAATACTGTATACTATGATATATGATAAATGAATGAAACTTTTTTCCTATTAATTTATGAATCATTTGATAAAAATACTGAGAAATATTCCTTCAGTAAAGTAACATTAATAAACATTAGGTTTTTTTTTTTATAAAATACTGTTCAGTTTCCTGTCTTCCAAAAGATTTTGACCTGAAAAAGACCGGACAACGCCGCGTACTCTGCTAGTTTCATTATATTATTTGCAACTTTTATCATTTTGAATTTTATTCAGAGATTCAAGTAACGTTATCTTTCCTTCATTTTTTATTAACTCCTCGACTTTTATTTTATTAAAGACGAATCTATTTGATGTGCCGCCTGACGAAGTTCGAATTAAGGTTAAGTGCGTTAGAGTCTCGATAACAATAGCCGCCCGTGAAACGAATGTTTATCGAAAACAAACCGATAGCGAGGAATCTTTGAAGAGCATTGAAACTTTTTAACTTCCCCCCTCAAGAAACACCAGTTGCACGAGACGTCACGACCAGAGTTCAGGTGCAAGCTGGAGTCATTTCAATCTGTGTAATTTATCTATCAACACAAACAGACCATCAGGTGCCCTAGCAAAGTGGACTAATAGTGACAAAATGAGTAAAAAAATAATGTATAGTAAGTACAAAATTCTGTTTTAATGTGATACTAAGTTATTTGAAACTATTTCTGGCATGACATATTGCGATATGTTTTTTATATTTTTTAGTACACGTGGTCTCCAAGTGTCTGTGGCTGTCGAATCAGATTACTTTTCACTTTGCTTTCAGAACATTCCTGAAAATAAAAAAGCACCTAAAATACATAAAAATTAAAACTTATTATTTTTACTGAGAGTATAAAAATTAAATTGAATATGCGTGAAGCTACTCCTGGTGTGGAATTTTGTGATACGTTTTATATACTTTTTATACGTGGTCTTCAAGTTTCTGTGGCTGTCGAATTAGGTTACTTTCTACATTACTTTCAGAACATCTCCCCACTCTTAAAATAAAAATAATCGGACCTAAAGTGCTTAAAAATTAAATTAAGTACTTTTTTCCATGGAGAATATGATAATTAACTTTATTTGAAACTGTTACTGGTACAAAATATTGTGATACATTTTGTATGCATTTTACAAGTGGTCGTTAAGTGCCTATGGCTGTCGATTCAAAGTACTTTCTATTTTTTTACTACTTTTCTTGCGTACGATCTCTGGAAAATAGTACCTAAAATACATAAAAATTAAACTTGGTATTGTTTTTATTGAAATAATAAAATTACACGCACCAGTTTTGTCATTGTGAAAATTTATTTTTAAAAATAAATTTTTGACGAAAATGGAATGCCCAGTTTGGAAATGATTCAATTTGAGTAAAGCAAACGTTCTTAGTCTTTCGTATTTGACGTCTAGTTTTATAATCTTTTATCGCAGGAATATTGGAATTTCAAATGATTAATATCAAAATATTTAGCAGAGTTCTTCATAAATATTATTTATCCCAGTGTCAATTTTATTGCTGTAGTAGCAAAATATGTCTTTTCTTGTTTCTTTAATTGTAGTTTTTAAATTCTTTTTGCCGTTTCTATTATCTCACCCACAAAATTATACATAGGGAAAGCATTGTAATTGTCAGAAAAGTCTACCTCGAAATTTTGACTAATTTTAGCAACTCAGATGTCCTAGAGTCAGAAATAAAAGCATTTTATGTTTTGATAATTTTTGAAATTTTATCAGTGTGAGAGTCTATATGTTGGTCTCCGCGTGTTTGTAAACATGATAACACTAAAACTCAGAGTGATAGTTGGACGAAATTTGGCACTTTGCCTCTCGAACGAATTTGTAGATTATATGTGTACCAAATTTTGGATTAAGCTCGTAAACGGGAAAAGGAACTTTTCCAAAACGCAAAGTAGGTGTGTTTCCTCCATAGTACAATGAAGCTAATAAGAAAAAGAGTAATATTTAGAAGTACAGGGCGGCCGTAAATTATTGAACCCGTTTCAAAAATTAATAAAGAAAACGGCCTACCATTACGGCGTTCTAAATTTGCTACAGCGAGAGATTTCCATACGTAATGGCTACCGATCAGCAGAAGCCGATGCTTGGTTTCCTTTTTTAATTTTTCTTCAATATCTCGAAAACTATTCAGTTTTCAAATTACAACTGATTTACCAAATTTAAGAGAGTAAAATTCTCTATCAATACGTGCTTTTATTTTTCTTCTAGCTTTAATAATTTCAATATAATGGCCCTCAAAAATGGGAAATGTCCAATAATTTACGACCACCTAGACCACCGTAACGGCACGTACACATATCTGGGGAAAAAACTTTCTAAAAGGCGCTCTTATTTAAAAAAACGGTAGTTGTAACATTATTAGTTTTTTAAATTAATTTTCGAAATTGGTCCAATAATTTATGACCACCCTGTATATTTACATGGAAATGTGTATAGGCTGGATACTATCTACAAATTGTATCGCGTGATGGAAAAATCGTTTAAAGCGCTCTACAGCACAGACCGTTGGACCTAGAGCTACGAAATTTTGCACGTAGCTTACTCCTTGGGTAGCAGGTGCTCACTAAAAAAGTTTTTTTTCCAAATTTTCATTAGATTTTTAATTAATTAAAACTCAATCAAAATGTTAGGGTTTATCTTCAGTAACTTCGAAGCATATTATGCGCCAAAGCTAACATTACATCAATTTAAAATTCAAAACATTAGCTTTCCAGTGATACCAGTTTTATTTTCGTGTAATGTTTTCGTTAGATTTAATAAGCTTTTCAATATTAGTTTTAAACACAATTTTGTAACAATGCCTTTCCTTTATATAAACGCATGCAACAAAACAGCAAGATTGTGAATAATAAATGTGGATATTTTAATAGCTCTCGTGCGGCTAAGGAAAAATAAATATTAAATTTCTCAATTTATTATTAACTCATACTTTAACATGTTTTCTAACATGATAATGCTATTAGACTGGAATTCTTTCTGTAAATTGTACTGATGAGTGAATCGAAGTAAAAATATTTACTCATAGGATGCAACATCAATTAAACCATACGAAGACGAGCTAGACGAATCACTCCAATAATATTATCATGTTACGATGTTTCAGATTAGAGATTAGAAATGTAAGGACATTTTTTCCGAATAAATTAAAAATAGATATTCTGTTTATTTGGTCAGTTATTTGAATTTTTGTTTGTTCACATTTGTGAATCACTTTTTTTAACATTCACGTTGAATGAAAGTTTTATGTTCATTTTCAATTATTTTATTTATTTATTTATTGTACACAACTTTTGCTACAAGCACAAGCTTGGCATCGTTACTAGTGTTACAACAAGAGAAACAAACAGATTTATCATCGAAAATATGAAAAGAAAAAGAAACTTTTAAAGAAACATCAAAAGCAAGAGGAAAACATTTAAGTAAATAAAATGAGGAGGAAAAAAGCGAACTAGAAGAGTTTGCAAGACAGAAATAATTTTTCAAGTGCTCAAGTTTCATCTTAGCATTCTTGTCCAAATTTAACAGGCTTTGGAGGGATGTATCGAAATAAACAGGATTCAAATCTTGAATTTCTTTTAAGAGCTGAAGTCGTGGATCACTATATCTTGGGCATTGAAAAAGGACGTGTGATATAGTTTCTTCCGCATGGACACAAATTTTCAATTATTTATTTATTGTACAGAGTTATAATTTTCGCTACAAGTACAAGCTTGGCTTCTTTACTAGTGCTACAACAAGAGAAACAAATTAGACAGATTTTTTTTCAATTATTCTAACCACCAAGAATTATAAATCATTACCCGCGTACTGCCACTCATCCAAAGAAAATATTAAATACTTTTTTAGTTATAGTGCGTTCCCACTTCGTACATTAAAAGTATTAAATATTTTTATTTGTGGGCAATTTGAAACGCTTTTGATTTCAAATAAAAAAAATAAAAAAATTTTTGTTGGAGGCGGAAAAAATTAGCACGGCGATGAAACTGGGATAACCCAAAATGATTTTCGAATTTTGAGATTCCGTAGAAACTGTTTTCTTTTTCATTTTTCAGATAATATTGTTCGAAGCTATTGTTGGAAAATGTCAAAATTACGAAATAAAAATAACAATAGAGAACAAACCATTAGATTAATTTTAAGAACGCCGATCCTGAACGTTTGTCTGTATAACATCACACAAAATCATTTTTGATAACACGTTGTAAGAGATATCCTTATGTGGAAGTATACATGACTGTTGAGAGGAGAGTATTCCTGCTTTTTAATATTTTATTATTTTTTTCAAACCTACGTCGGCCCACTTATCCAAAGTGTTTAGTGTTTTAAAGGTCGATGGAGAAAATATAAAATGGTCGCAGGGTAAATCCAAGCCCCACGAAAAAGTAAATATTAAACTGCCATGAAAAACCAGTCAGAAAAACAAAAAATTCTGCTTGTCACATCAGAGAAAACAAAGCAAATCGTAAAATATAGTAATTCTTAAAAATTTAACAGATAACATGAGAAATACAATCAAAACATAACAGATGGAATTTTTGATATAATTAATCCCAAATAACAGATTGCTAAAATGGCAGTGCAAAAAATCATAAAAGCACACACATTAAAAAAGAATGCAAACAGCTGCAGACATATATAAAGACTTAGACAGCATGCATATATGACAAAAAAACATATGATAACAAAATACATAGGGGAAACACAAAACAACAGATAATAATTTTGGTACAATAAAGAAAAAATAAATAGATCGTTAAAATGAATGCAAAAATAAACGCATTCTATTAAAATACAAAATTATAAAATAATGCAAACAATAACAGATATAATATTGCAAACAATAACAGACGTATATAAAAATTTTAAGAGTCTACAAATAACATCTATATTAACAGCTTTGAAATTAATATTTTATTATTTGAAATAAATCTAAGAACATTTTTTTATTTCTGTCTGCCAAATCTTAGTACTTGACCTGTTTGATGTAATGTTAGGTTTGGGACATGTATATTAGTGTCCCTTACATCGATAGACTATCGATACTATCGAACCCAAGTCGATAGTATCGGGTTTCCGGAACTATCGACTTTCTAAAAACTATCGATAATATCGATAGTTTTCTCCCGGGCAATACTATCGATAGGTGCATTTTCAATCGATAGTTTTAAAATTATCAACTGGAACTATCGATACTATCGATAGTTTCAAAGCTATCGACTGAAACAATCGACTGGAACAACACCTATCGATAGTATCGCCGGGGAGAAAACTATTGATACTATAGACAGTTTCAAAACTATCGATAGTTGAACTATCAATGTTTAAGGAACACTAATGTGTATATTTTAGTGCTGTCAACTTATGAGTCTAGTGAACTTTTAGTTTTTCTTACGCCTCTCAAAATCTAATTACTATAACTTTCACTGTCTGAGTTAGAATTTCCATAATGACAAGCATCGAGAACTCCATAAAACTGCTGAGTGAACTCTTTTTCCGGGGTTTTTCCCTTTACGTAAAAGCCGCGAAGGTATTTCTAATTGGTTCTTTCTACTTTTGACATTTCTCCTTCATCCGGGCCGCTTTGCGTGTAAGATTTCCACAAAGATCATGAGTTGGATCTTTCTAAAATATCTTCTGAAGATGACAGAAACATTTTTTTATGTACTAAAGAGATACTTGAAATACGCGTACATTATTTAAACGCAACTCCTTTAAGATTCAAATTTAAAAAAGATCAATTTGTGCAAAACCTCTCATCATTTAGCTTCTCAGCTTGCAACTGAAATCCACCTCTCCGCAATGCCGATATTTTTATGAATCTTAATGGTATTCAAATGAAATTTTTATATAAGTTGCCCTATATATCTGGCTTTGAAGTTATGAAAAAAATTACGTTACGTTTCGCATATGCACATTAAAATATTATTTAATACTAATACTTATATTTTCTCTAATATTTAAAGTATTTTACATTAAATTTTAATTCAATGCTTTTCTAACTTATTGTCAAGTATTCTGTAAGTTTCGTATAATTTGGCTGAAAACTGCGTGTTAGAAGCAAAAAACTTGCGGGAAAATTTGGGATTTTTAAAGAAAACCTTTATATCTTCCCGAATATTCTTACTATTTTTACGAAAATGCATGTATAATAAAAATTGCGCACATCAATCAAAACTAATGATGGAAGTTGGAAATCATTATCAGCTTACTGTGAAACTGCATGAGTCCTAAATCATTTTCTTCTTCATCAATTTCTGGTCGATCCCTTAAATGACATTGCGACCGAATTTTCAATGTAATATGTGAGTTCAAGCCTCTTCTTTATATGGTAGAAGTTCAAAGAAAATCCATCCAGCCTTTCGGGAGATATTCGAAACCAGCGGGAGTGGCCTCTCCGAAACTTTCTCGCATATGACTAACACGGGTGGGGAAAAAAAAATACACCGCACGCCAGAAAACGCGCGGTATTCCCTAAGGTGGGGAAAACGCTCGCTCCAGCATTCGCGCCTTTTTTGTGCCTTAGAATGGGGTAAAAAACCTAATATGAATTTAAAAGTCTTTTTTTTAACCGATTTAAATGAAAATTGGAGTCAAATATATAATTGTCACATTATTCTGTCACCCACATGTATATCGTACTTGTACGTAGTTATAGCAATATTCATCTTTAACCATCGAGAGTAATCTCCCCTAAACTCTCTCGTATACTCTTAAAACATGTGGAGAAAAAATAAGCTAGAAAGGCAGTAAAATGAACAAGCGTCCCTAACGCAGTAGAGAAAAAAAGCTTGGGAATCGGAAGCTTTGAGGCGAAAGACGTGGGTAGAAGTGGAAAGTATTAGCGCAATTACGCAATAACGGCCTCGCGTCATTGTGTGATGAGAAAAGACAAATAGGCGATTTGAACACCTTTGTTTCGACCGATTGAAACGAAAATTGGGCACGGATCTACAATTAATATTAGCAGGCCTCATACCAATTTTTATTTATCAAAGCCGTAGGGTTAACGAGTTATAATGTTTAGAATTATGCGATTATACAGACCGATAGACAGTCAACCCTTTGACGGATCTGGCCCAAAATTTGATACGGACCTACATTCCTGATGAGAAAATTGTGTACCAAATTTTATCCATCTAACTATTCAAGTTTTTGAGTTATCGTGTTCACATGAACGCGGACAGACGGAGACACAGACTTCCTGTAGACGTATTTCATCCAAAATGTTATAGAAACCTACAAATTATGTGTACAGATAACATATCAAATTTCTTCTCCACAGATGTAATAGTTTCCGAGTTATTGTGTTCACAGACAGACATAATTCCAAAATTGTGTTTTTCGGATTCAGGGAGCTCTAAAACGTGGAGATTTGTCAAAATTTCGTGTTCGAATTTTTTGACGATTACAATACTTTCTCTTTGTATACTTCGTATATGAGAAAGTAAAAAGGCCTACTAAATATGTGACATCCTTATGTGGAAGCATACCAAACAGTCGAAGGGAGAAAATTCCCGATTTTCTAAAGCATTTATTGTTATCTTCGTGAAATTAATAAGAGTGCTGGTAAGCTCTGGGCATCGGGGACGGAAGGTTCCATGTTCGAAACGGAAGTTTGGAGAGGGGGATACCAGCTCAGGTGTCGTCCTCGTCATGCGAGAGCGGCTTAAAATTGCGAGGTCCGTCCCAATATAGCCCTCATGTTGCTTCAACACTGGACGTTAATGTAAGTAACTAATCCTTTGTCCTATTGATTCAAAACGTGGTTGGAAAGGTGCGATGATCATCCACTAAATTTAATCCATCTTTGTTGTGTTTTTGGATTATCGCGTTCACATACATATGAGCAGGCATGGCGACAGACAGTTAATCCTTTGATGGATTTCGTCCAAAAATCTACAATTCCGATGGGAAAACCGCATACCAAATTTCATATGTCCATCTCTTTTTCTTTTTGAATTATCATGCTCACAGAAAAGCCGAATTTGTTTTAGTTATATAAACGTCCCGTTTGGAATCAACACGAGGGCTATTTTGGGACGGACCTCGTAATTTTAAACTCCGGTCTGATGGCGAGGACGACACCTGACCTGGCACTCCCTTTCCAAACTTCCGCATCACTCCAGCTGGAGGACGTTTGACCCCATGTATGATTTAATGCGCAACAGGTCCAATACACGACCGATCTTCTATGGAATCGGGTTTCCAACCCGGAAAACTTTCATTTAAACAACTTTGAAGCTGCATGCCGGCTAATACTAAAATTATGAATGACCTCATAATTTGAATCGTGGTCAGATAACTGAGTAGATGCCTGGGAGGACGTTTGACCTTCTACGCATGAGTTAAAGTGCAACAGGCCCATATACGCGAGTGATATAGGCGAGATAAATGGTGGATCTTCAGTGGAGTCGGGTCTCGAATCTGGAACCCTCTGGCCCGAAGCCAAGACCTTACCACTAGGTATGGCCTCCAGAAAAGCTGATGCAAACAATAGCAAATTTTTTTTTCAGGCTCGGAGAAGTCATAATCGTTGCGATTCATAATCTAGAAGTAGAATTTTTTGATGATCACAATGCTTTCCTTTTCTATACTTGATATATGATTATAAATAAGTATGACTTTTTGCATATATCCCTCCAAGTGTTTAAGATTTAAATCTCTGATTTCGGTGAAGTCAGAAAATAGGATACAGAATCAACTGATTCGTATATTAGGTAGATTCCTTATAGGAATACTACCTATTGCAATAGTTTTCATGATACGACTTCCGAAAAATTTCTGCAGATTTTCAGCGATCATAACGAACACCTTTTGTGCTGAAAGTTTTATGATAGCTGCATTTGCTTAGAATATAAATTTATCACCCTTCTGCCAACTTAGAACGCCTTTTAACCCTTAAAAGCCCGACTTCTCAAAAATTGATTTTAAAATGTTTTTTGCCTTTCATTTCTTGAATAAAAGATGAAAAAAATACTTTAAAATTAAGTACTCTTTATGGCAAACAACATTTTGCTAACAACTGACAGCACTGGGCTTTATTTCAGAAAAGAATTTTCTTGATAAAATTCTATAACATTAAATACAGATGAATTTTAATAAATAATAATACGAATAAGGAATTTCCTTCAACATTGTAGAATATAAGATGATATTCTCAAGCCTACAAACAAAGCTAAAAAGATGCAACCTCGTGTGAAAAGCATCAATTTATTTTTATTTTTTTTACCACCACTCTTTCTGCCATCTATAGGTTGTAAGTTTATTTAATAAAAATTTCAATATGTATTCTATTGGCAACAGCAGGCATTAGAGCTTCAGTCCTATTCTCAAGATTTTAGAAGACAAAATTGGGTATGTTGCTTAAAGGCAACACTGATCATGTAACCTATGCGTGTGGTCCTTGTAGGAAAGCTCTCATCAGTTATGTTCTCTTCCACCCTCTTTCATCTTCATAGATGCAACCTTTTCGAAATTCGAGTACGAAATATTCTTTTGCTTATATCTCAAGACAAAAGGAATCTACCTTCGCTTTTCGGCTTGCCGACAGGAATTTCTTCTTATTAAATAAGCCGTTTGCGTCATATCTCAAGGAAACAAAAAGAAATAAGTGCTACAAAAATGCACTTAACAAGCGTTTACCTGTCATAAAATATCCATTCCGTTACAAGGTAGAAACATAACATAAACATTTAATCAGTATTCATTTATTTGGCACAGTTGGTTTTTTTCAAATCAGTTGAATCAGCGTTTGCGCAAATGGAGATGAACAACTCATTCGTATGTAAAAAGTATGAAGGACAAGGCACTAAAAGTTAAGCAAAAAAAAATTCACCGTTGCGATTAAGAAGAAAACTAGACTCGCTTAACACCATTCAAAATCAGGTTTTACAATGTACAGTAAGGAAAGTTACCTTCGACTCCCTCAGAAACAAATAATTATCGACGACTAATTCCTTAACACATCCTATATCTTTTTTTATAGTAAGTGGAAGTTGAACGATAAGGCACCTCTTGCATATGATTATTAGCCTTTTTTCGTATTACTTCATTGACCAGTCTCATCAGCGTGGCATTGAACAGTCAATTCTTGCTACCTCTATGACAGGTTTCTTTGAAAACATTGAACTATTCTTGCGTGCTCTTGTAAGATTTTGGCATTTAATGATTATGTTTGACTGTTTTTTTTCTGAGCAACACGCAAAGCGGGATTGAAATATTTTCCTTCAAGACTTTATATCAAGTTTTTTCTCGCATGCGGCATTGTAATTTGAAGAATCGAGTGTGTATGTGGTTTCCTTTCTGTAGCATATTCAGTAGGTGATTAATCTGCGTATAAAATGAGTAGGTTTTCCTGGTTCACATTTCTTTACTTGTAGAATCTTTCATTTAATTCGTCTCCACCTCTATTCGGAAAGAAATTCTTATAATGGAAGTAAGTTCAAATTTACTTTTCTCTCTGACTAGAAATACAAAACGACTAACGACAGCGACCATATTTTTTTCTTTGTATATCTTTTAATAAAACAAACATGTTGAAAGCTTATAAGAAAGTTTGTCAGTATTTTAAATTTATATATTTTTTGAACCCTTTCGAAGTCCGAGGGAAGTATACTTCCCACAAAATTCATCGTTTTTAAATGCAATTTTTAAGGTTGACGTAAGTTCTAGCCAAATTTTTAGAAGAAAAACCCTAGACATTCCAATTTCTTATCTCAAACCATAACGAAATGTCAATTAATTAATAAAATTAATTAACAAGAAATTAATGTCATACAATAAGCTAAATGAATTTCTTTTCTTATATTAATCGCAATCCCAAAGTTATTTAATTATAACACTACTAGGAAAAAAATGTCCCGTTAAAGGGGCATAAAGGTAAAAAAAATGAACAAAAAATTTATTTATGTTTCGTTCATGAACGAAATGATCATAAACGATTTTTTTAATAAATGATACAGTAACTAATTAAATACAGTTACTGAAACAATGCAAATTATCGTTGTAAAATATACTTAAAACTAATTTTAAAAATTTATTAAAGTTAGAGAAAAAAAATTGCAAAGAAATAGCATTTGTATCAGTGAAAAGCTAACTTTTTTAAAGTTTTAAGTGGTCTAAAAATAGTTTTTTAGGAAAAAAATTAAAAACTTATTAAAGTCAGAAAAAAATTGTATAGAAATAGCATTTGCATCACTAATAAGCTAATGTTTTGAATTGTAAAGTGGTGTAAAAATAGTTTTTGTGCGATGATATGCTTTGAAGTTAGTGAGATAAAACCTTAAAATTTCAATTAATTTTTGATTAAAAATATAATTAAAATTTTGATAAACACTTTCTCAATGGGTACTTACTAAGAAGTAACTAACTACTAAATTTTGTAGCTGTAGGTCCAACGGTCTGACCAGCAGAGCGTTTTGAAAGATTTTTGCATCAAGCATGTCGCATCATGGAATTTAGAGGTAGTATCCAGCCCCGTATCATGATAATATTCCTAAGAACCGGGGTCTTTGCTTTTGAAACAGTTGACTTCAAATATAATACTTCTGTCCATTCCCTAACTTAAGATTAATATTACTAATCCCCGTTTAACATTTGTTTGGTATAACTAAAGTAAAATGACGTCCAGGATTATCTGAGATTGCTCCTTTTTTCGACGCTTTATCCAGTTTTCGAAAATGACTCTCATTTGTACCAATTTTGAATAAAAGTCCATGATTTACCTATAAATAAATAATTCATAATTGAAAATGAAAGAAAAATTATCCTTCACAACGTTTAATAGTAAGGTTACCAACCTTCCTCCTTTTGTAAGTTCTGTCCTTCCTCGAAAAATGTACAATAAATGATGCTACAAATGTTTTTATTATGCATTTATCATATAACTAGAAGATGTGTGCCCGTCTAATACGGACTTTTAGCTTGCCAACAATATCTCAGATATGATTGTCACAGATTTATTAACGAAAGTTGTAGTAGAAAATCTCATGCACATTGGCAGAGTGCTTAAGAAATAAAAAAAGGATGAAAAATATTAATGATGAATCAATTGGCACTAACTTTCGTTTTGCAAAATATATCAGAATTAATGACTAAAATTGGATTGAAACAAATAGTGATTCGCAATAGAATGCACCACAAATTCAAATCTTATGAAAGAACCCTTTTAACAAAAAACAAGTTATTCTAAATTCATAGCATGAAAAAATAACATTACTTTTAACAATTAATTTCGTTTTATCTAATTAAAATAATAAAAAATCAAATTAAAATCTTCTGAAAGAACTATTTTTAATAGCTTAACAAACAGAACTCATTTAACAACACTCAAATCATGACTTTAAAAGCAATTAATAAAAAAAAATTTAAAAGATAACAAATAGTGATTCGCAATACAATATAAAAACGAAAGCATTCATTATTAAGTAAATCAAGTAACTCATTTACCAACACTCAAACCAGAACTAGTTAAAATCAAATAGTGAAAAAACTTTAAAGATACTTATCCTTTATTGCAATAACGATATTCCGCTGATAAAAAAACTTCTAACTGATCGGTGAAGCAAAAATACTATAATGAATCAAGATAAAAGGGTAGTGGAATTATTTTACCGCGCGTGGGTGAAACAGCATAAATAATAAAAAAAAATCCCTTTCGGAAAGCTGTTAATGTTATTGATCAATATAGACATTGACAATGACTTTATTGTTTCCAAACATTGCAGTATTTAAGTCGTGATTCTGTTTTCATGACGTTCAATTTTTTACTATATCAAGGTTTTATCATTCTACTCAAAAGGTTATGCTAGATTTATTGGTCAGCAAATTTCTAAATTTTTTTTATATCCCAACACATAATCATTCAACAGGTAGGATTCATAAAGAAATAAACATCCCAGAAGTGTAAATATCCCCTAAGTAACATTAAGCCAGCCTATTTGAAACGGTAGCAAGAAATTAACAGTTGACACGAATGAAGAACGACTCCAGATTTAAAAATTAGTTTATTTAATCTAGATTACCATATAATTGTGGGAACATTACTTTGACATATGCTAAAATCACATTACATGAAACATTTAAACACTTCTAGCATGGGCTCATTTAGAGAACTCCCTGGTTACAGAGATAATAGTCACTAAATTCTTAACACATAAGAGAATAAAAGTTATTGAATAATGTGTGTGGAAAATTAAATACGTGTGTTTGAAGTATAGGATATGAATGCAGCCATTTTGAACAGTGAATTTAAATCTCCATCGACAGTTAAAAGCAAATAGTCAGGCAGAAAACCCCAAAACAATTTTAAAGTTAACGAGCTATTTTTCAATATCAATTAGGAAAAATGAATCTCTTATTTAGATATCTTTTTTGGCTATTTCATATTAAATTTATTAAACCAATCTTGGTACCGCCATGTTTTATTAAATGTCAAATTAAAGTAATCTGTCAAATTAACTAATTATCAAATTGACTATTAAATTAAATATTTAATTAATTGTGACGAAATCTTCTCTAAAACATTTTTTTATGGCTCATAGTATTTGTCAGCAATAGTTTGGATTTATCTTAATATAAATAGAAGTCATTGTGGCTATGTATGTATGCGCCACATCTCCTCCTAAACAATTGGAGAAATTTTAATCAAGCTTTGTACACTTTTTATTTAAGAAAAGATAAATGACGCTCCCAACTTTCCAAAGAATCTAGTTAAAAGTTAGTTAAAATTTCAGTTAATTAAAAATTAAACAATGCGTTTTTCCGCGATATCTCTGAAAAATTTTATCTCACGAAACTATATTTACAACATATAAAATTTCAAAAAAATTAGCTTTTCAATGACAAAAATTTCATTTCCATACAGTTTGTTTCTCTCAATTTAATAATTTTTTCAAAATTAATTTTAAACAGAATTCTTAACAATAATTCTTTATTGTTGAAAAACAAGAATAATACGAAGAACTGTTGCCAGAATACATTAACAGAATTCTGGATGAATGCTAAAAGAAAATTTTAAAAGTAGACGATTTACAATTTATATCAGGTCCAAATATTGATTTGATTTATTTTCATGCTTTAAATTAATGAATAATTAACTATTTAATTTAATTGTTTCAAAATATTCATTAAAACCTTTCTTTTACTTTAGAAATTATTAATAACATTTGAAATACCTATGTAACAAGTAATAATTTATGGAGAAAATTAGCTATCGGCTGTTTTTAAAACTGTCTGGTTCAATTGATTTTCTAATTTTAATTAAAAACGTTTCAGATCAGAAAAGGAATTTGTGTATTATAATTTTTATACAATAGTAGTTTTTACATAAAAATATTAGACATGAAAGCATTTTATCCGGATCAAAGCTTGGTATATCAGCTTCTTTACCGTATAAAAAGTGGAAATGAATGCGGCTGATGGAAGCTTTTTAACAAAGTATCACATGCATAGGTTAAAACGAACTCTAAGTTGGAGGGAGGGGTAAAAAAATCACTTTTCAGGCTCATAACTTCTAAGTAATTCTTGCTGTCAAAACACTTTCCATATAAAAGTAGTTTGTTATGATGTGATAATTTTCCTAATTGAAATTTTTTCTCCATCTTCGATCGTAGCGGAGCTATGGGGAAAACATAAATTGGGCGGGGGGGGGGATTTGAATATCGCTTTTCAGCTCGTAACTTCTAAGCAATTATAGCCGTCAAAAAAACTTTTAATATAAAAGTTATTCGTTATGATAAGGTGATAATTCGCCTAATTGAATTTTTTCTATCTTTAGTCGTAACAGAGCTATGGGAAAATGATAATTTGGGGGAGGGGATTGAAATTGGCTTTTTAGCTCATAACTTTTAAGCAATTGCAGCTATCAAAAAAGTTTCAATACAAAAGTTGTTTGTGCTGATGAGGCAATAATCCGCCTAATTGAAATTTTCTTTCTATCTTCAATCGTAAGGGAATAATGGAGAAATTAAATTTTCAACCCCCACCATTTCTTCCCCCTTTGAGCTGGATAGCCCATCTACGAACCCAGCCGAGTTTTCACTGTTCTTACAACATATCACTAGCCGTTTAAAATCTAATCAAAATTATTCCAGTTATCGAGTTCACAAGATAACATGGGCAAAAGCGTTATACATGTATAAATCTCTACTACTAATAGTAAGGAAAAGAACATTTCGCCCTCTATTTTCATAAGGAATAGAGCTGCAAGAATGAAAGATAGTTCAAGAGACTGCAAATTACGAGAGCTTTCCAACAAGGGGTAACATACATATAATCAAGTCAACGAAGGCCAAAAATCGACGAATAGAAAGCAAAAAATGGTGTAGTTTTGAAATTTCGCGCAGTTGTTGGGGGTAGTATCCTAAACGACATACTAAAAGTCCCCGCCTGTGGGAGGTGCTCGGGGGGGGTACAGGGGGTTTTAAAGGGGTGCATTTTCAGTTTTTCATAAATATCTCGAAAACTATAGGTTCTATCAAAAAAACACTCAATCACAAAATTAAACTACATACAATTTCCTACAAAACAACCTCTACATTGTCTTTGTAGCATCAATAGTTTAGAAGATACAGCGGAATTTAAAAATTAATATTTCTAAAGTTCCTTATTGTAATGATAAAATCGATTAAAAATGATGAACCAACAACCCTCATAATAACCTTATGCCTAGATAATAATTATACAAGGGTAATATTGCATGTGTCGGAGCGGGGGGGGGGGGAACAAGCCCATTTGATGAACAATTATGCTCCCTTCCTCCCCTCCACATCCTTTCCCCATCTTAAGTGTCCTTCAAATCGTAGTCTAGTCAACGAATTATAAATTTTTAAAAAAAAGGTGTAGTTTTGAAAATCGGAATTCGGCACAGTTGTTGGGGAAAGTGCCCTAAACGGCATACTAAAAGTCCCCCCTGGTTGAGGGTGCTCAGGGGGTACAGGGGGAGTTGAAAGGGGGGATTTCTTAGTTTTTCTTAAATATCTCGAAAACTACGGATCCTAGCGAAAAAAACTTAAGTGTAAACTAAATTAAATTTCGTACAAAATATTCCTACACATTGTTCTTAGTATGAATAGTTTAGAATATTATAGCAGTTTAAAAAAGTACAAAATTAAAATAAGTGGTTGAAAATGTTAGTTTTATTTTTATACATACATACCTACATAAAAAATATGCATAACCCATTTTTACACGTGCTCGTAATTAAATTTCACCATGTTTCTCTAGTATATGATCAAGTTCGAACGCCTTCTCTTCTTCCAGAGGTGCACCTTTGGTACCATTACAGGTGCCAAAACAGAAACACAAAATTTGAAAAAAAACACAACAAAAACAAAAATACACACATTTGCTAAACGTGTGTTGCTCTGCCGCTCCTTTGGTTGGAGGAATTGAGGAAAGATCAGCTTTGATATTGGTTGATGATTTGAGAAATGCTGCATATCTACAGTTATTCAAATTAAGTTCATCAGCAATGGCTTTGTACTAGGAACATCTTCTCACCGGCTTGTGAGATAGCACATGGTTTTGAATTAGAGATTATAAAAGATGTTGGGAATTTTTTTAGTTGATTTTTGAACAATGTAACTATAGTGCTTTTCCTTTTCTATAAATATCTGGTGTAATGTCGCAGCCACGGAATGCATGGAGAAGGGGATGGTTTGGGCAAAAGAAAGTTCTTTCTGCAGCTTTCTTGTAAAAAATAATTTAGATTCGACTTTTTCCTTGCCAGTCTTCATAAAATAAATGTTACTTTCTGATGGTGCCAATCAATCAGTAACACAACTAGGTCTACGTCTTTCCCTTGGGATGAGAAGTTGCTTTCTCTAACCCAGATCTCACAATATAGGCATCATCATTTCCTGCAGCGACTCTCATTTCAATTCCTTTAGCAGCCATTTTCTGTGTTAGTAATTGAATGTGCCTGGTCTTATTTCTTCAATGGCAAGAAAATGTTTCTGTCGAACTGTGACAGACTGGTTGCGAGTTTTTAAGTTAAACTCGGCATAGATATGTAGATTTAGATTATACCGTCTAAATGCACTCATTTGGAGTGTTAACAGAACCAAAAGACTGAGTAGGGATCTAGTGGAGGGGAACGGACGTGAGGGGAGGAAGGGAGCACGACTGTTCATCAAATAGGTTTGTTGACCCCCACTTCTTAATACCGCCACTACTCTCTACACATACAATACTACCCTCGTATAATTATTGTATAGGCATGAGGTCTTTCTGAGGGTTGTTGCTTCAGCACTTTTAATTGATTTTACCATTACAATAAGGAATTTTTGAAATATTCACATTTAAACCTCCCTGTATCTTCTAAAATTTCATTCTACAAAAAAATTTAGAACTAGTTTTGTGGGAAATTTAATGTAGTTTAACTTTTTAATTAAGTTTTTTTCGCTAGGATCCATAGTTTTCGAGATATTTAAGAAAAACTGAGAAATTTCCCCCCTATCAATCCCCCGAACACCCTCCACTAGGGGGGACATTTAGTATGTCGTTTAGGGCACTCTCCCCAACAACTGCGCCGAATTCTGAATTTCAAAACTGCACCTTTTTTTAAATTTACAATTCGTTGACTGAACTACGATTAGAAGGAAGCTTGTGATGGGGAAAGGATGTGGAGGGGAGGAAGGGAGCATAATTGTTCATGAAATGGGTTTGTTATCCCCCCCTCTGCCACACATGCAATACTACCCTTCTTTAATTATTATATAGGCATGGGGTTATTATGAGGGTTGTTGATTCAGCATTTTTAAACGACTTTACCATTACAATAAGGAATTTTAGAAATATTAACTTCTAAATCCCCCTGCATCTTCTAAACTTATTATGCTACGAAAACAATGTAGGGCTTGTTTTGTAGGAAATTGCATGTAGTTTAATCTTGTAATTGAGTTTTTTTGATAGAACATATATTTTTCGAGATATGTATGAAAAACTAAAAATTCCCCTTTAAACCTCTTGTACCCCCTGCGCAACTTCCACATGCGGGGACTTTTAGTATGTCGTTTAGGACACTACCCCCAACAACTGTGCCAAATTTCAAAACTACACCATTTTTTTCTATTTTTTCCTGACTTTTTTCCCGTATATCGTATCATTTTTGAATGCTAACTCCCAATTTTGCCACCAGGTGGGGCTGTAAGCGGCAACTTTACTATACCTAGACGCCACTTTTATGACTATAGGTCTTGTCATTCAGAAATTATTGGGGTGACAACGGACTTTAGCGGGCACCCTGTGTGTGTGTGCCACCGGTGGCTCACACTTGAATGCGGTGGCTTACACTTGGATATCCCACTGGATGGTACCACATAAGTTTTCATATTGCGCATTAGTTCTTCAGTTTCGCCCGATAAAGCAAAGCGCTCTCGGGCTGCTACCCGATGGAAAAAAACGCAATTTTCAGAGCCGGTGTGAACGTGTTAATATTCGAAGAACGCAGCCATTAAAGTTCGGTTCCTTGTCCAACTAGTTCATCACGCTGCGTTACACGTTTTCGAAGAGAACTTGTGGTTAGATTCCAAAACCACACGTTTGAAGACAGGAACGTTAAAATGAAAACACTCATAAACACAAAAGGGTTAAAGAAGACACTTTTTATCGCTTAAGCTATGCATGGTTGCTGTTCTCGAACTGAAGAAGAAAGTCGAGGAATTTCCAAAAGTGAAATAAACAAACGATTCCAAACAGATGCGCCTGATAATAAAGAAAAAAAAAAGGACTAGTTCTTTCAGTACCAAGAAGTCTTATCTTTTCTTCCATTTTATATATTTATCAATTTATTTTTGTGAAAATAAATATTCTTTATCTCGTGACTTCATTCATGAAAACTCTGTTTTCTTTTAGAGTTAAGTTTTTCAGAAGACAAGCCGACAAAAGAGTATAAGTGGCGTACTCAAATCTCTTTTCTTTTTGTATTTTGAAACTTGTATCGATAAGAACTTCAAACGATTCCGATTTATCGATAAGGGTAAAACCTACTTCAAACAGAAAACGCTTTGCGTATATTTATGAGATTTTTCTCTGGATAAACTATAGGACATCGAACAGAACTTTCGCTTTTGAAAGATTTCTTTTTTAATCTGATGATTTTTTTTTCAGGACGAAATATGACTACGATTCATTTCAGATAATTTAAAATTCGGAAGATAATTTCATTTAAGATAATTTAATAGTCGCGATATCAAATAGAGACAGGAATTCTAATAGATCGGAATTTTCACTTTATATATAAGATATTTCTTTATTATTTTTCATAACGTAACTGTACTTTGCACGTGCATTTAGCACGACTGCGATTGGCACATGACTGCCGGTAGCACGTGCCAGTTTTCTTTCGAGGTATAAAAACTTGTGAGCTCCACATCTGGATGCGAACCTTACCTGGACTGCAACTTGTTTCGTGTTCTGTAATCTCAACTGCATTCAGTAACCCTGTTTTTAACGTATGAATTTTTGTTGGCATTAATATTTATTGAAAATTCTTTTAAGCATTATGTATATTAACCCTTTGCACCAGTGGCGGCGATTGGGTGCAAAAAATTATAGACACCAGACTGCCTTATTCACCATCCAAGGTTAAACCGTGATCAGCGGTTAAATTGGAATTTACACGAATAAGCGAATGCTGACCGAAATGATAAGCTGGATGTATACCCTAACTGGCGAGTTGGCGAGAAACTCGTTTGGCTCGAAGGCTGAGGGTAATTTTAAAATTCGCCAACAACCGAGAAATTGAGATACCATGTCAAAATAGTAACCCACCTAGGGTATACATTTGGCGACGCATTTCGGTCAGCTTTAGCATTATCATGGCAGAACCATCATTTAATCGCTGATCTTGATTTAACTATGGATGGTGAATAAGGCCATAAAAAGAGAGTAGACAACGCAATTTAAAAATTTAGTTACAAAATTAGCTAGCTTTCCCGGACACTATTGTTTTCTTTTAATTCCTAGTTTTAGGCAGCTAAAATGAAATAAAAATTTAAATTTTTTCGCAAAAAGTGGGGCGGGTGACTGCCCCCTAGCCCCTTCCCGAATCGCCGCCACTGCTTTGCAATCCAAAAGACCAAAAGTGGCATAATTAAACACGTGTGAGTGTAAGGATTGATTAGCGCTTTAGGAAGCTGGAAAATATTATTAATTTGTTTCAGTTCCTAAAAATTAATCTGTGAGTTTTTGTTATTACAGTCGGACCTCTATTTAACGAATCTCTATTTTGCGAATTTCTCTATTTTGCGAACTTTTCCTTGGAACCAAGAACATTTTGCGAATTTCTTCGTAAAATAACCTCCAAATAGCGAAGCGCATTCTCTATTTAACGAACTTTTTCTTGTGATCAAATATTTTTTTTCTCCCTATTTCTCAAAATATTTCTGAACATTTCAAACTTATTCTTTCTTTTAACACATTTTGTGGCGATCAATGACCTTGAACTGGGTGTACCAGTCTCCTAACTCATCGAGAGTAGTAAAATCGCAGTCATTCTTTTCATTTCATCCAGGAGGTGCAACCTTCACTCTCCCCGTCCACTTCATTAGAAAAACTTTCAGTATCCCCCTTTCATCCTCAATGGAACTTTCCCCTTATCTTCGAACTTAATTTAAGTAATTAAATTTAAGGATGTATGTGGTAATGTATGCTTAAAATTACTTCTTGAAATAAATGCGATAATGTCATTAAAATTTATTAATTTTAATATAAAATTATTTTTTGTAAATTGAAAATACTGCGTATTTACGGACAATATTTTGTTTTATTCTGGTTTTCCTTGCATAATTCTTTTTTGATGGAAAACAAATAGATATTAATTTACAAAATAAAGGAGTGATTAATTACTTTTTTTAATAATAATATTTAGTGTTTATGAATTTAAAATCTGTTTTGTGTAGTTTAAAGTATTTTAAAAGGTGAATCTCTATTTAACGAATTTTCCATATAACGAACTTTTTTCTGGGATTTAGCGACTTCGTTAAATAGAGGTCCGACTGTATATGGTTTTCATAATAAGCGCTATCCAACAAGAATGTGTAGAAGATGCATCATTCAGAGTGTCGAATCTAACTCGACATAAGCGTGCAAAGGGCTTAAGCTTATCTTGGTAACAAGAATAGAATTAATTTGAGTTCTTCGAAGTTAGATGCACGTTGAACATGCACAAGCCAGGCGACTTCAGTATTAAAAATTACAAATAGCTTCCTACATAGGAGAACATTTTCCTACGTTATTGTACCTTCTCTGGTATATTGGAGTACCTTCAATGATTGCTTACAGACGTGATTTGAACACGCAACTTTCTTATACTGGAGTACTTCAATAGTTAATTATAAAACAGAATGAAGGAAAAATAGTTGAGAATTAATCAAAATGAGTTCTTTTATAGATAATTGGCATATATGTAATGAACGAAATGCTTTAATTTTGCAATTTTTTTAATGTAGCTTAAATTTTTTCTCTGTCTTAAATATCGTTCGCTTTAATACTTAGATAATTTATTTGTCAGTTCTGTAGTTTTAATAATTCAAATTTTTTGAAATAAGTTTAAAAAACGCAAAATAGGACTTAACCTCAGTTTGATGTACACAATATTTAAATAGACATAGACAGCGAAAAAAATAACTAAAGTTAAATTTTATGTTTAACGACCTTCTTTAATGGTAAATACGGGTCGATGTGGCCTAGTGACAATCTCGGCCTCGATGTTAACTATGTGATTCCACCAAATATTCACGACAGGCGCGGAAGGTTAGAGAATGAATTACCTTTTTCTCAGGTATCTACTCAGTTGTCAGGCTACGATTAAAATTATGAGGTGATTAATAATTTTAGTAGTAGCCCGCATGCCGCTTCAAAGTTATTTAATCTAAAGAAAAGAAGATTTTAAAGAAGTTTTCCAGGTTCGAAACCCGATTCCACTGAAGATCGGTCGTGTATTGGACCTGTTAAGATTAAATCATACATGGGGGGGGGGGGCAAACGGCCCCCCGCTGGAATGATGCGGATGTTTGAAGAGGGGGTATCAGCTCAGGTGTCTTCTTCGTCATCTGATAGCGGTTCAAAATTGCGTGGTCTGTCCTCAAATAGCTCTCGTGTTGCTTTAAAGCGGGACGTTAATATAACTAAAGTGAACAAAATATTTAAGGATTTTTTCCACGAATGAAAAAAAGAATTTTAAAATAGAAGGATAAAACGAGATGACGTATTTAAATTATGCTTTTCAGTTGATTAAAAGTCATGTGTTGAATTTCAAATAGAAATTAAAATTTTTAATAGTAATTAATTATGTAAAGGGAAATAACGAATTGGCAGTGAATTGATAAATAAGCAGTTTTATTTTCAACGTCATCAAGCTTGCATTTTTTAAAATTTAAAATATGTTAATTTACAAATTAAACCAATAAAAAATCGTTCAGTGATGCATTACATTAAAAACCTTTGGCCGAGAAAGGCACAACAGTAACTGCAGGGGGGTCAAAATTCAAGATGAGGTACTTTGAGTACAAGATGAGAGAGAGAGTGGTTGGTGAAAACGAAAAAGGTAGGCGTACAGTTCCAACTACTGGAATTCGATTGCGATAAAAAATAGTTTCAAAAGTGCCCACCAATGTGAAATCTGGCTCTGCAAGTACCTTTGGTAATATAAACAGAAGATGTGGGTAGAAAAGACTTGATTGATACTCAATTACAAGTAAGATTCGATCTGTTTCCTTTGAATCTTTTCCGAAAATTTAAATCTACAGCAACTTCAACATCAGCAAAAAAATCACCACCGATTTGTCTTTCAAAGTCGATAAATTCTGCATTAACAAGCATGGCAAGGAGTGCGTGTAATTGAATGCGATTATGCGAGCAATCTGTTAAATTTAAATTTAGGTCCAATAATTTCAATAGGAGTCCAAATTTTATTATTAAAATTTAGTTGTAATTTGAACCCTTTTCATATGGTAAAAAGCAATTATACACCCCTAAATGTTAAGTTTTTACTTAACCAAAAAAGTAAAAGTTTTTTCTGCAATTTCAAGCATACAGAATATTTCAAATTCTGGCGAAGAGGTGCAGATATCAGCATCAAAATGAACTTCAAAATCACAGCCAGAATTTTTAAATTCGCCTTCCATAATTAAAAAAAAATAGTTTAAACCTGAAAAATGACGTATAAAAACGACATGAATTATTTCATCATATCATTCCGATATTGCAAAATCATGGTTTCGGTTCCAAATAAAATATAGAATTTCAGAACGTAAAAAAAAAATATTTGAAATTCTAAAATCAGACCTTTTAATAAAATCGTCAAGACTTTAAACACCAAGAATTTTTTTCCTTTCAGAATTTCGACATCACTGGAATTGACGTATTTCTCTTTTTCTATCTGACGTGCGCTTTTTGCAACACAAACCTTTAATAGCACAATCAGTTTCACAATGTTTGTTTAGAATAGAAACAGATAGATGATAGACTCGAATGAAAAAGTAAAATAAAAATCAAGATGAAATGGAACTGAAAAAAACAAAGCAATAAAACGAAACAAAGATACTGAGAGCTAGAATGATAAAGTGTCTTGCCTTAAAAGTTCAAATTCTACTGGGTGTCAACTTTATCGTAGTTCTTTAATAGAAAGTTACTCAAAATAACTCTATGCGTGATCAAAACTTCATAAAGTTACAGATTAGAAGTGAAAGAAAATTAAGAGTTCCTAAGACAAGCTAGCGTTAAGATTAACAGAAAAAAAAGAATCGCAATTTTTTTAATCCTTAGTAATTTAAGTAGTTTAAAAAATTGCGAAATTGTGGATCTATAACGAGTGTATCTGACTTAAAGACTAATGCGGGTTAATAAACATTATAGAAGTTTAAGGGCTACAAAAAGGAAACTTATTTTTTTTACTTTTAGAAACGTTCATTTATTTCAAAAAGTAGATTATTAAAAGGAAAAATTAATATTTTCTTTCAGCTGTTTGCTATTTTTTCTCTACCATCTTTTATAAATCGAAGGAAATCTTGTTCCTGCTGGTTACTTTCAAAATTACTCCTAGGTGAATTTTGGCAATTCTGTGTCTTTCTGGAAACGTGTTTCCTTCTTTATAAGTGTAAATAACTGCTGGCACTGACAAATATTTCCAACCACAGATAGAATTTCATGCGCAGAATTTCAACTGATTTCAAACAACCTCTGTGAAATTCAAGATTTGTCAGTTTAGTTTAACAATGTCCGATTTTGAAGCAATATGAGGGCTAATTTGTGACGAACCTCGTAATTTTGGACACGTGGTAACAACGAGTAAAGTTCATGAATTTCAACTCTATTGAGTATTGGGAATTTCGGATAAAAAAACTAAATCATTCATGCTTTCAATTAACTCCATTTTTTCATGATCAGGCAATGATTCTTCTTATCTATATAATTTACAAACAAAGACTTATAAAAATGATAGCATTAAGGAATTTTTTTCAAAAGATTATAAATTTTTAATCTTAAAATCACGGTACGATAAGCATCCTTTCATCACTTGGCGTAGAAACAGCAAAGCATTTTTCGCCTTTTCCGAGTTATAGAGAGATAAGATCTCTCGTCCCTTTCTACTGCCCGTGTGGTTGCCTATTTTTGTTTTCACTCATTAGATTCTAAATATTCCAATCGTTTGTTTTATAAAAATATTAGATATTAAATGATTTCATAAATTAATTTTTTTTGAAATTTTAACATAGGTATCATTCTATTTTTTTAAAAATAAAATAATTTGTTAATTAAAGCTGTCTCAAAGTTAGAAATCTAGCGTTGGCAATCTTGAGTCGTCAAGATGGGTGATGGTTTGTTATGAAATGATGAATCCATGTAACAGATTAGTAAACGCATTGGTTTTATAATTCATAGTTAAAAAAATGGATATTTTATTGAATGTAGTATTTATTAATTTTAGTGCAATAAGTAATAAGTTAGATTTTTTTCATAGGCTATTTGCAAGCATTAAGCACTATTACTTATAGGATAATAATTAAAATTTGTTTAATTAATAAAATTTTTGTTTTAGCATTGCATTTTTGATATGATTTGTTTATTTTGTTTTGAATGTTCAGATGTAACATGTTGTATTATATATGTATATTAACAAAATAAATCACATAATACTATTTTAGAAAAAGAGAACAAACCAATAAAAACTGAATGTTAACGTCCAGGATGCGTCATCAGTAGAGAAATCCCGTACGATCGTGGAAATAATAATATTCGGTGTTTTCTACACAAACTTTAGCCTGAATGCTGAAAAAAGTTTGCTTCCCGAGAACACCAAAATATCAAACAATGAATTCATGTGTTTCTCACTGCACGGATGTACTGCTGCATTAGCTCATTTACTGGGTTAGTGAAGGTTATTCCTTATCTGATTTAGAATTTATTTTTACCATAGTGTAACTGTTTCCTCATGTTTCTTTTATTTGAATCAGTTTTTCTTTGTTTCAAGTATTAATTTTCGATGTTTATCGCTCTGTTTGTATTTGAATATATATATGAGGTGATACGATTGGACAGGGAAGAAAAACTATCTACAGGGTTTTAGAGAACGGGTAAATCAGTTCGGAGGAGGGGGAGGATAACATTTTATTGGTTTAGTGGTACAGCATCTGTACCAGCCCATATGCGGAGGAAAATATTCTACAGGTGGTATAGTATTTGTACTGGTAAAAAAAAAGTTTAAACCGCGTGTTTCAGATTGAGTTTTAAGATATAAAACGTTTTGCTTGTATTTTTTATGCTTTCAAATTCCTTATTATGTTAATTACTATATACAATTAGGAACTTTGAAAATTAAGTTCTAGATAAGATTTTTGTGTACGTGTGTATGTATTCGGTCGGGCCGCAGTTATGACATACTCAGTGGCGGTTTTTCGCACAGGCGTTAGAGGCGCTCGCCTCGTGACTTGAGAATCCAGGGGGCCTCAAAGCCCATTCGACGTACACAGTAGTGCTAAGCTGACGGGGAATTAGAAAAATTGGGTTGTTCTAGGGAGCCTCTAAACCTATCGACGTATATTGGAGTGCAATGCCGACAGAAAATTTGCGACATTGGGTGGGGGTAGGGGCTTCAAAATCTATTCGACGTTTATCGAAGAGCTAAGCTGACGGCGAATTTGCGACATTTGGTAGGGGGCCTCAAGTCAGTTTTGCGCCTGTGGCGTCATATTGACAAAATCCGCCACTGGACATACTTGATCTAATAGCTTTTATATGCTAAGATTAAGTACTGAACCCTTAATAACCAAGTAATTTTTTATTGTTTTTAATACTCACAAGATAATATCCGAGTTATTTCATACAGAAACAAGTTTTCCAGCAAGTATAATATAGAAAATAGATGCTTTCACACGTATCTCAGCAAAAATTACTAATTTTCCATCAAACTGGCTGTTGAAGGGATGTATTTTTCAAGAATGTAAGCTAGTGTTTTTTGTGAAGTGGTCCTAGAAACTCATTCTCTTCTCCTTGCGCATTATTGGGAGCAACATTGATTGGGCTCACTTGCACAGATCGAAAACATTAATTTCAATATTATATTAAATAAAAAGTACAGAGTGTCCCACAAGTCTGGAAATACAGGCTAAATGAGCGTCTACCGAATATGCTCAGTATGTTGTCGACCATCCTGCATGCATTGGGTCATCCTGATGGTTTGTGGTGTTACTGAATACAAAGCAAGAGAATGAGTTTGTTCCAATTACTTCAAGTTGCACTAGAGATAAATTTTCTCCAGTGCCTGGACACGTTTCTCCTTGTTCAAATCCATGTTTATAATCAACGAAAAAAGTTATATAATGATTCCTCGATGTTTCCAGACTTTTGGGACACACTGCACTTTCTCGAAATTCTTCAGTCTAGAAATAAAACCAAATGCGAGAATTATAAATGTTTATTCCCAAACATTATCTGTTACGATATTAATTTATTTCTGCAATAAAAAGTAACATATCAGTATTTAAATATGAATTTATTACGGAAAAAAATTACATAGTAATTTAGGAATTCTAATTTACGGTAACCTAGAAAAGTTACGGTACGTAAATTCATTGCATTGATTTTGTGTCCTAAGTCAAAGAATAAAAATGTAAAAGTAATAATATTATTATTACTTTATTCTAGGAATATGATTTTAAGTGACCGATTTTGTGTCACTTGAACACAAAATAAAAATGTAAAATAATATTATTATTACTTTATTGTAGGAATATGATTTAAAGTAAACATCACATAAAAAATGACGCAATTATTATGTACATACACAAAGAATAAATATATAACATCATAATTAATTACTTCTTTGTCAAGTCTGAATTAAAACAGCTTATTTTTCATATAAAAGGGTTTTTTTTTTAGCTAACAAGCATAAAAAGTGTAAAAAAGTTTCTTGATTATGAATGTATTTTCAAAATACTAACGAGAACACCTAAAATTCATTTAAAATACATAAGAAAAATTTAAAGTAATTCCCATTAGTTAAGCAATATATAACTACACCTACTTTCTAAGCAAGAGAACTTTTTAATTGATCTTAGACGTCTCATAATTGCCTGAAATATACGCTATTCAAATTTTAAGCAGCTGATTGTGAATTCAAACTAAGCGTAATATGGAACCTAACTGTTTAGTGGTGACACTGCTTGTGAAAACTGTTATAAATTTGAATAGAATAATATTTTAAAGCTGATGATATGTTATAAATTTATATGGAATAATGTTAGGAGTTCTCGTGTAGGATAAAAAGCATTAAATTTTTTTTAAATGATATAAATAAAAAAAGCTAAAATTTCAATTTTACATGAATATAAATATAAATAAATTATTATCAACAGAATTGAATACATGCAGAACAGAGTCAAAAAATACACATCTCACTGTATCTTAGCACAGAAGCTCATGAAGGCTTCCGAATTTTCACAAGAGTCCTCAAATTAATACTGACAATATAATAGTCACTACGGGAAATAAATATTGTTTCATCGTTTACACAACCACCTCAGTTTTATCAGAAACCTTCCACAATGTTGAGAAAACAAAGTAGAATCCATATTCTATTTTAAAGTAAATGTATAGGAATTATGCATCCAAAAAACACTTTTAGTACACTTGCGTCATTTATAACATACAGAACAGAGGCAGGATATTACGAAGCAGGTATTCAACAACAATACGTATCTTGAAGCTCTAAAAGTAAATGTGTCCGGCTGTAAATAGCTAATATTTATAGCAAGAGGCATTTTAATGTCTTTCTCAGATGATGGTCTTTGGGTCGAGTCACTAACCACTTGCGGAATCCAATGAGAGAAACCGAGACAATGACTAATATCGCTCCTCCTATATTGTAAAAATCTGGAATTAATTCGAAGAAAAGGACTTGAAGCACAAGAGACACCACGATATCCGAGGATGACTTCATGACGGACACAATACCGGCCTCTTCCACCTGGAAAGCCATGGTAAGAAAACAGTGGCCACCAAATCCGAAGACTCCCATCATCATCATCAGCAAAGAATCCCAGCCACACCGGGGAAAGCTATAATAGGACAAGAAATGAATCAAGATGGCGTTCTCGATCGCACCAATCACTCCAAAATACACCAATATGATGGAAAAATGAACATCTAGCATTTTTCGGAGTGACACAAATGTCAAAGACAAAATAATAATGCAGCTGAATGCGCAGCCCAATCCAATGTAATAAGAGGAGTCTGAATGGACTAGACTTTCTGGATCACTTATGATCTCTGGTAGACGAATGGATACTAAAACTCCTATAATAGTCACTACAAGGGCTAGTGACGAGATCACTCCACAAGGTTCTTTTAGATATATGCGTGCCGTTATCATAACTAGTGCAGGTACAGAGGACATTATTATGGATGCAGTAGCCAGAGGTAGGAAGCGGTAAGACATCAGATTAAGGTAAAGAGCTGTTGATCCAAGCAATGACCTCAGAAAAAGCATCAGCCAATGTTTCCTGGGTCCCAAGATGCTTTTGGTTTTGAGGACGGCTATGGGGAGACTGAACACCAGGACGCCTATATTTCTGAACATAGACAGTTGTCCAGGGCTGACATAAGTCAGTTTCTTGACGATGACAGAAGTGAAAAGTATGCAAAAACTGGTGATGATGACGTAGAACAGCCCCAGATAGGGTTTGTAAGAGAACTTCCTGCACCACGGTTTGTCCTCCGGAGGTGATTTTGATATGATATCTTCGGTGGAAGCATTGGTGACACTGAAGTGTTCAGTTACAATGAAGGTTTTCTTCCATCTGTACATGCTGTGAGTAGCCTTGGGACGAATTACAATAGCATTTTACTAAAAAGAAGAAGAAAGGCTGTCAGACGGGTAAAATATTCAGCATCTTAGAAAACAACTTTAAAACTTTTGCATTTTTGCTACGACATGCATAAACTGCATGCTTTTAAATTTATTTTATAACAGCAATATCGTAAGTTTTACTGAGTAAAAGTTTATTTCGTAATTTAAAATAGTCTAGATTATTTTAAATTTCAAAATTTCATACACTACTACAGCATTTAAAATAATCGAAACAAATAGACATTAATAATCAAATAAACATTAAAATATAAGATTAGTCATATATTCCTGATTCTACTGCAATTTTATTTACACTCAATTACAAATAATATATATGTTGTCATCAAGACGTCTAATTCAGTTATTTCATACAATAACTAGGTATTCAACTAGGTAATTCATGAAATACACCACAATTTTTTTAAATTGGTTTGCCTCCATTTTATACAATCGCTTTTTGTTTAGTAAATTAACTGTAACACAGCAATTTGCTTACTTCTCTATCTGGCGGCTTTATTAAATGTTGAAATTAAAATTTCAAAAGCTAAAGAAATACTAGAAATGAGCTTACATGAATGATATAGAATGAATTATCAGTCATTAGCCGTTTAAACGGGACATACCAGACGTTTGATAAGACGAAATAAAAAGCACTTCCGTAGTAGCGAAATTCAAGAATTCTAGAGCAAATTCAATTGAACTAAAAGCAATTTTTGAATTTGTTGCACTATGAATAACATGTTTACCAATAAATGATTCCAATGTAATTATTAGTAAATCCCCTTATAAATACTAATGCATTTGTTGCGAAATAGAATGTCTGTTTACGTGTGAATTTGTCACTTAAAAGTTAAATATATTTTTGAGTTAGGAAATGTAATTAAATTCGTACCTTTAAGATGTGTAGAGAAATTAGGAAAATTTTTGGAATCTAGGATCGAACATGGAATTGTTAAATAAAAAAAAACATTGCATTTTTCACTTTAAATTTAGATAGAAAGCCACCAGAAAATCATAAGTTTGTCATATTGAACGCTTGACAACATCTTTAATTTTTCCTTCTTCTTTTTTGCTGTTCTTATAATTAAGGTATATTATTCTTTACCAAGAAACTTTATTAATTTTACGGGTTCTTCCTTTGCATAAAAAATTCATATAAATAGAAAGGGTATTCATAAATATTCTGTTCGTTATAAAAAAACCAAACTATTGAATAGATTTTCCTCAAATGTTTTGTTCACAAATACTGTGAAGTATAAAGAAGGTTTTAAAGAGAGTTTCGAGACAATTAATAGAGTAGCTAATTTTTCATTCATTAAAAATTATGTTTCTATGTATAGAAAAGATTATTTCATCATTAGTGTTGTCATTCCTATCAAATGAAAGTATGTGTATTTTAAATCATTAGATGTCCTCACTTGCTGAAGCTTTATTTATATGTTGGAATATATGTGGTTACGTGTATTGCGTATTATAATAGCTCAAACTCACGAATTAACAAGTTAGTCGCCGCGACTCACGTCTGAAATTCGAACTATCTATCTAATTAGATGACTCCTTCTTCGCTATCTCTTAACTACAGTAGAGGAGGGGTCATCTGATTAGAAAAGTAGAAGTGAATCGTATTTGATTCACGCTAGATAACACTTGTTTATTTCCTAACGTGTTAACGACTTTGAAGAAGCCATTGCTCCACCACTTGACGATTGTGGCACCCACTGTTAGATTACTAAAGTTTTGGTTTGTCTCGAACGTGATTGATTTCAACCATACTGAAAAAAGTTATCAATGCTAGATAACACTTGTTTATTTCCTAAAGAAACTGAAGAAAAACACCTGGATTTCACCAGGAAGTTTCTACAAAACGAACTTAAGAAAAAAAGTAAAGAAATTTCTGATTTTGCGATTTCAAACATTAGAAGTGATTTTATGTATCTTTATAATCAATTCTTATCATGCAATTTAATAACGGGTAAAAACTTTTAGATCTTCTATTATTTCTTTTATAAAACATTAATCATCGTATATAATTATGATATCAAAATGTTTTTTTCTTTGAGTCAAGGTCTATAATATCATTAGTTGAAAAAATACAAAAAAACATTCACAATACAAGAAACGTGTTATTGTATCCATCATGATTCCAGCGGAATTCTCAAAATCCGCCCCAGTATATAGATTTATCATTCCTGCCAAATACATATTCGAAAAATATTCCAATAATTTAAATTAAAGTTTGTTTCGCAGGCTTGCGTGTGAAATCATTTTTATTTAAAATTCAAGTTTAGTTCCAGTCAAATATTGAGCGAAAGACATTGTATGACGTAAGTACATCTTCTAAAGATAAAGAATGAACTATATCAATCACTTTAAAATAAAATCTAAAAATATAAGATGAAGAGAGAAGTGTTTATATATTCAGTACACTGAAATTATGCAATATAAGTGGATGTAATACAATTTATATTTTATATGTACTTATTTAATAATTTTTATTGCAGTAATGTTCTGAAATAATAAACCAGAATTTTAAAGCTTAATTTGATGTGTTTCTTCATTTCTGAAATTCTTCAGTTATTTCAATTATGATGTGTTTCTTCTTGTTTCTGCATTTCTGAAATCAGTAATTTTAAAACCTTTGAAATTTTTTTATTTCCCTTTTTTCTTATTTCCCTTAAAATGCCATGAAAATTATTTTGGAGTCCAGCTTCATTATCTTACATCATCTCATAAATGCGAATACTTCAATATGAAAAAATATCGATTTCTATTATTCTAGGACTCGTGCTTATTTATTAAAACACAATGTTATCCTAAAATTGAAAATATTTATAGGTGGATGAACTGGTTAAAAAAAAAACGTTAAGCGGAAACAGCAACACCATTGCTGTGATGGCACCTTGGAAACAAGACAAACACAGTGGATTATACAAAAAAACATAAATGGTGAAATTATTTAGTAATTTTTCACGAAAACTCTATAACAACATATGATAAAGTTTGATATGTTGTGAAGTATCATTTTTATTTGAACATTAACTATATTTTATAGATCCATAAGCTGCTTGAAATGTTATTTAAAATTATATAAAAGAAGCTGTTCCCATTTAAGTCATTTATTTTCCTGTTTAGCATCGTCAGTTTCTAAAACGAACTAGATTAATTAGGATTCCTTTTAAATGTTATAGCTATTTTAAAATATTTTAACTACCTGTGACCCACTAATCTTGAAACTGAGCCTCTGCCATTAGAATACCGTGGCCACTTTTCATATACGTGACAGAAAGATAATTTAGTTGTAATTGTAGCAAATTTAAAAAAAAAAATTCAAATAACTTAAGAATTATTATAATATAATGATGTAAACATGATATACTCATATCTTTCACTTGGAAGAAGAGAGGAAATTTCCAAGGTTTTTCTTTTTTTGCTTGGAAGACTTCAAATCAATTCTTTATATTTCTTAGAGAAATAATATCGCAATTTTAGTTTCAATATTTACCGCTAGAGAGAGCAGCCGGGGCAGTCTTGCAATACAATCAACCTTTTGTTATCTTACGGGAAATAGGCCAAAATATGCAGACTTCAAACGTTTCTTAAAAATTCCAGTTTTTCGTAATGTGGAAATCTTCTAAGTGGATGATATATACGTATTTTATCCTCTAGTTCTCATTATATTTTTAATTAAGATGGATGCGACATAAATGCTAATGTCTGTATAATTCAGCGAGTACAAAAGTTTAGCTCATTTACTACTGGGAGATATTCTGCATGTATTGCCCTGGAAAACCCAAGATTTATTCTTAAATAAAACAATTGAATTCTTATTAATTAGCAAGAAATATGGTCTTCGAATTATATTTAAGATAATAGAAGAAAAATATTCGTGGTGTCATGGCTACGAAATGTTTCTTAATGTTTTTACTACGAAGCCTTTCATGCATGTAGAAGTGCTCTGTTCGCTTTGTTTTGTTCTAGAAAGATCACCACAGAAAGAATATCATCGGGCGACTGTTGGTATTCCATTAGTAAAACAATTATCGCGTAGGAAAACTACATTAGTTACTAATCAGATGACAGAAATTGAAAACCTATTATTGGTACTGTAAAAAATTAAATAGCGGTAAATATTCAATTTTTTTAAAACAAGTTTTTCCTAAAACTAGCTAATGCCGCGCAAAGCTTCTACGCCCCGTTATATGCACGCCATGCATTTTCGGCCAGATTAGCATATTCTGACTTCTGATGCTTCAACTCGCCAAAAATACAGCGCACGTCAACTCTCGCCAAGAAAGAAATTGAGATAAGCTGGCGATTCAGCGCTCCAAGAAAATTCTCCAAGAGAAAAAAAAGTGGCAAGTGGTGCGTGCATAACGGAATAGTACCCAATATACGATGTTCTCAATAGTAAGCTCCATGCTATTCAAATCAATATGTGAATTTAACACGCTGATTTAAACTATTTTGACATTGATCTGAACGTTCTTTAGCTCGCCTAGGCCCATCTGCTTCATTTCTAACTGATCTCTTAAATAATTCCATCCAAAGTTTCATTACATTGTAAGAAATATTGTGAAATCGACGTCGTAAACTCATTTTCTTTTTCGAGAAAAAGTTATTTAACACCAGAAAGAATATAGTAACAGTGTATGCCTATGAAGTTATGCTGCTTGATTGATTTATTGATAAGACGGGGTTGTGGGATTTTTAGTTGCAAAGGCTATCATCCCAGCATTCAAAGTTATGCCTAACATGGCTACCGGTTTTGTTTTGTAAACAAACCCATCGTTACCATCGGCAAAAAGAGAAATTAACCTCTTTTCTGTGCCACGTACGTTAGCGTTTTATATATACAGATTGTTCTGCATCATATGGTTGAATACTTATTCCGTACTAATAGAGTTAAGTGGGAAAGATCTCGTATCTGGCACTCGCAGTACTTATCCTTACTATGGGGTATCTCACAGAGAAGTCAATTCTCATGACATCACTATGAATCAATGGCACTTGATAAACGTGTAGCGTGCGCATAATAACTCAACTCGAAGAGCCGGCGATTTATTGCTATCGTCGTTAGGCAAATTTTTTTTTTAATGAGTTGCCTTTTCGCTTTCATGATTCTACACATTTTCTACTTTTTAATCGTTCTTTGTAAAATATATTTTTGTAGAAATAAAAATGATTTATTTTGAAGTGGGAGGAAATTCTATTCTTGTTTACTTACACTTCAAAAGTAACTACCATGTCATCTGACCTTTAACTGCACGTTGTCTTACTCCGAGCTTCCACGTGACGACCTTTTGCCTCTTGAAATTAGATTATCGCGGAATGAACACCAAAACCTTTTGGAGTTGCGATTAGTATTTTTAATCATCATGTGGTAAAAGCAGAACGTAGGGAGCATAAAAAATGGTAAAAGCAGGACGAAATGTTTATGATAATAAGAGATGGAATTTGATGTAGATTTTTTTCCTCTCTATTTTGTTCATGTTTTTCTTTCATTAGGCTTAAACTTAAATAATTTTTTCAGTAGAAAGACGTAGTGTTTTGTTTTTCTTTCGCGATGATTAATTTTGTGAATAGCTTTTTAAAACAATATACATTATTTTATACTTAACACTATACAACACTATTTCAAGTGTATTGTCCTGTTTTAAATACTGTTCATAGCAATTCATAATTCAGTCGAATTTCGATTTTACTGATATCCTTTCATCCGAAATTAGACATTTAACTCAAGGATTTCCTGTAATAAAAGTTGCCGTTGCAAAGTTGTAAGATTGAAATAACTAACTGCAATCAATTTTTGTTTCTCCTCTTACACTTACAGGAAAACTTCGATTAACAGACCCCGTCCGGACCAGGGCTGTGACGGATAACCGAATAGACGGATAACAGAAATATCTTAATATATATGTACAGTAACGTGTTTTCACTGCTGGCTAGGGAAGAAAATGAAAATAAAATCATTTAAAAGTGAATGATACATATATATTGTATTTAATTTTACAAAACGATCGATATAAACTTCAATATAAGAGTAGTAGTGTATAGAAATGTATTGACATATTGTAAGCCTATGTTTTTGGACGATGACGGATGAAAGAAACTGACGGTTAATCGAAGTTTTACTATACTTTCCCCGGGAACTTCTTTTAGAGAGCTTTGCGCCAGTACTCTCATATTCATGTTTCACAGATTTGGAAACCTATTTTGAAATATTTTCGTAATTGGATCGATAGAAGCGATTAGAAGTTTCGTCGCATAGATTGACGCCTTATCTGCACGTGCATCGTACGTGTCTCGAAGGTCGGTCCCCTTATCTCGAATATTTTATCGTTTACAGGGCCAACGACACTTGTGAGGGAGAAAGTAATTGTTCACTTTTACAAAACAGCTTTTTTAGGAAGCTGGATGCTATTCAAAATATGGACTAGAATTTATTTACAGGAACAACCGAGTTCCGTTCCCACGACCTGCTCGTAGAACGCAAGAGTCGGAGATTGAGTAACTTGACCGTACTGGAGCTGAAACTACTGGAAATACTTATTTCAGTTATAAAAATTTAGTTTTAATATTATTTATCCATACAAATAATAATGTGTGCAATATTTCCGACGTTCATACACAGTCAATGCTTTTTATTAATGTGATATTTCATGCATTGTGCATATTTTAAATCTTTATTTTATTAACTAAGATATAATATAATGAATTATTTTCCCTTGTCTTTGCATTTTGCATATAATGTCTGTATTTCTATACATCTAGATTTCTGTACTTCAAATATAGCGCAATGTCATACATTTTACTCTCATAGCTTCAAACATAGTACATTATTTTTTCATATAATCTTGAAGTTTATTGCCTTTATATCAGTATAATATGTAGTTTTAGGTAGATTCCTTATAGGAAGCTTATCTATAAAGCTTATCTATTGCAATGATTCTCATGGCACGACTTACGGAAAACTTTTTCAGATATTCACCGATCAAGACCCTTAGAATCCAAAACCGCCCCTCGTTCAAAAGTTATATATAACGTTTTTCCCATGTTATCTTGTGAATACGATAACTAGAGTAATTTTGATTAGATTTTAACCGGCGAGGGAAATGTAGTAAGGTCGGTGAAAATCTCGGCGGAATTCGTAGATGAGCTATCCAGCTCATAGAGGGTGGAAATGGTGCGGTTTGAAGTTTCATTTCCCCAATTCCGTTACGATTGAAGATGGAAAGAAAATTCAAATTAGGCGAATTATCGCGTTATCATAACGAACAACTTTTGTATTGAGAGATTTTGATAGTTACAATTGCTTAGAAAATATGAGTTCAAAAGTGATCCCCCATTAACTTAAAATATCCTTTAACCCATGCATGTTACACCTTGTTGTAAAGCTCTCATAAATTGCATTCATTTCCAGCCTCTTTCATTCTGGTAGCTCTAATCCTAATGAAAATAGAGGACGAGATGCCCTTTTCCTCATATCTCCAGACAAAAGGAATCTGTCTTTGCCGTCCGGCTTGCCGACGGGGATTTTCCCCCTCTTTTCATTTATATGTCATGTAGTGTAATTTTTTGAAAATAAAGTCCACTTACCAAACAGGATGGGAGCCATATGAGTTTTAGAGATGGAGGAGTGTTGTTAATATGTGCAAATAACAGTTACTTTATTATACAAAAGAAAAATCAACAAAAATTACATTTAACATAAATAGTTACAATAAATAATTAAATGTATTAAGGTAAAATGGTTAGATTTTCTGAACTTGAACCCAGGGCGTTCTAGATATTGGGTGAGGGCGAAGAGTTGAAAATTGGAACTGTCCCGACTAATCTGGGATGTCTGGTCATATTAACTTGCAAGAGGCCCAACACACGACGGATCTTCAGTGGAATCGGGTCCGAAGTTGCAACCCTCCGGACCAGATAGTGCAGTCAACGAAGGAAAAATAGAAAAAGAAAATGGTGTAGTTTTGAAATTTGGCACAGTTGTTGGGGGTTGTGTCCTAAAGGACATACTAAAAGTCCCTGCCGGTGAGGGGTGCGCGGGGGTACAGGAGGTTTAAAGGGGGCGTTTTCAGTTTTTCTTAAATATCTCGAAAACTATGGGTTCTATAAAAAAACACTCAATTACAAAATTAAACTACATAAACTTTCTTACAAAAAAGTCATACTTTGTTTTTGTAGCATCAATAGTTTAGAAGATACAGGGGGATTTCAAAGTTAATATTTCTAAAATTCCTTATTGTAATAGTAAAATCGATTAAAAGTGCTGAATCAACAACCCTCATAATAACCTCATGCCTATAAAATAATTATACGAGGGTAATATTGTATGTTTCGAGAGTAGTGGTGATATCAAGAAGGGGGGGCGACAAACCTATTTGATGAACAGTCGTGTTCCCTTCCTCCCCTCACATCCGTTCCCCTCCACTAGATCCCTTTACTCAGTCTTTGGGTTCTGTTAACACGCTCCAAATGAGTGCATTTAGACGGTATAATCTAAATCTACATATGCCGAGTTTAACTTAAAAGCTCGCAACCAGTCTGTCACAGTTCGACAGAAACATTTTCTTGCCATTGAAGAAATAAGACCAGACATGTTCAATTACTAACACAGAAAATAGCTGCTAAAGGAACTGAAACGAGAGTAGCTACAGGAGATGCTGTTACTTATATTGTGAGAAAGAGAGTTAGAGAAAGCAACTTCTCATCCCAAGGGACAGACGTAGACCTAGTCTTGTTACTAATTGCTTTTTCACCACCAGAAAGTAACATTTATTTTATGAAGCCTGTCAAGGAAAAAGTAGAAGCAAAATTATTTTTTTACAAGAAAGCTGCAGAAAGAACTTTCTTTTGCCCAATCCATCCTCCTTCTCCATGCATTCCGTGGCTGCGACATTACACCAGATATTTATAGAAAAAGCAAAGCACTATAGTTACATTGTTCAAAAATCAACTAAACAAGATAAAGACATTGCTGACATCTTTTATAACCCCTCATCAACACCAGGTGATATCTCACAAGCCGATGAGAAGATGTTCCTAGTACAAAGCCGTTGCTGATGAACATAATTTGAACAACCGTAGATATGCAGCATTTCTCAAATCAGCAACCAAGATCAGAGCTGATCTTTCCTCAATTCCTCCAACCAAAGGAGCGGCGGAGCAACACACGTTTAGCAATGTGTTTCTGTTTTGGCATATTTAATGGTACCCGTACCAAAGGTGTACCTCTAGAAGAAGAGGATGCACTCGAACTTGATCATATACTAGAAAAACATGGTGAAATTTAATTACGAGCAAGTGTAAAAATGGGTTATGCATATTTTTATGTATGTATATATATATAATATGTTATAGAAAGATATTATATGTTATAGATATATTGTAATAGATAGCCGATATTTTGAAATATAAACTTTCTTTCATAAAAATAAAACTAACTTTCAACCACTTATTGTAATTGTGTACTTTTTCAAACTGCTATAATATTCTAAGTTATTCATCCTAAGAACAATGTGTAGGACTATTTTTATAGGAAATTTCATGTAGTTTAATTTTTTACTGAAGGCTTTTTCGCCATATGATCCATATTTTCGAGATATTTAAGAAAAACTGAGAAATCCCCCTTTCACTCTCCTGTACCCCCTGAGCACCCTCCATCAGCGGGGACTTTTAGTATGTAATTTAGGACACTCTCCCCAACAACTGTGCCGCATTCCGAATTTTAAAACTGTAACTTTTTTAAAATTTACAATTCGTTGACTGGACTACGAGTAGAAGGAAACTTGTGAAGGGGAACGGTTGTGAGGGGAGGAAGGGAGCATAATTGTTCATCAAATGGGTTTGTTACCCCCCATCCGACACATGCAATACTAACCTTGTATAATTATTATATAGGTATGAGGTTATTATGAGGGTCGTTGATTCAGCACTTTTAATCTATTTTACCATTACAATAAGGAATTTTAGAAATATTAACTTTGAAATGCCCCTGTATCTTCTAAACTATTTATGCTACAAAAACAAAGTAGGACTTTTTCATAGGAAATTTCATGTAGTTTAATTTTGTAATTGAGTGTTTTTTGATAGAACCCATAGTTTTCGAGATATTTAAGAAAAACTGAAAACGCCCCCGTACCCCACGCGCACTCCCACCGTAATATGAACTATGTTCTTAAACATAAAACGCTGGACGGTCTGGAACGTTTTATTTAGGGAGGGGACATGAAATCGGGCGCTTGATCCATTAAATTTAGTAAAATAATTATAAAAAGAGGTGGGGAACTTGAAGCAGAGCTTCGTTATGATGTCAGTTCTTGGTTTTTAAGCTATTCTTATCATAACCGAATTAAAACAAAGGATATCCATACAAGAAACAAATAATAAAATTCTATTTTTATTTTTAAAAGCTCTTTGAGGAGAGCGTATCAGAACAGACTTGTTGTATATGGGGGGGGGGGTGGACATTACTTACTTATTTATTGAATAATTAAGTGATATCTTATAATTACACAGGTCTGCAAAAAAAAAAAAATACTTTTCGAAAATTGCTTTAGTTTTGAATGCTGATTTTTATATTATTTTCAGAGCTGATTACAAAAATGAAATCCATTTTCCTCCTTTAAGGATTTTTCGCAAAACCAATTTCATATTTTGTGGAAAATAACTACGAGTAGAATAAAATATTTTAAATTTTTTATTTTATTCCCTCATAAATATTTTACATTTATATCCTAGCTCTGTTATGATTTAAATGATAAATGAGTTTATAAAAAATTACAAATCATTATAGTAGAATTTCCTCTTTTTCTCAAAACTTTTTCTGCTATTATTTTGGTGGAATTGTCAGGGATTCTCTTTTCAATGTCCAGCAGTACTGGGCTATCAGGTTGATATTCCACCTTTCTTTTGATATCGTCTTTCCATTTCCTTTATGTCTTGATAAGATTTTTCTATGACTTCATTTAAATTTCCAAGATATACACCAACAGGCTAGTGCTCCGGTTTTAACCTGTTTTCGCAGGCTTTAGTGTTGTGTTTAACAGACTATTTACCAGCTTAGAAGAAAATCTTAAATAAATAATAGTTTATTCTTTCTTGGATAGAATTTATATAGAGCGCATTATTATTTAAAGTCTATAAATATGTCTAATAAGTTCATACAAATAATAAAAAAATAATGCCCTTAACGTTAACGTTGCCCTTAAATACACAAAATTCGTACAAATTAGACCTACGATTTATGTTAAAATAGTACCTAATGGAATTTTTAATTATTTTTCCAATAATTAGCATCCAAAAACTATTAAAATCGATAATTATACTAAGACAATTTTTTTTCATTGCAGACCTGTGTTAGCAATGAAAATTTTTAAACTAAAAAAATTACAAAAGCACGAATGAAAAACAAAACAGAAGAGCGGAAGCTAATCATGTTTCGTAAATGAGAATAGCGTACGATTTTTTATCTTTATACCGATACATTGATGGTTCATAAAACTGCTTACGTCAAATACTTTGTAATAAGAATTGCCGTAAAAATATCAGATATAACAAACAAAGAGAAAAGACACCGGTAATTTTCTACTTGTGCTATTAAAATATTGCAGCAGGTAGCAAACTTTCACCTTTCCGATTTCATATCGATGAACTCTCTCAGTGTGAACAAGATTCACATGCACCTCTTTTTACCCACAGATATGCACCTGTTGTGTCTGCAAACACTGAACACGAGTTTGTTTTAATATTACTGTGTATATTTGCAGTTAACTAAAAATAACCATTTTGCAGTTTATATGTTTTTTATGCTTTAAAAAATCAATGAGTAATAATAACTCGGATAAATGAAACCTGCCTCATTTTTTGAATCAAAGTTTTTTTAAACCCACTTTAGCCCACCCACCCGATAGGTTTAGAGTGTTACAAAGTGACACAAAGTTTAAAAACACGGTAATTCTATGCATAAATCTGGCTGGTCAAATCTTGTCCATCTAAGTTATTTCCTTCCCACAAGTCTTGCGCCATTAAATCCCAATCAATCAATCAATCCGTCCAACAAGAGTGGAAAATTGCCCGCAATTGCCTCATCAACTGAACCAGTTGTCTGTCTGTCATCCATTGACTTGATTTTAATAGTTAACCGCTGTATCTTTTGAAAATGTCAATCTCTAACTAAATTAACTAAATTGGCACTTTTGATAACATTTTCATCTCTATTTAAAAGTCACAACGTGTTTACTTCGTTGCATTATAGTATGATAAATAAAAATCCATTTAGAGTTATTTACATAAAAAGCAATTATAAATTAAAAATTATCAGATAATAATAAGATAAATGAAAAATTATCAAAATTTTGTTATTTGCTAGTGCCGCAGTCGGATTTATATACATTTCGCAATTTTCGATATTTTTGTCATTGCGGAAATTAAGTCGACAAATTAAGAAATATTAACAAAAAAATAACAAAACAAATAGAAATCGAGAATATTCATTTAAATGCATTAATTCATTAAACCAAAATACATAGGAAAGTTGCTAAAATGTATTGAACAATTAATCATTATGATGTGAAATTTAAATTTTGTAGATTTTAATAGAATTTAAATTTTAGAATGAGATGCCACCCTTTGTTTTTTGCCGTCCCCTCTCAGACACCATTTTGTACTGTGGATCATTTTGACGTTTCTTGATTTTTGATAGTTGAAAAAGAATGTCTACAAAGTTTTAAGAGGTCGCAGTATTATTTTTTGGAAAAAATTAACTTTTACAATAACACTTTCTTTTAGTTCTCGAAGTAAAATGAGTTCTTGCATTCAATTAATTATTATGTATCTATTTAATTTTTAGAGTGCAAAATGTTTAAGCGAATTTCCAAATTCTGTGATAATTAAAAGAAACTAGTTAAAGTTAGGAAAATTTAACAAATAAGAGAATAAAAAGTGGAACAAGAAAAATCTTACCTTAATTTTCTCATACGAAATGAATTGTATTATTTATGAGCTTCGTATAACAATTACTCCACAACTACTAAAAGGAAAATGTCAGTATTGTTTTGATAAGAACTTAAAGTAGTTTGTAGAGGAAATTCATTTTAAAACAAGGAAATTTCGGTCAAGCACCTGCGCGCAGAATCTGAAGTTCCCACCCTATAGAAACACCTGCCCCTTTGAATTGAACAAGACAAAATAACTTTTCAGATTTCAATCTTTATGAAAACTGCTCTTAGCTGTGTGATACGCACATTAAGAGATTATTTCGCATTATTTTATCACACTAATTTTTTTTCTCTATTTTTGGTGTTCTTACATTTTTAATATTCTCGATTTTAAAAACTTTAATAATACACACTTAAACAACAAACTTTAGTGTATAATAAAAAAATTAGGAATTTTTCAATAAAAGAAGATAGAAAAGTAAAAAGTTTTTATCTTATGGATAAGAGTTTAGAAACACAAGCAGGTCAGAACCTTTCAAGACCAGATAAATAAATTTAATAAAATCATTTTTTGAAAAGCACTTTTATTAATGTGTTTAAAAGTAGAGATTTGTTATTTTAATCATTTTGTATTTTTAGTCTTCACTTTATAATTCAGGATTACAAATATTATGGACTGTTGAAATTTATATATTCTCAAATTCACTATCAGGTGGCGCCACTAGTATGGAATCTAAATTGAATTAAATTAATCGATTAACTGACAATTAAGTACTGATAATATAAAAATAGGGTATTGTCATCCAGAACATAAAAGTGTACAAAATTTGAAACTCTAGAACAATCAGGAAGCGAGTGTAAAATTTATTACAAAATTCCATTTTTGCGAATATGAAATACGTCGAGTTAAATAAAAGTGTATAACAAACAGAATTTGTCAAATGTTGGGGATGGACAGAAGTTTGTTTCCTGGACACGTTAGTCACATTACCTGTATGATTATTCCACAGTAAAAAGCAGTCTGTGGCCTGGCAGTCTGTATGTTCAAGTCTACTACTCTTTAGAATCTATATTTGTTTTATTCATTAAGATTCAGGAGTTATTGAGCGAAATTCGATAATTGGCAGTGGATCAATAGAACTGCTAGTTTCCAGCAAATTCTTAATACAAATAATCACAAACTGACGGTGTTAGTAAAAAAAGGAAATGCTTATTTTAAAATCCCCTTTGCATTAAACAACTGAACGTTTGAAAATTATTTAAACTTATGACGATTCTGAAAGAACGCATTGAAATAAGAACAATAAAATCCGTTTAAGGAATTACTGATTTTGAATGTAATGCTGAATATTTGAGATTATTTTTAAAAAATTTTACTGTTATTAAGTTTATAATGAACAATCAAATTGGGCTCTCATTAGCATTACGTTAGAAAACTAGATTCACTCTGTACAGAAATCCTTGTCAAACATTTTGAAAACTATTTTTAAAGTTAGAATAAAATATTGGATAGTTTTCTCAAAAAAGCTCCTTTCTGCTTAATCTTACACTACGCAGAAATGCATCTGCATCACTTATATTTTTACCTTTCCAAAATTATTTTTGAATGAATCAGTAATTAATGAATAACATAAATTCACTTACTACATATAATGAATTATGTGTTGACTTGATTAATAACACAATTCACTTCCTACATTTCTGACTTGAAGCTGGAAATTTTCTAATAAGAGAAAGTTAAATTAAACAGTTGTTTCTAATTAATTCAAAAGGGTTTTTAAATTTTCCAATATTCCTTATAAAGGAATACTGCATAGATAATAATACTTACTTGCATAGATTTATGATGGAGTTAGTTTATGCTCACGTGCTAAACGTTCATGCTAAAATGGCCTACGACAATATAAGTTTAGAATTCATCGTACATCATGCAGGAGGAAGAATGGGATGTCACAATACAGTATAAGACAACGTGTAGCTAGATGACATGCGCGGTTACATTTGTCATGTGATGCGATTCCACATTTTGACTCTAAATGAATTCACGACCCACACTTTAACAGGTTGGCTCCTGATCATTCACTTTGACTCACGTTTGTGATTCACACCTACTATCTAATCAGATGTCCCTTCTTTACTGTAGTTAAAAGATAGCGGAGGCGTCATCTAATTAGATAGAAGGTCCGAATATCCGCGTCACCCGAATATGGTTGACGCGGCAGTCAACGAGTTAAGAAGATATGCTTTCTTGAGACAAATAAACGAAAAAATAAATTAAAACCCCTTTGGTGTCTAAAAGAGTTAAGCACAAATACTTACGGACAAAATACGCTTCAAGATACTAGGAAGCTTGCTGAGTGATACATCGTGTCACAAAAGTTTGAGACTAGCTTGTCATATCACCGATTTTGACAAGAATGCATCTTTCGGAATCCAGCAATAGTTTCTCCCCGTTGATGAGTTTCTCAAATCAATTTTTTAATACCTCCAAGAGTTCTTAATCCATATAACTCTCATTGATTATTCCATGAACAAGAAATAGCTCCAACCAAATTAAAAAGAAATTCAAAGTGGTATGAAGTTTAAATTCTGCTTGCTTTCCATACACTTGAAGAGGAGAGATTTCTTCTGAGAGAGAGAGAGAGAACTAGTCTAGACAATTGGAAAATATCGTCGGTGGATTATGGCACCTGCCATTACTATGTGTTCGGAATGACTCAAGTTTAACGTTCTGCGTTGCACAATTTTACGGCTTTCTGCCAAATTGAAAAAGAAATGTTTTTTCATAGCAATATATAAAGTTGACAGATTAAGAAAGCAAACTCATTTGCGTGAATGGATGAATTGTGATCGTATCGGTGTATCGGAAAATACAAGAAATTTCATTTGCGAATGATTTACTGTTGAATGACATATTTTTGCTTTAAATTGACGTAAAAATGAATAGTATTTATTCTCTCTCTATATATATTTTAATAAGGTTTGGTTTATTGGCGCAAGAGCCATTCGTTGTCTGAACTACGCCTGACGAAATGCCATATTTATGTCTATGTAAAATAAAGTACTTGGAATCATGCTGTAAAGCATTCGAAGGCTAAAATATTTATGAAAATGATTCTATTATGTTGGTACAAATGAGATCAAATCAATTATCCAATATATTTTAATAAGAAAAGCTAATATTTACATTTTAATAATACAAAAAAGAAAATACAGCGCTTTTTAAAAGGAATTTCACATCTGACTCCGAACAGCGAGAACACATTTTCTTTGCTTTTTGAGGATATAATTAAAGTTTTATACACTGCAAATAATTTCTCAGACGATTTGAAAGAAACGTACGAGAAGAAAATTAAGAATAAAGTAAAACTTCGATTAACCGTCAGTTTCTATTATCCGCCAACCTCCAAAAACGTAGGTTTATAGTATCACAATACATTTCTGTACATTATTACTCTTATAATGAATTTTATATTGATTTGTTTGTAAAATTAAATGCAACATTATGTATTATTGACTTTTAAATGATTTTATTTTCATCCCACGGCAGCAGTGAAATCACGTTACTAAACTGTACATGTGTATTAGGAGATTGCTGTTATCCGTCTATTCGGTTATCCGCCACATCTCTGGTCCAGAAATTGACGGTTAATCGAAGTTTTACTGTAATCGGAAAAGAATTACTGATTGAAATGAAATTATGTCTTTTCTTTCTTATCTCATCGTTATCCAAATAATTTTTAAAATATACCTAAGGAAAAAGTTAGTTCGGTTAAATTAGTGGTCTCAGAATATGTTCCCCGAGACATTCTTTACATTCGCGTTCAATATACAACTGTGATTCTCTATACTCGACAACAGTAGCAAGATGCTTAGACTTGAAAAAGTATACGAAAGGGGTTCACAAGTCCTGTTTAATTGAATTTTTAGTTTATTTGCAGTTTCGAATTAAGTACCATACTCGAATTTCTATTAATATATTCCATATTAAATTTATCATAGTTATTTACTTAACTATTGAATTGAATATCCCTTTTACGAGTTGATGAAACTGTTAATACTACATTATTTTAACGAAATAAGCATTCGAAATCATGGAGAATGAATTTTGTGGCTGTATAAACTACTGAGATTTTCTGAAATGGATTTACCTGTTTCACTCGTTAGCCAATGTAATTTGCCCCGACTTTTGAAACAAGAACGAAGTTTCACTATCTACCTACGATGTATCTTGAGTAACTGATTACAATGGTTTTAAACTTGTACGGGTCTATTCTCGTACCCCCGGTTGGGTTGGGAGACGTCACTTTTCCCGTTGTTAACGTGCGGAAAAAGTGACGTCTCCCAACCCAACCGGGGGTACCAGAATAGACCCCGTAGTGTGTGTGCTATGAAATTACAGTATAATTTTCGAATACTTTGAATGATCAGCTTTATAAAGAAATAAATTACCAAAGTCGCTGTCTCAAAGTTATTTAATTTTTTTATGTTACGTTATTTATCTTGAAAAACTTGATTTGCATTAATCTAGTTAACTATACGATGGATTTCCTATAAATTAGCTCACTGTTCGATTGATCTGATCTGATCTGAAGGGAATACCCGAAGATGGCATAATAATTTGTTGCATTGCCATTCATAGAGAAGGTTATGTCTTCTTTTGAAATTTTATAATGGGTCTTTTAGGGTGAACTCACAATTTCGAATTGCTGTCAGATTAAGATGATTACCCAATTTCCCTTGTTGGATTAACTTTCCATTATTTTCATAAGATGGTTGTTGTTGATGAGCCAGTGATCAGAAGATGAGAATCACACTATAGCTGCCATAGTAGTTTCAAGCTTTCATGCCGTTGTGAGATAGTTTGACTACGATTTAAAACATTGCCGCAAACAACGGCTATAGTTTACGGCAACTAATTAACTTGAACCAAGCTGCCTCGCACTACGAAATTACTGTGGACTCGAGTCTCGAATAAACAAGAGTCGGATCACGAAGTCGAATGACTCTTGCCACCAATCCATGGAGATCCTTCATGAAGCTTAAGTCGCAACGAAGTATAAATTAAAATAAAAGTAAATTGTTTTGAATTTATTGGAGGAAAAGTGATTCACACCTAAATTTGACCTTAAATTTCAGTCTCGCTTTGCCGACAGCTGCACAGTTGCCCATATCTGTTAATAGAAATTGAACAAACCGTTTTCTGAAATTTATATCTTCCTGATGTTACCTGAAGTTTATTGATGAAACATACACGTGATCTCATATTTTATAAATCTTACCGGAAGTATTTGCTTTATCTCCCTGTGTATACACAGTGGCTGGCTAACTACAGTTATCAGTTGTAGAAAACGTGAACGATACTTAAATAAAAAAAAATCGAAGGGGCCACTTTTCGCTTTTTGGTTTGATTCTGAAGTATCTCACATGCAACCGTAACGGTGCAGTGGCAAAAGATCATTATGTCACTCGAAAAGAGGAAGAAAACTTTTGTTTCGCAAAATATAATGGCAAGAAGGAAACTTTGGTTTTTAATATGAAATAGTTGAAGTTCATCAACAGAGATGTTACTGATGGGGGAACTTCCACAAATATTGATCTTATGCTTTTTCTTAAGGTAAGAGATATTTGAAATTTTCATGTACAGTGATATATCCGTTTACATGCTTCGTGTATTTAAATGAGATATTACATAAAAAGCAGTAAAAAATTCCGGTTAAACATGCATCTTATCATGTTTTCTAATTTTGTGTAAACAGTTATTTCAAACTTGCTTCAGATCATACGGCAGATTATTTTCTAAATATCAATGGAAACAGTTTCCCTTCCATGAATTCTTTATTAAAATCTTAGTATATAAGCCTATCTAAAATCTGCAAATGAAACAATCCAAGTGAGATGGGGTATTAGTCGCATTCCACTAGTGTAATTGTTACAAAAAGGAGATTAGAGATAGAATCTTATTCCATGTGATTACAGATTTTTTTGTTAATTTTTGTATAAATTCTGAAATGTGCCAAGGATATAGAACTTCTGTCAGATTTCATTGATATATATTTTTAAGCATTTTCAAAATTGTGTAACGCGATCAAAGACTTCATGGGCAGAATGATGCAAATTCCATCCTAGTAACGCATGTTGTTGTTGTCAAGACTTTGATTTTGAGACTTGCGTGTGTGAGGCAAAGATTTTTAATACTTCGGGAGCGGTCAGTTCTAGAAAGTGGACGAAATTCTTTTTATGTGAGTAAAATTATAAAAATTAATTTTAAACTATACAGATAACTACCGGACATCTTAGTTTCCATCAATTCACTCACCTAATAAGGATGGCAGCATATTTCGTAATTATTCACATCTACTACTTACTACTACATCCTACCCTACCACCATTACTGATATTGAATTACAATTCTCTGATCAATAAAGTTGAAAACTCGAGTTAAAAGAAAGATGAGCATTTTGGGTGCGTAAGGATCGAGGACCTTGAAGGATTCAATATCGAATCAAAGCTGGGCAAGAACTTATAAAATTGTACCCAGACATGGCCGAATGAATGATTTTAGATGGTCAAATGTTACATATTTCTCGAAGTAACAGAGTAAAATTGCATCAGATTACGTAGAAAGTTTCAGCGCATTATGTTTTATGAGCTTTTGTCATAAAAATAAAATTTTTATATTCTATCCACTTTTAATCTTGATTATGCTTCTGCAAAATAATTAGATTTGTTATGAAGAAGAGAATAAAACAAAAAAATAGAACCTATACTTATGATCAAACTTTAGATCTTTTCGGTGAGGCAAAAAATACAAATTCTTAACTAGTGAAAACAGACAAGATAGTCTTAGAAACAAAATAACGCAATTCAAAGAAATTTTGAAAGCACTTGATTAAATCGAAACATGCTACTACTATTTAGAAATAAAATAATTTTTGTATTGGAATGTCCTATATTATAGCTGATGTCATAAGATCCGATTTCTGACGTCAGTCTGGCACACAAAAAAGTTGTAAAACATCAATATATCGATTATTCTAGTCTTAACATTTCGACTGTTAGTCTGGAGATATTTCGAAAGAAATAAAATACAATACAGCTACGAAGTAATATGATGCACGTTCTTAATAGATTTTATTTCTGTTTGGAAATATTGATAAAATGTGAATAAATTCTAGTCTTTAATTCATTGCTTTGCCATTTTAACTACGTGAGCTGATAATATCTGTTTGTGAAAAAAGATGACCAAACTGTCTTATAGCTTACTGATATTTAACGAAATTTTTACAACTTTTGTTTGTTTGTTATGATTAACAGTTGACGTAAACAGTACGTCATTCTACCTCAATTCCCCCACAAAGCGAAAAAGAATTATTTTTCTACAAGCCAACATTCTTTCAAAATCCGTAGATATTTCTTCAGTCACAATCGCTTTTATGGAATTCGAATCACTTTAACGAACAGTCTTCTCTTTTACTCATGTTTGTTTAATGTTAGCTCATAAGTTATTTGGCAATACGACTTTTCCCTTCCCAGGCTTCATAAAGTAAATGTTATTCTCTGGTGGTGTCAAAGCAATCAGTTACATGACTAGGTCTACGTCTTGCTCTATTATAGCAATAATGGGATGAGAAATTGCTTTCTCTAACCCACATCTCACAATATAAGTATCAGCATCTCCTGTAGCGACTCTCGTGTCAATTCCTTCAGAAACCATTTTCTGTGTTAGTAAGTGAATAAGCCTGGTCTTATTCCTTTCATTAGCAGAAAAATGTTCCTGTTGAACTGTGACAAATTGGTTGCGAGCTTTTAAGTTAAACTCAGCATAGATATGTAGATTTAGATTATACTATACACTGATCTGATGCGTTAATAGAACCAAAGGACTGAGTTGAAGGGATCGGATCTGAAGGGAGGAAGGGAGCACGACTGTTCGTTAAATAGGTTTGTCGCACCCCCTCCCTGACACCACCACTACTCTCTAAACATACAATACTACTCTTGTATAATTATTATATAGGCATGGCTACTCAGTTTTTCTGAGGGTTGTTTCTTCATTTTTATTGATTTTACCATTACAATAAGGAATTTTAGAAATATACACTTCTAAATCACCTTCTATCTCCTAAACTATTGATATTACCAAAAATTTAGGACTATTTTTGTAGGAAATTTAATGTAACTTAATTTTTTAATTAAGTGTTTTTCGCTAAAACCCATAGTTTTCGAGAAATTTAAGAAAAACTGAGAAATGCCCCCTTTGAGAACCCCCCACCGGCAGGGACTTTTAGTATATCGTTGAGGGCAGTCTTCCCAACAACTGTGCCGAATTTCAAAACTACACCTGTTTTTTTAAATTTACAATTCGTTGACTGGGCTACGAGTAGGAGACTTGCGAAGGGGAACGGATGTGAGGGGAGGAAAGGAACAAGAATGTTCATCAAACAGATTTTCAGCCCCACCCCGCTTCTACACATACAATACTACCCTTGTATAATTATTATATAGGCATGAGGTTTTCTGATGGTCGTTGATTCAGCACTTCTAATTGATTTACCATTACAATAAGGAATTGTAGAAATATTCACTTTTTAATGCCCCTCTATCTTCTAAACTATTGATGCTACAAAAAAGTAGGAATTTTTTTTTAATCGGAAATTTTGTGTAGTTTGATATTGTAGTTGAGTGTTTTTCGCTAGAGCCCATAGTTTTCGAGATATTTAAGAAAAACTGAAAATGCCAGCCTTTAAACCCCCCTGTACTCCCGCCAAACTGTGCCAATTTCAAATCTACACCATTTTTTTTCCTATTTTTCCTTCATTGACTGGACTATAAGAGACGAACCCATAATTTAAGAATATTTCAGATGGAAGCTATTGATAAAGGGGAGAAAAAAGAATACCCTCAAAATATCTCAAATCCATTCTTCATTTCTAAAAATATCTTTAATTTCTTGGAACATCTTTCTTAGAACAATAAATGCTTAACCAAAAAATAAATAGAACATTATTTATATTTTGTTTAAATTTTTTCATTACTCTCTAATAAATGACAGATTCAATGCTTTTAGTTGTTCTAAAAGCTACTTAAAATGTTTGCCTTAAATTCAGTTCCCTAGTCAGAGTCTGCTAGTTGAACAGCCGTAATTTGTAGGAAAATGTAATTTTGAGTTTTCTCTAAAATGCACGCGCATTAATAGATAAAGTTATCTAAAAAAACTTAGTTTTCCTTTTATAAGATATTAAAATTTGTAACATAAAACAATTTAACTTTTTTGCAAATCATTATATTTTTTAATCAAGAAATAAATGTTTATATCTAATAATATCTGGAGTATGTCTCTAATTGATTTTATAGTTTTATTATAAGCTTTTATATTATTTTTGCTGATATAAAAAGGAAAAATAGTTCTGTGTGTTATTTTTTTATCAATATTAATTTTTAAATATAATTTTAATAAAACTGCTTTAGTCTTTGTAGGGTTTGCAACATTTATTCTTGCATCAGTGCAGGTCATTAAACAGTAATGGCACACACCACACCAGCGATGATTGTTTTTAACGTAGCGCATGAACTCCGAGTTCACAATATACGAACCTAATTAGTAATATCAATGACTCTGACTAAAAGGCATTCGAAATAAACCTGATTAATTAATTTCCCTGAGAAACGTTATGGCACTGCGTACGATAAAACAGTGCTTTTTAAAATGTGGGTTGCATAGAACAATATTGGGACAGAGGAAATTTTCAAAGAGCTATCTTCTTTTACATTTCGAAGAAGAAATAGGTCAAGAATGTCATCTTGACATAAAATATCTTACGAAAATTTAATGAATAAGCAATTTCAGTAAAATCAATTTTTTAAATTTTCATCCATTATTGCTTTATGTAAAATTCTAAAAATTCGGAGTTAAAATGGATACAATTATTTACAATCGGTTGTGGAGAAACGTGTAACATACAATTGTGATCGTACACATTTTGCAGTGGATATTTGGACGCGAGGGCATTTAGGGGACCGACCACAAATTGCAGAAGACGAAAAGGTTTTCGATTCGCCCCGTTTCACAGAAAGCTGATAATGATTTGAAACTTTCATCAATGATTTTATGTGCTACGAGCAATACTTAATTGCATTTTCGTAAAAATGGTAGGTATATTCGAGAAGGTATAAAGGTTTCTTTAAAATATCCCAAATTTTCCCGCATGTTTTTCTGCTTCTAGATTCCAGAGTTTTCAATCAAATTAAACGAAACTTATAAAATATATGACAATATACGAGCAAAGCATTATATTAAAATCTGAAATGCTTTGAATATTCAAGGAAATATGAGTGTTTGCAGTAAATATTTAACTGCGCGTGTTTGAAACATAGCATAATTTTTTTTTTCAAAATACACCTTGCCGAAATTTTCTTTTCAAGAGATGCTAAATGATGACTGGTTTTCCACAAATGGATGTTCGAATAGTTTTATTGAATTGTAATATTGAATATTCTGCATGCGAATGAATATTAATAAACTAAGCAAACAATTAAATTACAGTTCGACGATTACTATTCGAAGATTCAAGATTAATTAATAAAAATTTGTGAGAAAACCCCTTTATCTTTTCTTAGAGAGAAACAAATTCCACTCTCTACAATGTAAATATTTTTCTGAATTTTATAGTTATTCGACTGGAATTTTTGTATAAGCTGCCCTATGTTTAACACACGCGTAGTTAAATATTATTTACTACAAATTCTCGTATTTCCTTTAATATTCAAAGTATTTAATTCAACTTTTAATATAAATCTTTGCTAGCAAATTGTCATGCATTAAGTTTCGTATGATTTGGTTGAAAACTCTGCATCTTATAAGCAGAAAACACGAGACAAATTTGTTATTTATAATAACGAAAAACCAGCAGTAGAATTTTTTTGAAGTTTATTTATCTTCAAAACAGTGTAATTAACTTTTTATGAAATACACTTTAAATTAAGAAAAAAGCAGCTTAAAAAAAGTTGCCATTAATCCAATCAAGGAAACAATTTGCTAGATTGGGCCACCAATTTTTTTAAGCCCAATTAAAAGCAAAAATATTTTGTGATTTTCCAATTCACGCTAGCACAGAATGCAATGCATGGGCCCAAGTATGACATTTTATGCACTGTATCACTTCCTCTTCTCCTGTTTTTCCCTCATAGATGATATAAATGATACGTATCCTAGGTTTTTATACTTTTTGATCTAAAATTTGATGACTTTATGCCTTTTCATTGCTTTTCTTTGACTTTTTCCACTTTCAATTTATGAGGACTACTAGCGGTGATAACCTTCTTTCTAAGCTATTCGTGTAGTCTACGACAATAACCGCATTGATTTAAATGTCCAATCAAGGCAACTCTTTGTGGTCCAATCTAGGCAACCTTTGGCCTAGGCAAAATTCTTCGAAATTTAATTTTAATTTTTTTTCAGAAAATGACTATAGCAAATTGTAGCTAAAGAATTTTCCTATCTGAGGATATAATAACACATTTTCCTACCTAATTTAGAACTGCGTAAGGACTTTTTGTCTTTTGTTAAAACAATCGATTGTTTGTGCCAAAATCTAAAGACTTGTTCTCTAACTGCAACCACGTAACGCTTTCGCTTAAAAATGACTTCATACAGCGCATTTACATCATTATAACATAATTTGCCTATTTTACGGCCCAAATATTTAATAGAATTGAAGTTTTGATAGTGGTCCAATCTAAGCTCCGGTCCGAATTCGGCGTCTCTCCCCTACGCACTAGTTTTACGAAAATGCACGTAATTATTGCTCAGAGCACATAAAATCATTGATGAAATATTCAAATCATTATCAGCTTTCTGTGAAAAGGGATGCGCCGAAATCCTTTTCGTCTTCAGTAATTTGTGGTTGATCCCCTAAATACCGTCGTGACTGAATCTCCGCTGTAAATGTGTGCGATAAACGATTCTTCACAACTAATTGTCTCGATCTTAACTCCAAATTTTTAGTATTTTACGAATGCTGCTCAAGTTTTGAACACCATTGTAGTAAGATGCGTTTTATTGCATGCATTTCTTACAAATAGTTTGTTCGGAGCCAATCTAAAAATTCATCATGAAAATTTAGATATTCTGTATGTGTACTTATTTAAATCCGTTGGATTCATATACAGAGAAAACAACTGCTACAAGTTTGTGTTGTATTTAATCGTTGGGAAAAGGTGAAAAAATCTTCCTATGTGAGTTTTAAATCCGAACTATAGTCTTTACTCATACCAAGAAAGATGATGAGTGCTTAAAATTGTCTAACTACTTCCTATTTTAATAACTGTAAATTGTTTTATTGAAAATGCGTAACTTTGCTTCAAAAATAGGCAAGCGAATCAATAAGACTGAGGTCATTCTTATAAATGCAAATGATATTAATTTGTTTTTAACCATCTCGAAACGAGAAGGCATAAATTGTTATACACAATATGTCATTTAAATATTTAACCAGATTTCTTGCTCACGAATTTCGTCCAAAATATTATGGAAACCTAAAATTTTGGCGTAAAATCAACTTACCAAATTTCATCTTTCTATTTTCTAACGTTTTTGAGTTATAGTGCTCACAGCAGATAGACATAATTTCAAAAATGGTTTTTTTTTTTTATCTCAGGAAGATCTTAAAACGTGGAGAACGTTCTTCTTAAAACGTTTTGATGATTGCAATACTTTCTCTTTGAATACTTCGTATACGAGAAAGTAAAAGTAATTAAAATATGATCAAGCACTTCATCATCATACAAAATGCCATGAATCTGTCGAACAATCAAGCTCTATGGCCCCTTTCACATTATACGGTTTAACCGTTACGGCGCAAAGTTGTTTATTTTCTTTGCCGTGTCATGTTTGCTTTCACACTTGACGATTTACGCCGTCGGTATTTGAGTGCGGTTTCTAATTTCATAGCTGTTTCAGTATGGATCGGAAGCAGCAATATGGTCTTGCACCCATCAATCAAAAGAAATGAGAGTATAATCGCCTCGCTTTTGGAAGAACAACGAACGTGCAGATGAATGTCGGAATGTCTGTAGCATCTTTTGTTGAATTCCACAACCGAATAAAAAAATATACTCTGCGGCAAAATACTAACATTTGGAGCTGCATTCAACCGACAAAAATGGTAGTTGTGACTCTGAAGTAACTGTGCTGCCTGTTAAATCATAGGTAGGGATGAAACGTCCTCCCTCTGCTGTGAGTCGAAAGTTTGGAGAGGAGGTGCCAGCTCAGGTGTCGTCCTAACCATGTGACAGCGGTTCAAAATGACGAGGTCCGTCCTAAAATAGTCCTCGTGTTGCTTCAAAACGGGACGTTAATATAACTAAACAAAATCGCAAGTAACTGACACTTATTTTTAAATCTTAATCGTTTGTGTTTAAAACATAAAGTGTTATAGGACCTTTTAACAACGAAAAAGCAATAGCGAAAGTGCGACTGTTTATTACTTAGCAAAAACTTATACATTTTGTTTTTACCATAATTACATAAAATAAGTTCCTCCCTAGATATGGATTTTAAGGTTAGTGTAATAATTTTAAGCATTGCAAATGTATATTAATAACATATTACGTAAATCGATTATACATAAGTTGTGGAACATGGATTTCATTTGCGCGTAGGATTTTTAAAAAAGCCTAAACAACTCATTGCAAACAAATGTTATGAATATTCCCTTCGAAATATCACAACTTTAAAATAATTTAACATGGTAAATAATCAGATATGCTTTAATCACTTTTTATGACGTTAAAATAGTATACCTTTTTCTTGAAAACTATATGTAAGATACCACGCGTTGAAAAAAACTATAACGCAATGTTTTGATTTTGTATGTTTTTTCATTGTGGTTATATAAGCATAGCAGGGAAATTTCTGTGTGTTTGATGAACAATATTTTAAAAATCCTGTGTGTAAGTATTTAAAGTATAAATCACTCACCAAGCATCTCTTTATATTGAGATGGGTTTTGACTATATCTTCTCAAATATTTAAAGTACACTCATGCGCAATATCATGACATATTCATGATTTAAATTTTCAAATAAAATCATAAAAATATCGGAAACTTTAATGGAATCTCCGTAAAGAATTCAAAATACTGAAGAATTCTATAAGACTGTCGGAATTACTTATGAAAGGTTAAAAGTTTCTTGAAATTGCGACTTCAGAAATAAAACATATGTTGTTATCTTAGAATTCAGTCATGATTATTAGACACTGCTATCCAGATTTTTATTAATTTACATGAAATAGTATATTCGTTTCCAATACCTTATACATGGCCGTCTTATCCAATGGGCAAATTAGGCAGAAGAACAGTGCGCTATTGATCCAAGGGATCATAAAAACTTTCTATACTGATTTTGAACCAAAAATATTTATTTAATTGTAATTTTAAATATGTTATACAATTTCATATGTTATAATATGGTATAGAACCTAGTTAATAAAATAACCTAGGAGAATATAATGTTATCAAAACATTATAATGCTCCTGAATTATTTTTTTTAACTGGATATTTTGTTTGGGCGGCAAGCACTGTAAAATCTTAAGACGGCCCTGATCTTACACAATATAAAAATTAGTCAGCATTAGCACATTTCGAAATAAAATAAAATAGCTAAATTTTATATAGGAAAAAAATAACGAAAACATTAAAAAATTACACAGTCAACACTCAAATTAAACGAAAGTGCGTTCTATAATAACAGTGAAATCATTTAAAAATGACAAAGACAATAGTAAAATTAAATTTTGAAGCATTCTATAAAAATAATGGAATCATTAATTAACTGCAAAAGCTTCGAGAAGGCAAAAAGAACAAGTGACCTTGTGAAGGTGACGGACGGCAGCCGGATAAAATTCGTGCAGTGTGAAAGCATCAGCATATTTTCATACATTACTACTAAGACGAAGTCGTAACGGCGCCGTTTTTTCCAGTCGCGCACGCGGCTGGTTTAAACCCCAACAAACGGACTCAAGCCGCGATCGGCTAATGTGAAAGCTCCCACTCATTCCTTCAGTTTACCACCAAGAGGCGGCCTAATGCATTCTTGCCGTAACGGTTCAACCGTATAATGTGAAAGGGACCTATTTGGTAAACAACTACACACAGTCATAGCTGTATTATTTCATTATCCTACTGCCCACCTGCGCTTTTCATACCGGGAAGCGTTAATATTAATGGAAATACTGAAGTTCCTTGTGGAATTACTAATATAATAGCCCAGATCTGTCTCTCGGTAACGCTCTGACGTCACCAACAATAAAACTCGCCTATAGCAAGGCGAGACGTTAAACAACATTATTTCATTGTTAGAGAACCTAAATTTCAGTAATTTTAAATTTAAAAGAGTAATTGTCGTTCTAATTTCAAATTTAATAACTCTAAAACAGTGAAATAAAATTTGATATCCATTGATATAAAATTTATTTCGCTATGATAAATAGTTCCCGAGAAATTTTAAATTATATTAATCATATCTTTCAAATTAATTTCCGTTTTTTAATAGAAAGTAGTAAATTACGTCAGTAGTATATCATGCGCGTGATATAGTTGGACGCCACGATGCATATTATTATTATTTATTGCAATCGTGATGATATAATTTGATAATATTTTTTGGTAACGTTAAAATTCACACAAAGACATCTGAAGAACAAGGAAAATTGTTACACAACGAAAAATACTTCACACGGAATGTTGTTTACCAAGAAATTTTTTGAATAAAGAAATATGAAAATAAAAAAAAAATCCTGTCATAATACATATGTTTATTTTATTTGTTTTCAACCCATGTTAAACATTTATCTCGCATATATATCTATTTAAAAACGTCAAATTTGATGGGAAATCTCTCGAATGAAGAGAAAATTGGCACCCGTCATACCATGACGGGTAATTTTCTAGTAAAGAATAAAAAGTAAATTGTAGATCAGTGCTGTTTTCATGGATTCATTTTATAGGCAAATTTCTCAGTCGGAAACTTTCTTAGATAGCCAAGAATCTAATCATAAGTATCAAATTGGTCTTGAAGAGAAGTTATCAGAACAAATAAGTATATAAATATGGCAGGTAAAATGAATAAGAAAGAGAATTTCTTTTTTCTCCTCAGTAATTTCATTTTAGGGCTTTGTTTTCGCGTCTATGAGTTTTTTTTAGGCTTGCTCTTTGTCCTGAAATTCACGTGATGATAACAACTGATGAAAAATGAAAAACAAGCTTCCAAGAGTTGAAAAAAAAAACTCTGAATTAAGAAAGATTATAGTTTAAAAAACGTCGCATCAGAGAATACTTTACTCTTGATTTATAATTTCAATCTATTTTTGAAACATATAAACACTTAATACAATCTTTGTAATATTTGAACCACATTTAATTTTTTATTCAAAATTACAATATTTATTAAATTACTAATATAATAGCACAGATCTGTCTCTCGGTAACGCTCTGACGTCACCAACAATAAAACTCGCGCCATAGCACTGCGAGACGTTAAACAGCATTATTTCATTGTTAGGGAACCTAAATTTCAGTAATTTTAAATTTAAAAGAGTAATTGTCGTTTTGATTTCAAATTTACTAGCTCTAAAACAGTGAAATAAAATTTGCTATCCATTGATATAAAATATATCTCGCTATGATCCATAGTTCCCGAGAAATTTTAAATTATATTAATCATATATTTCAAATTAATTTCCGTTTTTTAATAGAAAGTAGTAAATTACGTCTTTGGTATATCATGCGCGTGATATAGTTTGGACGCCACGATGAATCTGCTCATTTATTGCAATCTTGATGATATAATTTGATAATATCTTTGGCAACATTTTACAAGCAGAGAAGTGTTTTGTTTTGATTAAGAATTTCGAAAAAGAATTCCTTTTGAAATTTTAACTTTTGATTTACGTTTGACAAGCTGAGTATTTTATGGTTATTGAATTATAATAAAATTGTTAAACAACGAAAAATACTTCACACGGAATGTTGTTTACCAAGAGGTTTTTTGAATAAAGAAATATGTAAATAAAAAAAAATATTTCCTGTCATAATACATGTTTATTTTGTTTTCAATCAATGTTGAACATTTCGAATATATATCTATTTAAACACGTCAAATTTGACGGGAAATATCTCGAATGAAGAGGCAATTTGTACCCGTCTTACCATGACGGGTAATTTTCTAGTGACATAATAATAACGCCTGCCAGAATACTCTATTTCTTGAAATAGTCTGAAATGTACAAAAGAACTTCTTCATTGGCGCTTCCATCCGTGAATAGGTTTGAAGGTTCATTGAAGTGGACAGTTTTTTTAAATCTTTCAATGCAAATAAGTTCAAAGGGCAGGAGACGATAAGGTAAGATAAAAGTATCGCTCAATATATTTAATGTAACGAATGCAAGTTTTGAAAACGTCATTTTATACGGCCTTTTGAAAATAACACTGAAAAATGTGTAAATAATTGGTTATTTCTTTTGTATCTGCTCACGCTGATGGATGCTAGTTTGGCGCTATGGGAAATCTGGCCCTGCACCCAAATTCCGTAATCGGAATTTTCGGTTTATTCCCAAGTTTCCGGACTTTCTCGCATACGAAGCACACAATGAGAAAGCTTTATAATCGTCAAAAAAATCTGATCTTGATATTTCAGAAAATCTACATTTTAGACTTTCATGAGTTCAAAAAATAAATATTTGGAATTATGTTCATCTGCCTGTCCATCTGCGTGTATATGAAAATAATGGAACGAAATAGATTGAAGAAATTTGGTATGTTATCCTAACACCAAAAATCTAGATCCGTATCAAATTTTCTATAAATGGGTCACTGGGACTTCAAATATTTCCGTATGGTATGGTATTGTTCCGAAACATACTCGATTCTTTTCCCTATACGACGAAGCTAAACACAAAACGCGGTATTTAATATATAATAATATATATAATTATATATATTATAATAATTTATATTTAATATTATAAATAATATATTATAATAATTATACGGGAAAGTGGGGTAAAACCGGGTAGCTAAGGTTCGAAGGCCTACTAGAGCTAAAATATTCGACAGAGAGCTCGTCAAATTTTATTAAAATATTCGTTGTTTATTGTAGTACAATGTCTTTCCAGAAAAGTCACAGTTTCATTACTTTTTAATCAATAATTTTTATATAAAATAAGTCAAACTACCTGGTTTTATCCCACTAGTGGGGAAAAACCGGGTACACATGTTAACGTTATGAGAAATTAGGAAAACTCGATTTTCAGTGGAAAAGTTGCAATCGTTTTTATTTTATTTGACAATTTAAGAATGTTAATTATAAAATTCTCATGTAAAGCAGTTGTCCTCTTCCTCCTTGCCACTGCAGCTTTCGTGGGCACAGCTAAGACAGTTTTAACATTGGATTAACTCTTCTTCTTTAATTAAATTAGAAAATGTTCATTAAAATATAAACAATCAATGCTTGATGTGTTTTTATCGTCTTCAGCGGAAGAATCATCAATACTGACTGTCCCGGTCTTACGCCATTTGGAGTACCCGGTTTTACCCCGAGTGCGGAGGTTATAGAAAACGAAATAGAACAGCGCAATTATTGGAGTAAATCCTTATTGTTTGACAGGGTATAAATCCTTAGTAAACGCATAATAAGCTGGACTAAAAATGGTTTTTAAAAATGTAATGATTTTCATGTAAGGATAGTTTAAAATCAAACGGACATTAGATATTTGACTTCTTAAATCAAATAAACCTTCAGAGAAGAAGTGAATTCAACAGCTGCAACACGCCACTATGACTGTTCCGTTTTCTTGACTAGTAGAGTATAATTCAATCTCTGTCCGCTAGAAAAAAAGAACTAATATTACCAGAATCAAAGGTACCCGTTTTTAACCCTCTACCCGGATTTACCCTACTCTCCCCTATATATATTAATATATTATTGTGTAAGTAATATAAGATAATCGAGGGGTGAATACTCCAGGTTTTTTTAAATTTGAAAATACTCTTTTAGCATTGTTTGGGCAACAGACAAGAACGGAAATCGAAACCAAAAAGTATGAATTTCATGCGTATGAAAGGTTTCTGAAAAGAGATTTTGACAGTTATATTTATAAAATTTTAATCTGCAACTAACTTTTCTGTTGTTTCAATTTTTGAAAGTATTTTTCTGAACTTTTTGTTAAAAAGCAGACATTATTGTTCCTGAAAAAGAGATGAGTGACAGGAACTTGCATAGAAAAAACCAAGCGAGAGGTAAAAGACATGGAACAAAGACATTGCTCAGCATAAATATTGCTTGAAACATTAGAATTCCCCTGAATTATGACATTTGAGGAAACTTGTTCTTGGAACTATCGGGTTCGTTCGAAGGGCGTAATTAGAGGTCTTTCAAAGACAATAGAATTCTGTTTGGCGAAACCCGAGTTCATCCTGCATTCAGGGTGATGAACATGTTACAAGGTGAATCATAAGTCTCCATACAAATGGTGAGCACGCATATACTACTCCACAAATGGTGAAAGTGGTGACTAATTTCTTTTTTCGTTTTGAGGAAGATGAACCAATTGAAAAGAGGTGCCACTAACGAAGGAAGAACGAATTCACATTCTTCTGTTGGCTGGGAGAGGTACCACCCGTCATGTAGCGCGTACTTTCAATGCAACGCACAAAATGCAGATAACCCATCACACCCTGTCGTGAAATTCAATATGACATGTTCCGTCGCCGATGCAAGCAGGTCTGGAAGGCCGAAGACGGCAAAAAATGAAGGTAAGTCGACGCAATTGCTAGCAGCGATGGCCAGGAGTCTGACGAAAGGGACCCGACGTCTCTCCGCGCAAATGGGAATCAGCCAAAGCAGTGTCATGCGTAATTTGCTGGCTAACAAGTGGCACCCATACAAACTGCAGATGTTGCAACATCTGACATGATCCTGACCCTAAGATAGAGTTCTATGAGTGGACACTGAGCATGCACGAAGAATGTTTCTGGTCAAAATTGGTTAGAGCGACTGTCATTGTGTGTCGACATGGAAGGGAAGCATGTGGAGCATATCCTGTAACATCATATGATACCATTTGTACGAATAAAATAAACATTAGTCTCCGCTTTCACCATTTGTGTGGAGACTTATGAATCACCGTGTATAATGAATTACTTTTGGAGGAGGGATAGAACGAATTAATCTGATTCCTATAGAAATATATGATAAATCTATGATCGGTTAGCGAACATCGTCTTTGAGTGTACGCCTTAGCCAAATGAGTTCAATGGTGCTCATACATACTTCTCATACTGTAAAACTAATAAATCTAGATGGACATTTCGTATAATATTTTGATATTGATAGATAGATCAATAATTTCCAGTGATAAGTTTTGATTCGATGGATTGGATGGATCCACGATTATCCGAGATTTACATTATTTATTATTTTTTCAATTATCAGACCGTTGTGTTCAATATGGGACGAAACGATAAACTACAAAGCTTGAGAGTACGTATGTACCAAAATTCTTGTTAGCTAATGATAACTTGAGATAAGTGAAGATTGCAAACTTCGCTTACTTTTTTTTCATATGAAGTGACTAATAGCTATTGTAAATGGCACACAATATGTTGGAAGCGGAAATTTATTAAGCCCTTGACATATTTGCATGAATTACTTATGCATTGAATTTTCATATTTTTAATTATATAAACTAATTTTAAATTATTCATTGACGTCATGATTTGATACAAAATTTATGTGGAATCCATAAGCATCTAAAGTGTCCAATGTAATTTCAAGTGAAACGAAATAATATCTTCCCCCAAAAGAATGCTTGATATGATTAGATTGTAGAAGAAACTGAATTGTCAAAGAGTTAATGATATTCAAAATTCTTGTGTTAAGAATATCCTCAAAGTTAAAAGTACGTTATTTGTGAGTTAAGTTTTATAGCGGGTTTTTTGTAGATATTAAATTCCTAGTCCAAGATTTAACAAAATAATGAACATAAATCTTTTAAAAACTTTTTGTAAAATCTGTTCTTGTTAATTAATACATTTCAGTTTAAGGAATAAAAATATAATGCCAATATCACTAACCAATTAGTATGAACAGGTAATAAATTTCTTTTATTGCTGATATTTTTTGAAGTACGATTATGTATCTCTTCAATGTACGATTAATTTTGATTGTTCAGCTAATTTGACTGATTAAAAGCCGTTTTGGAGACAGACGAGGAACTCTGGAATGGATCTTGTAATTTGAACTACAGTCGGATGATGAGGATGACACCTGACTGACTCTCCAATCTTTTAAAACCACACATGACTCACGACGTCCAACTTAATTGTTCCGATCTCATATGCTTGGGCTCTTCGATAGTATTGGGTAATGAACCAACGACTACGCAATCCTGAAGATGAGGATCTGCTAGCAGACTATTCGCCTACAGCAGAGGTTCCCAAACTGTGGTACGCGTACCTCTGGGGTACGCGGCCGACCAGAAAGAGGTACGCGAAGGTGATCTTGGTAATGGCAGAAAACACAAAACATAAGAATATTTTATTTCATTTTCTCAGGCTCATTTGAAAAATAAAAGTGAAAATTGTACTAGTCGAAAACCCATTCACGAAATAAGAGAAAGGAAGAAGTGGATTAATATCTTGTAATTGTTAGCTGTCAACATAAATTTATGCGAAATTATTTCAATGCTGTTTTCATTTTTTTGACGCTAAACTAATACTGTTTTAAGTAATGGAGTAAAATGTAAAGTCAAAAATAAATCCTACAAATTTTATTAAGTTCATTAGAGTCAGTTGACTCTTAAACTAACCCTAAGCCCTTGGCATTATTAATAAGTTTCTTCGCGCGAAGAGATGGTTGGGGGTGACGGTAGGGGGGTAGTCAAAAATAAAAAGACTAATCAAGGGGTACGCGAGTGAAAAAGGCTGGGAATCGCTGCTACAGAACTGAATTGGAGCACACCACTTTTCTATTAGATACCATCAGTTTTACAAATCGTAATAAGGGAGTTTACTTAATTTTTAAATTGCATCCTTTGAAAACGAAAGTGGTCATGTTTTGCGTTTAAAATCGGGTTGCTCATTATAAGGCTTGAACTATTTATATCTGTTGTTTATTGAAGAAATGATAGTAAGAATAATTACGTATCTTATTTTAATGTAGTTTTATTCATTTTTTTACAAGTGATAAAACCTTTCAGTTGTCATCGATAGCTTACAATGTGTTTATTTATGATGGTTCGTTTAGAAGGCTAAAGAAATAACGAATTGAAATTTTTATCTAATTATCCAGATGAAAGTGTGCGAAGGAAATAGCAAAAGTGTTTTTGATCGATAAGGCAGGGTTAATTGACTCCATTAATATAACAGTTTCGAAGAGGAGGGAGGGGGATTTTAATCGAGTGCCGGAATAATTTGCATCCTTTGCATTATAACGCATTTGAAAAAAAATCTATATATATAGGTCACTTTGCCATGCACACACATTAATTTCTGTCACAATTTTGACCTGAAAAGTTTGCAGAATGAACACTAAATCTTTTCATTTTTTCCCTTTGTTTGAGGCTCACAGAAACGATTATCAATTTTCATATTCTATCTATCGTGATGATAGGCGAACAGCCTGTGTTTAGCTACTACATTTGTTTTATCAAAAATTGTTGGCTTACATCTTTTGAAATTTTTGCAACTTTTCTACGTTAATGAGAATTTTAAAAAAATACATAATGAAGCAGAATATATCAGTTCCTTAATTTATCTATACATTGATGCGAAAGCCCTCGCATATTAAAAATGAGATAAGGAAGTAAAGTTCCTTTCAAATAAATAAGTAATTTAGAAATACATCAAAATTTTTGGGACAACCGTGGAGAGTTCATGGAAAATTTTCTGTAACTAAGTTAAAAAGTTTTAGGTGGAGAGCTAACAACGTGAAATCGAGTACTCAGTAAAAAATAAGGTTAGATGAAATAACCTTGCTAAATTTGTACTGATTCTGAGCGTGTTGGCTAGCTAATCTGCCGCTTTAGTCAGTTGATGAACGAAAGGAACAGGTTCCATCTCGATCTTCCTAGATAAAATCGTTGACATTGCTAGAGTTCTTACTCTGCTTGTAAGGGGAAAACAAAACTTTGAATTAAAATTTCTTTATAACAACGTGTGATCTGTAAGGAAGAAGGGACTTGTAATTTACCTAAAATATGATAGAAGAGGAAAAATATTCCTGAAACCTTGCAACATTTTAAATCCTGTGTTTGGAAGCAAAAATAATCAAGGGGAATATTTAAGAAACATCATTTTAACATATTTATACTTAATTATCGGCTCAAATGGGTATAATGTGCACTTCGTAGAAGACTACTTCAGTACCAAAAATTGGAATTTTAGAGGCGAAGCTTTTGAAGATTGCCTATTTAAGCATATTTATCGACATTTGCTGCACTGCACTCTCCAGCCGTAAATATTAAAACTGAAATTGTAACATTATGTCTCTATGGATTATACTTAATGTGAAGTTTTACGAGGAAAAGAAAAAGGAAAATTTCGTATTGTGGCAATCTTTCTCCAAGTGAAGGGTATGTCTTACGGAAATTGAAAAATCTCACATTTTGCATAGTGTCGTGGTTTTTCTATAGGTTTGTTTCTATTTTGACGACGCATTTCAAAACGATGACGCTCTTTGCAAAATGCGAAGTTTTTAAACCAGCCAACGGCAGTCATAATCGACGGTGTTCAAAAGTCAAAAATATTTTTAAACTTTCATCAGAAGAATGAAAAAACTTAGAAAATGAATTTCTTAGAATTTCTCCAAAAGAAAGTAGGATTAAAGGATAAGTCAGGAGGTAAAGTAAAAAAAAGCAATGACAAGGCTATTCTATATTTTTGTGGCAGAAATGAGTCCAGAAAAGTTTTTCACTCGTAAATTCTAGATGTCATAACAGCACTTGTGAATGACATAGAGTCGATAAGCTCAGAACAATCACACGTGTGAATGATTTACAATTGGAACTTTCCGTGGTGATCAACAAAACATCTTTATGAAGAAAAGGGCAGAACACGATCAGAACTCCACAGGAGCGATCATGGTAGTTTTGTTCTGGATGGAGGGTAGACAATCAACTATTCAATTTCCACAAATTATAAAAATGTATTGTAAGGCTCAAGAGCCGAAGTTTCAGTTAGGTAAGTTACTTTTTTATGCGACATTAATTAGAAGATTTCGTGCTAAAATATTCAGATGCGCATAAAACCAAACAAAAAAAAAGAAATTCTCAACCACTAGCAGAAGTTTTTAACTATTAATAAAGCAACAAATAAACCCAGTAAGAATAGGAAGCACTAAAAATTGACGAATTAAATGTTGTATTCTTTTCTAAAGATTTTATTTAAAGGAATAAAGTGATTTCATTGAACGTATTTTTTATTCTCTACAAATGAGGTTTTTAAACTTTAAAAACTTGGAACGCATTTTCATTTGAAATTTTTTTCACGACCCTACAGTTGAAAAACAAGCAAGAAAAATCGAGAATTAATTAATGATAAATAATTTAATTTGATAGAGTTAATCATAGAAATTTCTAACTAAATTTCTTAAAACAAAATAAAAAAATAATTTATTACAACTAAGAAATTATTTCCCATACATTTTTTTTTACTAATTGAGATAGAGAATTGTAAGACTTTATTATATAACTCACCAGACTAAAAATTTGTGATGTGTCGTACCATAAACGTGAGACAAGTGAAGAAAGCCTGATATTGAGTGTTTAAATGAAGACTTAAGTTGATAATGATAGTTGCGTTCCTTGTTGTATTTTGTGACAAATCGAGCGAATAACCCAGAATTAGTTATTTCCGTCCTTCATGATAAGAGAGTATTTGAAATGTTTAACAAATGGTCAATATATCCAATTTTTACAAGCAGCAGACGAATATATGATTCGATCCGATCAACACAAAAAAAAGTTGTTTGTCATTTGTACGCTTTTTTTTCTCGTACGCATTTGTGATTTTTCACAAATCTTTATTACCATGTTAGGTTTTATGTTCAAGATTAAGATAACATTCCGACTAAATGCTTACTTGTATTATTTGTGTAATGCTTCGATTGACCAATCTTGATCAATAGACACCATTTATGCTCCGAATATCTTTTTTTCCAAATCAAATTTTAATTACATTATTTGAATTTATTTTTCGCCCTCATATAATTTTGCATAATTATTTCGTACATCAAAAGTTTTTTTCCCCTATAATTTCTACCAAAGTTAACAAAACAAACATGTGAATTACAAATCAGCGGCCCAGCTCTTGGGTTTTCTTGCCAGTTCTTAGCATAATATGAGGGACCTAGTTAGGGGGTACCCCTATAAATGGACGTATCACCTGATGATGATTGGGCTTACAGACTAGGAATTGCCGTAATGAGACCCATTCTGCAGGGGCACAGAGTTCAGTTTTTATGATCGCGGGTGCAAGTCTTCATATTTAGCCGAATGGGCAAAAACCTAGGATCACATCTGTATTTGGAATGAGAGTAACGAAAGCTTTTATTTTCTAGAACTGTAGATTTTGTGCCAATATTTATAGTTTGTTATAATAGAAATATGATCTATTTCTAATAGGTAGTAATTACTGAAGAAGAAATTTTCTATTTCCACAATGAACAATCTAGCCTCCTGAAAAGTAACTATATAAGAATGAAAAACGTCTCAGATTTCGTCTAAAATTTACTGTACATTTTTGAAAAATTCATGTGTCATTCAATTTTACATTTATTGAAATAAAATCCATCTGAACGCTGAAATAGCTCTCTCGAAGAAAAAGCAATTTATCTTCGATCAAGATCAATGACAATACAGAATTTAGTCTTTTACAACAGAAATAAACTATTGTCGAAAATATTTTCTGGGAATTCTTTCCCAATTTTGAGGTCTTTTATCATCAAAATTTGACATTAATGTTTTAACGATGAAGATTTTAATCGTTGACGTTTTTGGTGTTGCAATATCCTCTGTCTAGTTATGCATTCCTTTTATTCTGAGATTTTTGCTTCTCATCATTCTGAACATTTAAAACTTTATTGTTTTCTACAAGCTGACGTTAATTCACATTTTGATAGTTTTACATACAAAACGTTATTAATTTTGTCAGACGCTTCTTTTTTTGTTTTAAATTCTGCCGAGTATTACAATAATCATGCAGCAATCAAGCAGAGGTCCCCAACCTGTGGTACGCGTACCCCCAACCATTTAGGACATAAGGGTTTAAAAAAGTTAGAGAAGTTTGTTTCTCCAAGTGAATACTTGCAATTTAATGACTATACGACTTGAATAGTTGATTAGTACGAAGTGTAATTTTTAGCTATCCTTATAAGTTGAAATGAAATAATTACAATCCTGGTTTCATTTGCTTTGGCGTTGAACTAATACTATTGTAAAAATTGAATAAAATGTAAAATCAAAAATAAGTTCTGCAAATGTTAATAATTTTAGTAATTTTACTTTTAAGCTAACTTAAGCTTACCTTAACATTATTGATAAAAACTTCTTTGCATAGACGGATGTTTATGGTGAGGGGAGTTGGATATGAATAATCAAGGGGTATGCGAGGGAAAAAAGTTTGAGAACCCTTGCAACAAAGGGCTCTTGTGATTTCCCCAGTCATAGAAATTCATTCAATTTTATTTAGCAAAAATCATTTAAAAATAATCAGTTGTCTCAATTTTTATTCGCCACCGCAATTATTTGTATTATCGAAACAAAATGAAAAGTAGTCACACTGCTGAATGTTTCAAAGTTGCTTTCGTAACGTTTTCAATCAGTTGACCTATCTACAAAGCATGTCATTTGTGAAAATGAAAATGACGAAGGCTTCACTTTAAACATGGGCTTGCAAAAAGAATCTTTGATTTGAATTTTTTATATTCTGTATTTCAACCAATAAATACTATGAAGAAGCTCTTAAACTATTTAATCTTCATTTTACTTTTGAATGTTCTTTGATTTAAGAGAGATAATTAGAAAATAAATTAATAATTATTATTTAATTTGTTAGTGTTATTTAATTATGTAATATTCTATATTATATAACTAGACTAGCCGTTGTACCGCGGCTTCGCTCGTGTTTAGCTGACTAATCCTTACTGATAATACCTAATTAATTACTACTTTAAAAGGTTTTGAATTGACAACACTTTTGGTCTCAACCTTTGGAGCATATATGTAAAGATTGCTTGGAGTTCTCATTCCAGAACATACCATGGGAGAAACAAACTTGATAACGACAGATTTGTTTGACATAGTACACTCATCCCAAATCATAAGTTTGCAATTTGTTGGACAATCGCCTTATCAGACTTTTTACTTATATTACATATGAGAAACTTATTGCTTATATGCACTTCATGAGCTGTTAGCTGATTTTTTGTTAGTCAAGGTTTATTTGTTCCCACCATATCTTGTAAAACATTGACAACGTAGTTTGTAATATGTAACAAATCTCTGTTCAAAGCACCAAATGTTGACTTGTAGACATGGGTAATAACGTATATAATAATACAGAATGCCGCCCTATGTCCCCGTGCCTGAAAAGAAATTGCTTTTAGAATTGCTCTTTGGGATTCTATGTCCTATCTATAGCAGTAATTAATAATTTCCCTTTATTCGAGTTCGTTTTAATTTGAAATTAAATTATTTCAGTCATTAAATGAATTTTTATTTTTACATTGCTTTTTTACTAAATTTATTTGCCAAGAGTGGGGTTAGAACCCACGCTCTCTTTCGAGAACCAGAGGACATATAATAATACACGCTATAAAACCTTTTCCCACTAATTTATAATCATTTTATTATCAACTGCTACTAAAAACCAACAATTACAAAATTCAGCAACGCTCATACAAATATTCTCTACACAAGATGCAACTTGCTCACGATGGATTGTCAACGTGAATAATTTTGGAAATATTTTCGGTTGAGTTTATATTTTTGTGAAAAGATGTATAAAATGTGTTTGTGGTTCAAATTTTGTGATCCGCATTCACACCTTACTTTATTAAAAGCCTCGATATCCAAATGATATGACAGTAGTGGGTAACAAGGAAAATTATTCCTGAATTCTAGGTACTACGAAGGTACAAAGAGACCAAAAATTTGTATTTAGAAAATGTAGAGCTAAAAGGAAATGAAAGTGGAATTGTCCAAATAAAGCAAATTTTAACATTTACAAAAGCACGTGAGAGATTAAAAAGTGAAATAGGTTTAAAATGACAACAAACAAAGACGTTATAAATTATGTTTAAAATTTTGAAAAGTTATTAAAAATCAAAGAAATAGTTGTATTTGAAGTGGAACAGGTGTTGCTGAGAAGCTAATTTCTTTTACTTTAAGATGGTTCAAAAATAATTTTTGTGTGATATGTTCCGAAGTTACTGCGGAAAAACGTTAAAAATTACCCTTTTTACTTCCGCTAGCAGCTTTTTAAAAGCGTAGTTAATCCTTCCAGGTACGAAGAAACATGTGAGCCAACTTTCTTTGTAAACAGAAATTGCATATTTCAGATATAGATTCGCAACATAATATTTCGATTTTGAGGTCTATTGGTATGACAGTAATTGTTAATAGGGAAAAATAATACCTGGAATATAGACATTACGAAGGTAAAAAAAAAAAAAAGAGACCATAAACCTGTAGTTGAAAGATGTAAAGGTGAATGGAAATTCCTTTTTTGTCCGTTGGTTGATACGTTTTAAAAACCAATCCAGAAACCTTCAACTTAAACATCTTAAACTTAAGAACAAAGTATCCGGCAAGTAAGTTTGATTATCGAGTATGCATTCCACAAAACAAAATATCCACAGAAGGCAACTGAAGCTTAACATTGGTAAAAGCGCGCATTATTAAACAGTGAAATATAAAATTCTAAGGAGCTAGATTACAAAACCAGTGATGATGAGGAAATATCCACAGAAATCAACCTAACTTTAAGCGAGCTTGTAATTAAACAGAGAAATATAAAACTAAGTAACTGTTTAATCAGTCGCGCACTTTTGCATTTTGAAAGATATTGCAATAAGTAGAAGCAAACAAAAGCACTTAGAAATTCTGTTGAAATTAACTTTCAAAATTGATTAAAAATGAGAGAAAAAGGTGTGCGGAAATGGAACAGGTGACACTGAAAAGCTAATTTTTTTTTTGAATTTTATGATGGTGTAAAAATGTTTCTGGGCTACCATAGGTTCCAAAGTTATTGCGGAGAAACGTTAAACCTTTAAACCGCTCTTTCACTCTCTTTATGTGGAGCAAGAAACTTTTTAATTGTGTAGTTAATCCTTCTAAGGTGCTAAGGGACAAATGGGGCAAATTTCGTTCTAATCCGTCAAGAGGTGTGAAATTGTATAAGGTTCAAACACACAAAGACATTAAATTTTATATCCCATGTTACTTTTCTTTGGTTACTCTCCACTCAATGTGTTCAAACTCTTTTGAAAGGAATGAACTAATTACTTTCTTGCACACGAAGTGTAAAACACGAAGATATTGGAACCGTAAAAAAAAAAAAAAAACTCGATGATAAATCTCCATGTTGCAGATCTCCGCGTCCGGGAAAAAAAGATTTTGGGAATTAAATCTGTCTGTCCGTGTGCATGCGAACACAACTCAAAAATGCAACGAGCTAGATGGATGAAATTTAGCATATGGTTTTTTTCATCAAAATTGTAGACCTATAAAATTTTGGACAAAATCGCTCAGAAACTTCATCGTCTGTAAATCTGAGTATTCAATTATTTGCGAGCGCAATAACTTAAAAACGCAACGACCTACATAAATGAAATTTGTTATGTAGTCATATTGTCAGAATTACAGATATGTATCAACTTTTTTTACCCAATCGGTAAGAGGGAATATAGCCAAAATACATATTCAGTTTTCTTCACTATACCACGAAGCACAAACAAAGATAAAATATTACAATCATCAAAACATTTGACCTGCAGATTTTGATGGATATCGCAGTTTTATACCTCCCTTAATCGAAAAAAAGGCAATTTCGTATTATGTTAGAATTGGATTAAATTTGACATGCGGTCCTTACATCAAAATTCTTGACCTGCATGAAATTTCCAACATGCTCCGTCGTTTCCCAAAACGTGATTCGACTTTTGTAACGGTACTAAAATGTTGCACGAAAAAGCAATATTTGAAGAAACCTTAACATGTGAACTGCTATTCACATTGAACTAATTTATCCCTAACAATTTTAACTGTAGAATTTATTTTCCTGAGCTTTGCCATTAACATCCAATGAAAATATTATATGAATATTATATGCATTTTTAATTGTTGCGTTTATTTACATGCGTGTGTTGCCACTCCGCCCACTGAAAATATTGATTTAATCTTTGTACAAAGACAGGATTAAGTACTTGATTCAAATCAATACTTCTTAAAATGTGGAAATCAAAATTTGCTTTTATTTTACTTTCTAACGACAGTATGTAAAAACTTAGCACCTGTGAAGGAAACAGAATATTTAGGAAGAATCTATGTCCATCTTTGGCTCGAGTCAAATTGAAAATGTCATTCTAATCTTTCAAAACCCATCTTCGGAAGATCTTAAATGCAAATATCTTTTCTTCAGGGTTGAAAGAACACTTTGTATTTGAAATTTGATGAATGGATTAAGAGGAAGTGAATCCACTTCAATCGATTGAAAAATCAGGAACATTTTTGTTAAAACATTTGTAGTACTTGACCTCTACTTCAAAGACATCACAGATCTGATACGAAACAGACAGCTTGGCTGGCCTTGCTCTTTCGTGCAAGTGGTCAAAACTCGTTAACATTATAATCTCTAAGAACCTAATTTAAATGCTGCGTATTAAAAATTCAACGAACTAAACAATCTCGCACTTGTTGATGAACTGTGCTTTAGAGATTTCTGTTAATTGGAGCATCTCATCGAACGTTCCCAGCGTGTGTCCCAGTCTCGAAGTGATCAGTTGAAATTTATCCCTCCGGTACTCGCAATATTTAATAGGATAAACATAAAATTTGCATCTAATAGTTGTTTTGGACCCATTGCAATTTGATTTTTTCTTACAGAATACTCCTTAACATTCTCAGTAGGACTAATTGCAGAGGAACCTCGGAAATCCGAACCCCAGGAATCTGAAATTTCGGATAATCCGAACATCTTTTTTTAATGTCTGAAAAAAAAATTTTACCGAAAAATGAAGGAAAAATAACAATTAAGAATCAGAAACAAAGCTAATGTTTATTCCTAACTTAAAAGAAAAACTTGAATTGTTATTTAAGAATGAATACAGCACCTTAATTAGTAGACATAAAATCAGTTATATTCTTTTTGAAGTAAGGAATTAATCCTGCTTGACTATGTGAATGGCATCTAGCTCTTTCGGTACTCTTTCACAAAGTACCCAAAGTCAATACTCTACTGCATGTGGTATATCAAGAGTATTTTACTGAATTTTCCGGATAATCCGAATTTCCCGGTCGGCCCCAATTAGTTCGAATTCCCAAGGTTCTACTGTATTATAGTTGTAAAGAAAATTGATGAAAACTGGATGAGCATATCATAGAATGGATTTTATATCCGCGAGATATAAAATCTGTTAATATCATGAAAATGATTGCGACTAATGGAGGGTTGAAAGTATAAAACTAAAAAGGAACTCCTGTAAAATTCTTTCGTACTTCGTTCTAGAGACCCCTGCAAGAATCTCGAAAACGGCGTGCTTGGTTCAAAATACGATAAACTACTCGCTTTAGCCGTACATTTTAGCCACATAAGTTTACTTTTTAATAAGGTTTCTCAGAATCATTTAAGGATGAAAATAATTGCGACTAATTACTATATTTATAATGTCAAACAATAGTAATATATCTTTAAATAATTTTAAAAACATGAAATTAATTCTCACGTACAGGAAAGTATGTGATATTCTAAAATTAATTAAATTACTTTATAATTATAGCACTTTTATTGCAAAAACCTATCTTTGAGTAATATATGTATTTTTTCTTCCTTCAATTTTTATCATACAGCATATAGCAATAATCGCAATCTTTTTTCAATAGATTAAATTATTCCTTTTATTATTACAATAGGCCTTTCTTTTTAGGGAAAATCGCAAGAAAAATGCTCAAGGTTTCGTTCTATTACGCGTATACCAATATAAGTACTACCATTTATATTTCGATCATCAAAAAGGAAAGTTCGATTTGTCGGAAATTCAGATTAGGCGACTCGTTATCGAATTCCTGTGATATTATAAGGATTTTTTTTAGCATTTTTATGAATAAGATTAAATCGTGTCCAAGGTAAAAAGATGCTCTAGAAAAGTAACATAATAGAAAGGTCTCATTGCATTTATTTTGCAAAAGATTAATCTTAGCTGACAACTATTCAGATTCTTCAGCTCTGATTATCCATGATTAAATAACATTAAAATTATGGTAATGTTATAAAATTATGGTCCCAGATTTGTCAAACAAATCTGATTGGTTAACATTTGTTCTCAGTCGATTTTTTTGGCATGAGCACACAAAAATCGAATCGAGCATACAAACAATTACTAAGATAACCCTAAAATAAAGTCTCAATTTAAAACTTTCATATTGCTTGTATCATTTTATTCAGAAGAGAACGCCGTCTCTTCCCCGTACCCGTGACCATCCCTGAACGGTTTGATGGACATGACACGGGAATTTTATTTAAATCGAACAGATATTTACACTACAATGAAACCCGTGTATAAATATATACTGTCTATAACGATATTTTCTTTAATTCCGGCGGAATTCCTATTTATTCAATATATTTTGAGCCTGCCTACAACGATAATCACTTTTTAGAATCGCCTGTCTATAACGATAATCATACCTCTTTAGGAAGCTGGCACAGTATAATCCCAATTTTTTTCCCCCCTTAGAAAACGGTACTTCATAGCAGGGATGGGGAAAACCTACCGGTTTTAACCGACAACCAGCTTTTTTCGGTTAACATGTTTTTTCGGTTATTGTTTTTTAAATCCAATTACCTTAAAGTTTATAAAATACACTTTCATATCAGCGGATAATTGTAAAATGAATCAATAAGAGCAAAAAAATTAGCTCGCATACGCACATAAACATTGGTTGCGCAAATGTTCAAACTGATTATAACGATATTTTTCTAGGTCCTTACAATATAATTATAAATAGGTTTTACTGTATTATACAATTTTGTATTCCTGTTCTTTTCTTAGTTGTTGAAGAAATAAGAGCTAAGTATCATTTTGTAGAGAATACAAACAAAAACAATTAAGATCGGTATTTTATCTATGCAGATCAATTTTGATTAAAAATTTCATAAATCGATAATCAACACCCCCTTATTCCAGTTTTTAACTCGGTGAAAGAATATCTGATCGTTTGGTTGACAAAAAGCAATTGGATTAATTAGAGATTTTTTCACATTTTAACTATCCATTTAGAGAAAAACTACTGGTAATCCTGGTAAAAAGGGTTGTCCATAAATGGCAAGATGTACCAGTTTGCTTTCGCCATTCATTATTTATAATTTACTTAAATTAATTGTTCTAAAAATAAAAGCATTTTTAGTTGATCTTATTTAACACTATGTGCAAGAAAATCCTTTTTATGAGAAGAAACAAATAGTAATTGTTTATTTTATAATATTAATTTTTAAACGAACATGTTTGATATAAAAGTTTATTACCATGAATACAAACATAAGGAAAAAAAGAATACCAATTTTATACAGTATTTATGCAGTACTAACAGACCGTTAAACATATACAGTAGAGTCCCTCTAATACGGACTAGATTAGACCAGACCCTGTCCGGATCACCAAAAGCCCGGATTAAACGGAATTTGCCTTAAAATGCACGTAATGCAAGTTTTAGATGGGCCAAACTCTAAAAATCGACGTGTTTTTTCATAAATGCATACAATTTTTCCTACAGATTAATTTTAGTTTTAATACTTCTGTATTCTTAGACTAAGTTCATAACCTACGAACTGATATAGGATTAACAAAACATCTTTATACATAATTAAAATACATCCTTTGTACATAAATAATTTAAGATTCCGACCGGATTAATCGGATATCCGGGGTCCGTATTCCCGGAACTCTATTGTAATACTAAATTAGGACATTCTGTACATCACAAATGATCTCGCTTTGAAGTACTTTTTTTTTTATCATAGCGCGTTTGTAGTTAATAAATGCTGGCTTATGCCACGTATTCTGCAACTAACTGGATATACAGCCTTACATTTTCAACTAATGTTAAATAATTCATACCTTTTATTTCTTGACCAAATTTCATAGTTTTAAAATTGCTTATTTATTATATTTTAATTTATTACTCTTTACAATAGATTGCTGAAAAGAATCTGAATATATTTTTAATATCCTCTTCTTTATGGTAAAGAGAGAAAGCCCTTTTATATCCCTATATTTCTATCCCTAAAGAATCAATATGAAATCACATACACGTTTACAAAACTTAACCCTTCACAGACAAACTCTTTTTTTATAACGCAAAATGAAATAAAAATTCCTGAAGTTTTGAACTTCTCTCATAAAGAGTTTTGGAATTTAAAAGTGATAAATTGTGGAAAGGGGAAAAATTTCCCAGTTATAGCTGAATATTTCATTGGAATTTTATTTGAAGAACGTGAAGCACACAAAAAGAATTCTAATCTCTCGTACGAAATCTCATACTTACAATCTCATATTGATACTCATTCTGTTGATAGAGTATATGATAACTCTAGTGCAGGTGCATCTTCTGATTTCTAGCCAGAAGAAGCCGTCAATTAACAAAAAAAGTTTGTAAAAGAATAAGAAAATATTTATTAAGCTATTGAAGAAGCATTTGTTCATTTTTATAAAATATACAGAGGAAATGACATGTTTAATTTCTTTAGTGGATGGAATTATTTTCCCACCAACACATTACACTTTTTATCAAATCCATTGTCCGATTCAAGCTGATATGTTTTCGACAAATATCACATCTAAGATATTTAAAAGAGAAATTTTTAAACAAAATCTTTTATAAAACATTTTATTTTCAATACTAGAAAGCAATTTTTGTTGTATATAAGTTTTGAAGACCTTTTCAAGTCGGTGTAATTTTCGATAATCAACTATTCTGAAACAAAAGTCTAAACTAATTAAAACGGAATATATTTTCTCAGCAATAATTTTAAACTTATACCCCAGTGTCAGAGACTTAAGATAAGCAAAAAAAATTGGAAATTCATCATTTGGAATAAAATATTCAAGTTTGATTTCAAGTATACATAGTAAACGATATCCATGTAAGATTGCTAGATAACACAAAGATTTAGGCAGAAAAAAAAAAAAAAAAAAAAAAAAAAAAAATCGAAACTAAAACCTGATGTGTAAAAAAAAAAAACTATATACAGACTTCCTCTCTTTCAATAGATATACAGATGATGTTGGATAAAGTTTAAAATAAAAATAGATAACGTCTTCAAAAATTAATCAGCGTTTAAATTCCGGGGCAAACAGGTTGAAACTTTCCCTGGGATATAATTCTAAACAAATCCTAAATAATATAGGGTGAGTTAACTAAATTTTCTAAATGAGGGAACTTGCATACAACGAGTCTATCTCAAATAGGTTCTTTGATGATGGCAGAGTTTTAGTTAATTAATTGCATAACGAAAGTGTGTAGCCCATCAGCTGGAAACCAGAACCAAATTAGGCATCTAGCCCAATCGTCCTCTTTTTGCCCTCTGGAGTGCACCGAACAAGTGAATGGCTCTTTGAGGGCCAAGCCTAAGTAGCCCAGACTCTGTCATAATCTCCTCTCCATCGTGTTTATTTTGCTTCTATCTGCCCGTTGGTCGGTGTTGTTGCGACCAAAGTTCATACCGAAAGTTCGGTTAGACATGACGCTGTTTTTACCCATTCCTCGATCCGTGAAGTAGACGCCGAGGAGTGTGTTAGAAATTATGACCTGTCCAAGCGAACATTTAATACCCCAAAATATCTACAGACGGATACCGCTACTGGTGAAGGCCAAAGAGTAATCTCCAGTTTTTGGACACACTCTAGTAAATTTGCTAGATCTATTTCAGGTTAGATAACGTTGTTTTCTATTTATACTACTTTACTATCTCTCAATGAATTGCGTTTTGTCATCATGGTCGTTTGTGAGCAATTGGCTGCTACTGGGAAGAGAAAAATAAACTGCCTCTAGGGTTCATTTCACATTAAAAAAAAATTAAAAATTGGTTAAATTATTATATGATTTAATTTTTATATTTGTTTACCTAACATGTTCTTTGAATTACATTCAAATCCCTTATTGATAAGATAGTACCATAAAACATCCCCTATCTTAATATATTAGTTCATGAGTAAACCACATTTAATTTCAGTAATAATGTCCTGTCAAAGATCTAACGTGTGCTTGGATATTTAGCGGTCACACCACGTGAAGTCTTAGCGTGTCATCGGGCGCGAAAGTGTGAACTTTTCTTTCTTACAGCTATCCTTAATTTCCTTACTTATTACTCTGTTTTTCTTGCAATACTTATTTTTTATTTCAATAATTTTTCTTTTGCATCCCAAAAACTGTTCATGAATAAATCAAACATAGCAATTTTAAAAAATTGAGAGGTTTTAAGATATATCCTTAATAATATAATAAATGCGAAAGTGTGTCTGTCTGTCTGTCTGTCTGTCTGTCTGTCTGTCTGTTTGTTAAGCTTTCACGACCAAACTACCAAACCGATTTGGATGAAAATTGGCAGAGTTGTAGCTTCAAACCCAAGAACGGACATAGGCTAGGTGAAATCACGTTAAATAAATTATTCTTGACTACAGATTAAAAATAGTTAACAAAGAAAGCCCATTGACTCCGCGATTCGCGATGAAGATTTTTATTTTTCAATAAACTGTCACGTGATACTTCAGGAATGCGAAAACATGTGAAATAAATTATTTTTAAAATCAACTATCACGTAATCCTTTTTTCAGCTGTAACTTCGGAACAAATTGTTCGATACACATTATTTTTATACCATCTTAAAGATAAAAATTTTACCTTTTCAATGATACCAAATTTATTTCTGTGACATTTTTCATTCAATTTTTATTAATTTTTTAAATTTTACGTGCAGACGATTTTGAAATAACGCAAATTTATAGCTACTCATTTGCTAGGAAATGGTTAGACTTATTTCTGAAAATTTTGCTTATATTTATAAGTATCCATAAAATAAGGTAGAATTTACATGTATCTGTCTGTCGGTCGATCGGTCGGTCACAAGAACTCCTTCTAAACGGTGAACGGTAGGGACGTGAAATTTACACACGGCATTCTAGAGCATATTTTTAGGTCAAAGGTGTTATTTTCAACTTTCAGAGTTAATTAGTTCTTAAGATATTTAATTAAATAACGACCATTAGCCGCTTTTAAGCCTAATGCTTAGACGTTTTTTGCCAATAACTTCTGAAATCTTTATTAGACAACAATTATATTTATGCCATTTTAAAAACCAGAAAATGATCTTTTTAATGCTATTAATTCCATTGCGATGAAATGTTTTCTCCGATTGCTATAAAGGTTTAAAATTATTTTTTAACGTAATTTCTAACAATAATTTTCATTCTTATAGAAATAAATTCAAGCCAAATTACTGTTTCGCAAGCGGGCGTTTACCAGTGTTAAAATTAATATAAGAAAATATTGCTTTCTTTGACCATAAACAACAACAGGAGACTTTACACTTCCGGTTTCCTGTTCTTAGCATTTACAGCTTTTAATACGGTTACACAGTGATCCAATGACGTTAGTGAATTATTCTCTCGATGTTTTGTTTAATTTTCACAGTAAATATTACAGAATATTCTTCTGTAGATACGGTAATGGGCATTAACAAGGAGTATCATATTCTGTAGAGCTCTTCAAGATCTTGGAATTGTCAGGGGCACCTTCCGACAAGCCTAGAATGATAGTCGGTGTGCCAGTACTATTAATACGTAACCTCGATATACCGAAACTGCGCAATGGCACACGGTTAAAAATTACACTCCTAGGTACAAACGTCGTGAAAGCTATTGTTATTTCTGATATAGGGAGAAGAGACAGTGTTTTAATTCCACGCCTTCCGATAACACCGAAGGATATCACCTCAATTCAAAAGGTAACAAATCCCTGTAAAAATATCATTTGCGAGGCTCAGGGCCAGACACTGAAAGTGGCAGGCGTACATTTGGAAAAACCATATTTTTCCCATGGGCAACTATATGTGGCCTGTTCACGTGTGTACAGCCCACACAACCTATACATCCGTGCAAATAACGTGGTATACAAAAGTATATCATCATAGTTAAACGATTTACATAACTATATCAGCATACATGTACAGTACACTCCTGTCAGTCGTCCAATTAAGTATTATCAACCGTCAGAACTTTTCCTTTCCCCTTTCAAAATTCAAAAAAAAAAAAAAAAAAACATTCGTGAATTAAAAAAAAGAATAATTCAAATTCTTCGCGCACGAAGTCGCGGGTAACAGCTAGTATATATATAAGAAAATCATATCCTGGGGGCCCCCACTGCTTTTAGTGCTTAAAAATAAAAATTTCTTCTCTGAAACCTTAATAATACTTTCCTGAAAAAGATATCTCTAGTGAAAGTTAAACTTTTAACTTTTTAAGTTAAACTTTTCACAATGCCTTTCCTAACATTGTGCAAAGTTTTCGGTGACAACCACGACTTCGATTCACTGCCCCCAAAACAAACGCGACTCTACCTGGATAGGAACTTCCTTGAGTTTACAGTTAATATTACATATTTTGAATTCTTTCAGTTTATATGCATCATTTAGTAGAGAAGAAATTTATTCACTTCAAAATATTCAGAAAATGTTCCTATTTAATTTTCTTTACTGATGACCTTCAGACTTTCCTAAAATTACCTTAAAGTAAACTTCTTTAGACTTTTATGGACTTCAGAAATAATTGAAGCATTGGTATAATGATTCAGATGTTGTGAATGTTTCCGAAGGGCTTATTTTTTTAACCCATTTTGTTACCCTTCTGGGTCGATAATTTTCTATTCGTGGGACCACTGTTAAGTAATTGACCCCTTGATTTCAAAATATACAAGAGCTATCTAGTTATGATAAACGACTGGAGGATGAATCAGAAAAACTCTTTTTTTGTATTTTCCGCTTTAATTAAGTCCTATAAACACGATGAATTTATTTGCATAAGGAAACGAGACAACAATATAAATTGGCTGCTTTTGTAATATTATCTAATTCAAAAGCTTCAATAATAAAATAAAACTTCGATTAACCGTCACCATCCTGACCAGGGCTGTGACGGATAACAGAAATCTCTTAATACATGTGTGCAGTAACGTGATTCCACTTCTGACTTGGGACGAAAATGAAAACAAAAAATCCTTTAAAAGTGAATTATACATTCATATCGAATTTAATTTTACAAAACAATCAATATAAACCTTAATATAAGTGTAATAATGTACGGAAAGTGTAAGTATACATAAGTGCAATATTGTAATACTATAAACATACGTTAATTTTTACTGTTTAGATGATGACGGATAACAGAAAATCACTGTTAATCGAAGTTTTACTGAAGCTTTCTCAACTATTTTTATAAACTATTCATGAAATCTATTCTCTATGAAGAAAACGGCTTTCTTCTTCATAGAGAATAGGTCAAATGTTAAAATTGCACTCTCATTGGAAAAAGAATGAAACTACATTTTTATAAAAATACACGCATTCAAAGCTTTTTCTGTCATTGAATTCTTCATGTTTTGATAAATTGCTTTTGGAAACACCAGGCTGATTACAATTCGTTATATTTAGGGTTGCACTGTCACTGTGAGTCTCTATTACTATTTGTCTCGTTTTCGGATAACTCTCAACCAAGTTCCTGAATGCGAAGAAATAGAACGTACTATTGCATATTTACAAGTAAGAAACATCGATATTGGGACCACTGAGAATCTATTCAACCAGTTTGTATATCTAAAAGACTATTTAGAGAAAAATAATACCAAGCAAAACTGCGAAGCAACTGTGAAATTGAATATGGAAGAGAAATGGCTGAAGTTTTTTGCAGATAGTTCAATGTATATTGATCAGAAGTCATGTCTAATAAAGCTATGCGAATATGTATTTGCCATTCCAGCCCACAATGCAAATGTGGAGAGAATATTTTCCCTAATGTCAATTCAATGACCGGACAAAAGAAACAGGAGACAGTTAAAGCAATTTTGACTTATTACAATTTTTAAACGACTTGCACCGAATTTTATATTTATATGAAAGAAGAAAATGACATAATTCACGAAGTAAAATCAACTTTAAAATATGACTGGACGAAAAGTATTAGTCTTGCATCTTTTTTATTATCTACTTGTTCATTTTATTAGATTGCTTAAATTTTATTGATTTTTTTATAAAAATAAAACGAACCATTACCTATCACTTTTTTCATGCTTTATTTATTTATCTCTTAAACGTCCCGCATCAAAGCTTGGTAATTATGGCAAACCTAGTTATATTACAAACTAATGCGGAAAGAAATGGTGTAAATGAAAAATACTTCTATCGAAAATCTCCAAATGGATTGAAATTTTTATCAAATGCTCTTATCTGAAATCCTATATTGCCACCATCAGTCTGCTAATAAAGACGAAATACCAATTTTTGTAAAAATATATTATCGCCATATAATGGAATGCAGCTGAAATGAATTAAATGTAAGATCTAGACATGAGAATCTATGAGTTTTCATGAAATTACATTGATTGACCGTTAATATTTCTTTTTGTTTTTAAGTTATGTTAATCATTATGTTATGATGAATCAACATAATGTATTTTGAATAGAAGATCGTTGACAAATGCAAAGCTGCGTGAGCAATAAATTAAGTACAGCATTTTGAAGTTAGCGGCACACCGAAGTAACTGCTTTGATACGAATTTACACTTTAATCCGGAAATGTATTAGTACAGGGTTTTTATGACCGAGTTCCTTTCCGATTGACAGGTCGTAAGTCAGATTTATATTTTTCAACACTATTGTCAGTTTAACGGATTATAAAAATTGTACGTAAAACACAAAAATTGTACGTATAATTATTGTGTAAAATGTCAAAAATACGTAATATGTACTCTATTGCACTACTTTCTGTAAACAAAAATACAGCCTGGAATTGCGTTTCTTATTGAAATCTATTTTTTGTGGTTGTTAGTTGAGAAGGTGTATTACTTATGTCCACGCCTTTGGATTAAAGCACCCGTTAGTAAATAGACTTTTGTTCTTTCAGCGCGTTTCTTTCTTGGGGATGGTGCGGGTTCATAGCGGGTGCTTGCACTTCTATGCTTCGATTACATGTTTCCGCATAAAGCCCTTGCAAATCATTCTTAGTATTTTCCCTGACGATTAAATATTAAGTTTTTCCAATAATGTCCTTGAAAAACCAGGTCGTAGAAAGGTGTATTAGGTATACGAAGAAAGTTTTGGTACCCATTTCTAAAAGAAACGTAGGTTTCAAAGACCAGCTTCAATTCCATGGTCACCATTTGATCTGAGATTTTACATTAAAGGTACATTTTTAAAATTATCAGGTGGGGTGCGCAATCTACTGTTCAGCAACGGATTCCGAGACTACCACCCTTTGGACGATTTTCCACCGGAGAGGGGTGTCAGGCAATAAGTCATATATGAGCGCATTTCCGGAGTTCTTTGTTAGATCACGATCAGTAAAATGTAACCATCACCCTTCCATTCTTCACTTTGCCCTTATTTTGATGAAAATAGCTCCTCCCGGCGCATGCGCAAAAGCGCAGAGGGTTTCCGAATCCGTTATTATACAATAGTAGCAATTTTTCTAATCCAAATACGAATTCACCAAAATTCATGTTGGCACATAATAGTCTGATATTTGCTCCCGCTAATTTCATTTTTTAGCTACCCCTGATTAATATACTTAAGAAAAATTAAGTGATTAATTATATTGAAGATTAAATAATTATGCCTTTTTTACCCTTATTTCTTTTTTTTAAAAAAATGGTGCCCTTTATGGTGTACTGTTGGCCATCTCTACGTTATGAAATAGCATTGTCAACTTAAACTCGTAGTACACATAATCGAAATTTTGCTTTAAAGCGACTTAAATAAATGCTTTTAAAATAGTTGTTTGGTTAAAAATAGAGAAAAAGATGCGCATTTGAAAAATAAATACAAGTGTTGAAGCTGAATGCAGATGTGATCTTGAAACCCCTTTAGACTCAGAAGGTGCAATCATCAATGACAATTTCTATTCTAATAATATCACGTTTTATATCATTTGGAAACATATCCAAAAATTGTTTCCAAAACATTTAAGTATATTTATTCCTTTATCATTTGAATATTCGCAAGATTAGTATATTAGTTTTTGGGGGTTTTAGTTTCATTTTTGCACATTTGACACTGAATTAAGTCATTTAATATTTCCTGATAAAATGTTCAGGTATTCCTATTAAAATTTAAGAACTTTTTAAATTAAAATTAACAACGTTGTATATATTTTTTATAATACGCGGAAAATTTCCTTAATTCTCATAAAGGCTTTTCACATGAGTTAAAGTTATTTATCGAATTTTTATGAACGTAAAAATAGCTGTTATTTCAACAGTTCCTCCGAAGTCTTTAAAACAATTGTTCTCCTCATTGTAAGTATTTCGAACTCAAATTTCCATATTTAAATCGCTCCGCCTTCCAATGAATTTTGAAATTTTAAATAATTAATACAGAACACATTTTTTCTATTTATATATTCTATACTTATATTTAAGGGTGACATTTTTTAAATTAACAAAACGTATCTAGTCTAATTTTTTGTTTTTTCTATATGTAGTACTCCCACTTTACGTTCCACAGATTCATAATTATAAGGGGTCGTGCCCACATGTTCAGAATAACTGTTTTAATTGAAACAAAACTTTAAAAGGCAATTGAAAAACAAAATGTCTTAACACATACGTATCCCTAAACGAAATATCTCAAATTGAACAGAATTTTTGTAAGGTTTAATTGCGAGAGAACTAGTTTAATTACTCTACCAGTGTTATTTTCATCATTTACATCAGGGGTTCCCAACCTTTTTCTCTTCGCGTACCCCTTGATTAATCTTTTGTTATTTTCGCGTATCCCTTGATTAATCTTTTTTTATTTTCGCGTACCCCCTATAGTCATATCCACCTCCATCCCCTACCCCTAACCATCCGTCTGCGCAAAGAAGTTTTTATCAGTAATGTTAAGGGCTTAGGTATGCTTAAGAGTCAATTGACCTGAATTAATAACATTTGCAGGACATTTTGCATTTCATTCCATTTTTGCAATAGTATTAGTTCAACGCGAAAACAAATAAAGCCAGTATCGTAATAATTTCACATTAACTTATAAGGGCAGCTAAAAATTACACTTCGTACTAATCAACTATTCAAGTGGTATGGTTATTAAACAGCAAGCATTAACTTGGGGGAACAAAATTGTGTAACTTTTTTAATCCCTTATGTTTTCTTGTTTCCACCATTACTAAATTCGATTTCGCGTACCCCTAACTAGTCCTTCGCGTTCGCCTAAGGGTACGCGTACCACAGGTTGGGAACCACTGATTTACATAGAATTTTATCACGCAAATGAAAACTAGAATAAAAAATAAACTAAATTTAAGAAAAAGTAGTTATTTAGTTCTCCTTTCAAAGAAGAATATATCGTGAATGAATATTTTCGTCATCTTAATTCAGTATTGGAATTAAAATAACAATTGAGAAAAGAAATAATGTTAGTTTTTCAACCTGCTTCATTGTCACATTTAATATTCATCAGATATTTCACCAAATTTGTTAATTGTATTACTATAGAGCTTTCAGAGGAAAAACATATTGAAAATACTTGTATTATTTTCACCTTAACGAACGTTTAAATGAAAGCAAATCTTTTTAAATAGTAGAAGAAGTGTAAAAAGCCTGGGCCTTCATTTTCTCTCAAATAATCGACAAAGCATTTGAATCGCATCGATAATCGTATTTCAATCATAACAAGTATTAGATCTTAACACTTTTCTTAATTTGTTCGTCAGTAAAAATATTTTTCAGAACATCACGCCAGTATCTATCAGATCTTTATCACGAAATAAGTATAATTAAGAACTAAGTGAATAAGCGAAGCTCTTTAGTTTCTTTAAAAAGAGTTCATACTCTAAATATAATTTTAAATAGCAGTAATGTTACAATAGTTGATGTTCCTTAAATGCTATATGCTAATTCTAACTTTATTTCTCAACATTTTAAGAAGTATTTTAACAGCATATTTTACAATATAATATGCTAAGATTATTTGCATAACATACCAGCTTAAAAGTTTAAATATGAAGAATTAAATCATTCGCTTAAATATAATAGATAAAACCGTTATTTCCTTTACGGCATTCAAGATCTGAAAAAAAATTAGTAATTTCAAGTATATTTGTTTCAAATAACTCCAGGCAGCAATTCCCAATGAAATTAAACAAAATCAAGAATAATTCAACTTGTCAAAAGAAGGAAATAGCACTAAAAGCAAACGTAATCCACTTACCATTCTTCTTCAAAAATATTTTAATATTTCAGAGCTGCAATCTAACTATGAGATATATACGGAAACAAAAGTCATCCAAATTGTTTCCTGTGTTAGTTATATGAAGGCAACGAGGCTATGCAAGTCACGATGACGATGTTGTGAATTGTTAATGATGATGCATATATCTGCACTACGAAAATATTTGAAGTATATTTAAAACCTTATTGTATTTTTAAAATCCCTTTGACGTGTTGAATTTTTAAAATTTTTTTCAATGAGTTAAATTTAGAATTTTCTATTAAAAACTAACACAGCAGAATAAAAATTTATGATCTAAATTTGATTTCAACTTTGCTGGAAAATTTTTTCTTGAAACAATTGGGAATCTTTAGTTCCTTCTAATGCCTTTATTATGACTTCTAGATACCTGGCCAAAAGAAAGATAAGTTTTCCATTCCCTATTCTATTCATTATATTTCAAAAGAATATTTGAAGAAATTCTGGAATTAGGTGCATTCAAAATTTAATATTTTTTAAAAAAAAGTTTTGAAGTATAGTTACATAATCGGTATATATTATGTTAACCCAAAATTCTGTTTGAATCCTGAAAATTAATTATAAATATCGATATTTCCTGACGTCAAGATTAAAAATTTTCCAAAAATATAAATACTAAATTCTGGTAAATTAAATGTACTATTTTAAAAGGTCTTCTTCTGATTTTGTATCGATAATGGGGCTCCTTCTTTTCTTTAATAATTTTTTTAGCTTAGAATCGAAATAAATACAGTATTTTTATATATTTTATGAGAATAAATTGGTAGATATATTTAATAAAATGAATGAAATTTCATGCTGTAGAATGTTTTTAGTATTGGAACAATTTTAAGTTGAATTCTTTACAAGTCCATCTGCATCAGTCATTTCTGATTTAGATTCACATCTGACAGCACATCATTTAAAGACTGTTGCAATGAATGTAGGATCGTCAGTCGAATTTTCCCTGAATGGATAGTAAAAATTGTGAAGTATAATTTTAATTAATCCAGTTATGAAGGGGTTTTACTATTCCGGAAATCACACAGCTCAAATAGGACGTGCATCATGCTTTTTCCATAAAGTTTCGAACCTGTTGAGCCAAGTATAAAGTTGCATCAGAAGTACCAAATAAAAACAACAAAGTCATTACCTACGCTGTTTTCATAGAATAAATTGCATGGAAAAACTATTTTAACCCCTTAACTGGTTTGTTTTCTAAACTATCTAATTTAGATTACATCTTCTATTTTAGGAATGCGTTGTTATTTGAATTCAATCAAAAACCTAAAGGACAGTTGAAATGTTTATTGATTCCACGTAAATTTTGTATCGAATTATAACGTTTGTAAATGACTTTGTTTTAGTTTACGAGTTTAAAATTGGGATAATTCGATCCACGTACGGCTAACGGAAAAGCCAGTTAACTCTTCGAAGCATGGTAGGTTATTTTCTGAACCACTCTGAATAATACATCTTTCACGCATTCTTGCTACATAGCGCTTATTATAAAAACCATATAATAGCAAAAACACAGATTAATTTTTAGGAATTGAAACAAATTAATAACAATATTTTTCAGCTTCCTAAAGCTCTAAATCAATCCTTACACCAGTGGCGGCTCGTGAGCTCAGAAACGAGCCGAAAAATGTTTATCAAGAGAATACAATTTCGAAAGCTACTTTATCTCTAAGAAGGCCAAATTTTTTAATTCCAAATCCAGATGTGAAATGTCCTGCTTTTTCAAGCAAAGTAAATAACCAGCACATGACATTTTCTATTAGTTTTTCTAAAAAAATTAAAGTGAATGTTGATGTGACGATTCCTCTGACGAAAAAAAAAATAATAATCGGAGCTCCACATATACACTTCTCTCCTTGCCCAGTTCACTCGATAACACTCTTTCAAAAATGAATATCAAATAACTCATATACGGAAAATTTATTTTTAAGCTAAAACATATTAAATATATTTTTTACTGAAATACTCTAAAAATTTGAAAGTTTTAGAATAGTATTATTTGCTTGAATCTGTCGTCGCAATACGAACCGAAAATGAAACTCATAAACAGCCAATGAGATTGCAACTTGTGTGAGAATGAGGAATATATATATATATATTAAAAAGAGCATCTTTTTTTCGTTTCTGGCTCCGTGCCAGCCAGAGCTGTGTTGACTTTCAGCCCATAGCCCGTCTAAGTTAAAGGAAGAAAGAGTTGCTTTTCCAATCCGGATTTTCTGCTCAGTGAACGGATTTCGGGGAGGACAGACCTGCGTCTCTCGTCGTTTGGATTCATTTTATGCCTTTCTTTCACTTTTTTAATACTTTTTGCATTTTCGTAAGTCATCGAACTCTGAGAGTGGAAAAGTAAGCAAATAAGATCAAAAACGAAAAATACAAGTTTAAAAAATAATTTCAGGGTGTGCTGCAGCTCTGCAGTCCTAATGGACCAGCCGCCACTGCCTTACACTCACATGTGTATAATTATGAATCTTATTATCTTTCGTGCCCTCAAGAGTTTTGCTAATTTCTCCATTCGTTTCTGTAATTTTAATTTGCTACTATGATAACCATATAACGTTTTCCCCCTCCCGGTTCGTGTCATTATTGAGAAGTGTTTTTAGACAGTTGAAACATCTGTAAAGCATATGATAAAGGCAGAATATTATTTATAGTTAAGATAGACAGATTATTATTTGAAGCCACTTATCTACAGTTGGAAATCCTAAATGGGAACATAACCAATTTATAAAACACATCATCATGCACATTTCCTGGTTTACAGAACAACATGAAATCGGATAAGTTTTCGGAGGAAATCCCGCCTTAAAAATAAATTGATTTTCAAATAGCACTGTCATCTCATTTATAACTATTTTTAAGACATACGGTTTCACCGCATGAAAATGTTTCAGTCAAAATGACTGCATATCTCATTGAATTTTTGCCCTATCATTTTGAAATTTTCGGAGAATTCAATAAAAGATTCAGATATAATTCTAAACTCAAAATTTAAACAATCGACATTTTCATCGATTCTAGGGTGCCGAGTCTCCTTATAGGACGAAAAATGGAAAAAGCAGTAAATTTTTTTAAGTGCTTCACGTATGTACGGTTATTGTACATTTCAAATGAATTAACCCCTAACCTACGAATTTATATAACCTTCTGATTAGATTACACCAGCCATTTGGGATATTTTTTATTATTTCAATCTATTTAAGATGATAAAGGATACTTCACACTTATGCGTGTCCAAGTGATTTTTGTATTTAAAATTAATTGTTGCGTTGACTTAATTACGGATTTAAATAGCAATAATTCTGTAATTCGACGCACGTGTTAGACACGTTGTTGCAGTTAACGGGTTAAAGATACTGTTGAACAAAAGAATAGTATTTATTTTCAGAAAGCTCATTAATCCCAACTGTTCCATTCGCCAAGATGTACAAATTTATTGAGCAAATTAAATAATTTTAGATGCAATATTGTTTATTATTAATGAATGACATTAGGTACTGAACTGGAATTAATAATAAATGAAAGTCATTGAAAACAATTAGTTAAATTACTTTTGAAAAAAGCTTAATTTGCTCATATTAAATAATGAAAGCTATTCAAATAATAAGTTATGTAATTTGATAGACATTCATTAATTTAATACTTAAAACATGTTAGCTAAAATTATGAGGCAGCGTATTATGCTTTTATAAAATCTATCGTATTTTTTAAAGTATTGCAAAAGGTTACTTGTTAGGTTCATATTTTCTATTCTTGTAATGTTACATTTTTATATAAGTTTTTTAATTATTTTTTCAGAGATACTGCCGTTTAAAGTTTGAAATCTTTTTGAAATTTTCCTGTGCCTGAATTTTTTCAATTTATAAATTTTTATTTTACTATAAAAAATGTTTATTTACTAATAAGAAATTGTAATGAACAAAAAAATATCTGAAGCACGAAAGGCATATATGTTTAGATTGCAGTTATGATAATTTTTTGATGTTATAGCATTTGGATAAAGGCTTTTTTTCTGAAGTAGCAACATATAGAAATTTTAGACACTAGAAAATAAATTAGTTCTCCTCTTGATAAATTTTGTGATTTCTCTGGTAAATGTGTGTTTTTAAAAACTAATAGCTGATAAAATCGTTTTACAAGTTTACTAATATAATCCTAATAAATTTTTGATTTTTCCATATTTGTTGTATTGATTCAGCATTGCATTATACCAGAATAGAATATACAAACATTTGCATTCAACTAAGTATAAATCATTCTTAAAACAAACCATGATATTTTCGTAGGGATTCGAAGAGAATTTTCATATTGCTGACTGCCGTTGTTTACACAATCACAAACTTTTATTGGTCTGCGGGACAGGACAAAAACTTATTTGATGTATTTTTTGCACAAAAAAAAACTCCACTTTGTAATTGAAGCAGTTAAATTCATATCACTACAAATTTAAATACAAATCACTTTTGAGCTATAAATATTTTAATTTATAAATTTAATTTGAATTTTGTATTGAGTTACTAAATAAAATTCTTTGTGCCATTTAAAAAGTTGTATCGTAAAGCAATGTTATTACGCAGCAAAACTTAAGTTACGCAAAAATAAATTTTCAAAAATGTCCACAAAATATTTGGCTGTCAGTGTGTTTCGACAAAATATTGGAATAAAAATTTATAATAAGAATACTTTTTGTTATTTATAGAGTGATTTCTTAAACTTTGTTTCAAATAACAAGAAATAAAAATCAAAACTTGTCTCTTCATCTGAAATCCAGTATCTTTTACGATTTTCGTGACAAACTTTCAGATTTCCTACTAACATGGCTTTAATAATTTGTACATCATACATTCTAACATATAAAATATGTTCTTTCACATATTTATTATTTGTAGACATTAAATTACCATTTAGATTTTACATTTTAAAACTTAATTGTATGAGAACAAAATGATCGCTTTAATGTTTAAAAAGTGTCGCAATTTACTCTAATCAAGTTGTTTAAATGCCATGAAGTTTCTTGTTATTGCTAATAGAAAAAATGCATTTTGGCAGTTTATTTCAAACTCTAAATGATTGGGAGAAAAAATAAACCGACCTCGTTTGATATGAATGACAAAATTGTTTTGAATTTAATGAAGCTTCCGATACCGACTATTCGTTTCAAACATCCGTTAAGAAGGTAATAATATATATTTGCGAGGCGTAATAGATCGTCTATAATAAATGTTGAGCGAAAACTGTCATGGAGATAGATATTCGAGTGAGCCATTACAACTTCCCCAAAGGCCAATATCATTCCAAGAAGAATATGCTCTGTTGCTGATGGGATTGGAAGGGCATTGTCTATTACAAGCCGCTGCCACCTAACCAAACAATTAATTCGATTAAAAATAGTAACCAGCTGGACAACCAGAAACAAGCCATTGACCAGAAGCGCCTAGAATTGTCCAGTCGTAAAGGGAACCAACAGAATAACGCTAGTCCACCTGTTTCTTTGGCCAACCCGAAGAAGTTGTTGGAGCCAGGGTCGGACGAACGCTCCGTTAGTCTGTGCCCCGGCAAGGAGTAAAAAATCGAGGGGCGCAAAATTACCACACAAAAAATGAGAAGAAAACTATGAACTGAGTAGCAGTTTAGATGTTTAGAATTCTCTAATGAATTAGAGAATTCTCAGAACTAAAAGTTCGTAAAAAAATTAGTCTGAATTATACTCTTATTAACTGTTTATTTAAACGGAGTATTTTAAGTGAAAAGTTATTATAAGTATTTGTGTAAATTACTGAGTTACACTGTTGTTTTCTGGACGTTCGCTAAAAAGTGTAAAAAAGACCATATATCTTTTTTTAGAATGTATACATTGTAGTTCCATGGGGAGCAATTTTTTACTTTTGCACGGAGCGGTTTAAAGGCTAAATCCGACCTTCTTGGAGCTTGACTGGGATGTCTTACCCCACCCTCCGTATACTGTTGATTTGTCACCTTCGGGCTACCATCTGTTCCTCTCTTTGTAAAATTCGCTAAAGGGGAAAACTTTCAACTCTCTGGAGGACTGCAAACAGTACCTTAAGAACTTTTTAGCAATAAGCCAGAGACATTCTATGAGAGTAGGATAATGAAACTTCTTAAACAATATCAAATCACCATTGAATGAAATGGCGCATATATTATTGAATAAACTTCTTTGTTAGTAAAAAAAATCTTTTCAATTGATCTCAAAAATCGGGGGAGACTTTCTGAACAACCCAATAATAATACAGTACCAGATCGGTGTATAAAATACTCCCATCCCCCGAGTAACTGTTACTTTGCGGAAGCTGTTCTCGATGATTTCACGATACCTTCAGTCCTTTGTCTTTTAAAATGCAAAGTGAAAAGAATGTTCAAAATGAAATTCCATCATTATCGCAATAAGGTCATAAATTCTGAAAAGAATCATACCAAACACACACACACACACACACACACACACACACACACACGATTTAAAACAAGCCCTATACAATAACCGAATTCGGTTTATCTTTTCATATAGCGGGAAGATTTTGTGCCTATTACAATGTTTTATGCCTTGGAAAATTGCGTTTATTTGCAAAATAATGCGGAAGATTAATTTCATTTTTAAAAAATTAAAGTTACATATTTTTTTAATTGGAAAAAACATTGCATTAAATGGTATACAATCCGTTGCTGCTTAAAAAAAAATTTTAAAAATTCGAAATACGGAAGTTTTCATTCAGTAGTTGCTTCAAATTAACTTTTATTTCCAATGTTTTATTCATTACATATTATAATAAACTAAAAGGTTCAATTTTACTTCCTTTTATCTTATTACAAATAAACAATGCGCTGTCAAATGCTTTAAAAAGAAGAAAACGATAAGTAGTTTCGAATAATTTTGAGGCAGAAACATCCTCTAAACGCATGTTTTCAAAAAATAGTTTGAAAATATTTCTCACACGTTCTTCTTTCTCGGAACTATGCATTTGTTATGATCTGGAGCATATTTTCTAGAATCGATTGCACAACCCTCAGATAAAATAAGAAGAAAGCAACTCATAATATGCGTCCACAAGCCAAATTTGTTTACATTTGGCGTGCAGATAATAAACTGATCGTAATCTAAAATATATCGTTGTTGTCTTTTTATATTAAACTTTTATTCGGATGGGTTCAGGAATTTTAAGGAGTTCGGGAGGTCATAACAGGTAAATAGTTTTATTTTTATTAAAACTTATGTGAGAAATTTCTCATCGGCGAAAATCGTTACGAGAGTTATATGCCCTGAAACTTCCAAGATCCTTTGCAAATTAAATTGCCAATCATCTAGATAAAATACCTAGGGATGAGATGATAATAATGGATACTCCCTTGTAAATGAGTGAAAATTGTATTGTATGCTTAAAATTGCTTTCCGAAATCTAAATTCTTGCTTATAACTACTGTTGACCGAGGGAAGCCAGGTCCTGTTTCAGTTTTGACAGTCCAACGTCCAACATTTCATCTATTTTTCTGTAAATTTGTTACCGCGATTCAAAGTTACGAGGTCCGTCCCAAAATAGCCCTCGTGTTGCTTCAAAACGGGACGTTAAACTAAACTGAAACTAAACTGTAAATTTGTTGGTTGCGCAGTCATGACCAAACGCATTGTTCGATTTTCTTCGAATATGGCGTGAATGTTCCTTGAAGTTATTAAAAACGAAGTATATGTAAGGATTTTAATATTTTGATTCGGTTTCAAGTGGTGGCCGTTTCAATGGTTTCAGTGTTTGGCGAGTCAATAACGGAATTGGCATCATTAAACATTTGAGTCATTTTGGTAATGACAAGGCATTTAATTGTAAGTTTGCGAATAGTGATAAAAGCAGATACTTGTGTAAATAATTCGCATTCGAAAAAAATGGCTAAATCTTTAAAGAATACGATGAAAAGCAAATATATATATATATATAATTTTTTGTGGGGGATGCGAGGTCTACTTTACACAGAACTACTTAGACACTAGACCGATAACTAGAGCTACTAGACAAATTACTTTGAAGTATTGAAAAAAGAATAGAAACGTACTACATTTCTGCAAAGCCAAAGCAATTTATAATGGTTGATGAAATCCTGTAAGATCATAACATTTGTTTAAATGATATTAATCTGTCAATGTTAATATGATTAATAAACGATTAGTGTCGACCGATTAACGTCACAGATGCTAATTATAGATTCCAGTGAAGCTACATTCAATAAGACAGTCTATTCTGAAATTCACTTGTTTTCAATTTAAACCAGAAATCTATCAATCAATCTTTATCAGTTTTTCGCTGGTCTGATTTTGGTTTAATGTGTTTTTAATCCCTCGGCAAAAAGGAAAACTAATAATAAAATAAAACTAATTTGAAAATAAAAACTAATGATATATAAAAATTGTTAATGTTAATTGTTAAATGATATATAAAACTGTTCATAAATCTGCTTTGCGATCTTGGATTTAGTGTCGAAAAAAATATATTACAACACAATATTCTGAAACTATATAATTTTAAATCATATTATTTAATTAGTATAAGGCATAACTTAACCTACATATTTTACTATTTTCGGTCCAATCCAGGTCCTAAGTTATTGGAAGTCATTGGCTGGATACAGATTTTTTGCTAATCTACACAAAAAACGATGCCTATAAAACTGAGAAGAGTATTTTCATTTTATACTGCTATATTTAAAGAGAAAACATTTACAACAGAACATAACTGAGAACCTAAAGCCAAAATATTTTCTTTCGTTTCATTCAGTTCGCTCTGAAACATTTAAGATTTCATACTCTTATGGATTCTAAAAACGTTCGTAAAATGGAATGTTTGCAAATAAGAATATAAATTCATCTTTATCTGCTCTTGGAAATTACCGATTAGTTTGTCAATTGAAACTTCAATAACAACGCGAATCTGCTGCTATTGAATAATTCCCACCGTTATCTCTAGACCGAATGAAAACAATGAGAGAGATCAATCAATCAATTAAAGAAGTAATAAAACGGAAATTTTAGGATTATGGTTTAGAATATACACATTTCATGTCTTGAAAAATTGATTCAAAAAGCTATGAATGTTCCACTTCCATATCTTTCAATGTTCTTCTTATTTTGAGCTGAAATTTGTTTCATGATTTAAAAGAAATGCTCATGTAAACTAGGTAAAGGATACGAACTTTAAAAGAAATTAGGAATATTTAAAGTTATCTCATTACAGCAACTTTTCTCTCCCTAATTTGTTTTTAAAACGAGCAGTATGTACTGTAATTGAATTTAGCTTATTTAAATCCCAAGTATCAATGAATTAGACGACTGACGTCACAAATTTAAAGGCAAGTTTATTGTCGGAACGTCAGCATGTGTTTTCCGTTTAGGGGCCATGTTCACTACAAAATTTTTTCAGCTAAACTGAATTTAAAGAGTAAAAATCTCACTGCAAGTTAGGAAGAGCATTCGTAGAACAGATGCTAACACTAACATACGACTCCCCGACAAATGTTTCCTTTTCATAAACAGCTTTCTGGTCTTCCGTGAATTTCTGTTGCAGTAAGAATCGGTGAAAGTTTTTCTCTTTTTTTAGTTTATATTCCTTCTTATGCACGAATCCATGGGCACTTTTTGACTACGAAATGTAATAATATATCATTTTTTAAGCGAAAATTTTGTTCGATATATAGAAATTTTATTCGATATACAGACACTCTTTGTCTAATGAAAATCCAAGATTCCTGAAAAATGCTCTCTATATATTTAGATTTTCGATGCAGGGAAATTCGATATATTGGGGTTCGATTTAGATAAATATGCTCGATTATGTTCGAGTGCCTTGTGTTAGTTGGTTTCATTTATTATTTTAACTCATTTTAATACGTTGGTTCCACATATCCATAATGAATTTAAAGAATTCAGCTGGGAAGAATTTGACCTAAGAGAAAGGTTTTTACACTCAGAGTATTACTCCTTATGTAAATATAGATTAAATTTTTCTGTATTAACGTCACTAACGCCAGATTGTCTGACGATAGCTCTTGAAAACGACAAGTAACCAACTCTGAATTCTTTCAGTTCCTTATACAGGTTCAATAACTGGTTTGTACCAACTGAAGTGGCCAGTTAGTTATCTTGCCTTGATCGCTTAAGAAGAAAATTTCGGACACTCAGATGATACGCCCGTGGCATTGGAAGAATGATTTTCCGTTCAACATCTAATCAAAAACGGAGAGCGAAATTACACAGTATTTCCTTTTATTTAACTTCCTGGCAAATGGATTAAATTCACGTGATATCATAGTCACTTGACAAACTAATAGTGCAAATTATATAACGTGCGCTTTACTCTGATGTAACACTATAAATATCAAATAAAAGATACACAGTGGATTTCAAAATTAAATTGGTGCGATTTATTTTATGTGTATCATGTAAGCATGAATTGACTATAATGGAATCAAACAAAACTTCTCATTCCTTTGAAATTTTTCTTCGTCTAGTATGAAATGTTAAATATTTAATAGCATTTTAATTTGATAGTCCTTTCTGGGATATTATAAAGAATTTCTGGAGAAATCTTCTAAATGGCTGGGTTGAAAAATTTCATTTAAGGCTGGAATCAATATTCCTAAGAGTTTTTATTCTGTGGAACTTCCGATTAAATTCCATCGAATAAAAAAATTTCATTTTTTCGAATGAATACACCTGACCCTACTGACTTTCATTCTCTTTATATTAAAGAAAATGGTGTAGCGAAGGGGGCGGTGTCAAGTGTGTGTAGATGCCCAGTGACACCAGTCTTCTAAGGGGAGCCATGGTGACAAAAAGTTACCCTGCGTTTCAGTTACTTCTCTTACAGCCAAATATAATAAGCGGGCGAAAAAAGCAATATCTGCTTCGAGAGCCACTTATACTTGTTAAGCCACTGATGACAACGTGTGGCAAAAAATCATATTACGCCCTAGCAATCATTTTTCCTACAAGACGGGACAAGCTACAAGGGATGGGAAAGTGCCTGAAAACATTTTACATATCTTAGCAGATGTAATTTTATCAACTTTTATTCTAAATTATTAATAATTATTTCTTTTTAATCTTATCAGACAGTTATTTTTAGTATCTAGTTTTAGAAAATATTCACACTTTAGAAGAAAGACTTTTTTTATTTAGGAAATTTTATTTTTCAAAAATTCAAATTTGCTTACGACGGTGAAATTTGATTATTCATGTTTTTCCCATTCCAGGACCTCTCGAAAGAAGACCTCGGAAAATGTCCATTTGGGATGAGATCACTTTGAGATTAGGAAACCCTGTCGTGGACAACAAGGTAGAAAAAACGGCAGCCGCTCAGACAAATAGCAGAATGAAAGAAAGGTCCAAACCGGACAAAAAGAAAAGGACTAAATCGATTATTGTCGGTCTTACCTATGGATTATTTTCTGGTTTTTTCTTCGCCGGGTGCGCCGCCAGTGTCAAGTATCTCAGTGACTTGGATCCCGGTCAAGTAGCTTTCTACCAGTACATAGCCATCACAGTTTTCTCCTTGCCTATGGTCATAAAGGATGGTGGCAATGTTTTTGGACCCAAACCATCAACCAAATACTGGTTTCTTTTGTGTGGTATCTTTGACGCATTCACCGTCTACCTGTCTTTCATGTCCTTCAGGTATCTTCCGTTATCTGACGCTACCGTCATCACTTCTAGCATCCCCGTTTTTGTGACTGTCGCAGCCAGGGTATTCCTTAAAGAGAAGTGTGGTACATTCCAGGTTTTCGCAATTATCATCTCCGTAGCAGGAGTAGCCCTCGTCAGCAAGGTGCCTCTTTTAATGGTCAACAGGACAGATGTGTATACTCGAGAGAGTGTTATAGGCCTTCTGGCTTCTTTAGGATCTATGGCTACTGAAAGTGGCGTCTACCTGGTGTTGAGGAAGCTGCATAACGTCAATGTGTTCATCATTCTGTTCAATTTTGGAGTGGTGGCTACTTTCATCAATGCCCTTCTCACGATATCATTTGGAGAGTTTTCATTGACTGCCTGTGGACCTCAACAGGCATTTGTCGTGGCCGTGGGTGCCTTCAGCTTTCTCAGTCAGCTGGCTCTCACCAAGGCCTTGGAGATAGAAGAGGCTGGACCAGTGTCTGTTCTGATGGCAGCTGGAGACATCATACTGGCCTTTATTTTCGACATGACCTTCTTCCAGGATACCCCAGATATTTATACCATTTCAGGAACAGTCCTCGTCATCACGTCTGTCATGCTGGTTGGATTCAAGAAATGGCTGGATGGTAACAAGAGCTCTCTCTTGAAGATTAAGTTCATGAAAATGCTGCTGTAAGAATTCTTTCTTTCTGTAGGTCATTCGTGTTTTTGCGTAACAACTAACATCTATAAGTAGCTGAGACTTTGATGAATATTTACTTTGTTCCAAGACATTAATTCCATAATTATTGGAGTAATTTTTTCTGTACGAACATATGTTGCAAAGTATGGCTTGATTGTGATCAAAAGTTCTGAAGCATCTTAACGTCGTTAAGGACCGGATTTAATCAGGAATCTACACATTTATCTTGACTATGTTTAGGTCCTCGTGTACTGTTAAATCACAAAAACTCACTTGTGTTGTAATTTTAAAAGTGCGCGATGATGCTGAATATTAATATAATATTTCATGCTATTCCTTCGTTTCAAACGTTTATATTCAAACACGTTTCGATACTTTAAGCATGTGAGGAATTAGAGATGTAAATAAGTTTGTTCAAATTTCTAATGTATTTCAAATTGTACAATCTTCTTTAATATAACCCATCAAAACTTTTTAACACGTATAATGAAATCGAAATACGTGAATTACAGTATTATAAATACTTACTTTTTGTGTTTGTTATTTTTTAGAATTATTTTAGTGTTTTTACTATTTCCAGAAAAGACATCCACCTTTATTAAGTACTTACGAAGTTTCCTCCATAAATTTAAAATTTTTCTTCTGGATGAACCATGTTTTAAGAATATACTCGTATCCTTCTGGAATTAATTTTTAAAAGTTCGTTACTTTCTGGAGAAGGATATCTTGTATATACAGAAAGCCATTTCAAGGTTTCTTAATAATCATGCCACTAAACTGATTAAAATTATTTACATCCCAAAACATCATTGACTGTTAAAGAAACATATTCAATTTTCCGAAACAGTAATGCAACTTTATAGAACTGGTGCAACAATTTTAAAAAAATCCATCGTTCTTTAAGGATGAGTTTAGAGGAAAACTCTGAATAAAAAGCAGTTTTGCTTTTACTTGCAAAAACTTATTTATTACTTAGCAAAATCAAAGTTTAAAATATTTTACTGAAAAAAGAATAATGAGATTTCTTTCTGAAATTTCAGCAACGTTACAAGTATTTGATTTTTTGATAAATATTTAAAATGGAAATAAAGTACCTCTGAGGGTATTTTTGTTACTTAGAAAATCCCGCATTTTGACCGAATTAAGACAACATCATTAGTAAACACAAGTTTCAGCTTTAAAAAGTTAAATTTTTATCTATGCTTTTATACTAATTATAAATTTTTATGATAAACTATTTAATATAAACTCTTTAATGACGAGGTATAGTTTACGAAGCTGTGATTTTTCAGTGGGCATTTAATTTTAACTAATCTTTTCTGCGTTAATATGTTGGAATCTTTTTTTTAATGCTTTGAAATATTTCACTCTGAAATAAAAGCAAATGAGAAGTATTATGCCACTAATACATATTCAAGATTTCTGAGGCATTTTGTTCACGCTTAATGAATTAAAAACTTGCACCGAAATTAGTGTGAGGATAGAAGCCCGAGAAAACAAATGGAATTCATATTGACAAAATTATCAGTTCCTGTTTCACGAAATGGCACAATTTTATATTTACAAAGTTGATTTATAAAAATATAAACGTGTATGATAAACTTGGTAATAAAATTATTTGATGCAATTCCTCAAAACTTTTAATTTTATTGCCAATTGATTGGAAGAATTTAATGAATCAGCTTTCTACCATTGGCCCATCAGGTTAGGCAATAAAAATTCTGACCATGCTATTGTCAATTCAAACAAAAATTTTGAGCAAGAGGTTTTATTAGTCGCGCAAAAACTTGACATTCAAGAAATCAAAAATTATGTTATCTTTAATGAATATTGTTCGGATATTTATTAAACATTGTGTTTTTTTACGTGTCTGTTATAGAAAATTATAGTTACTAGTTGTTGAAAAGTAGTTTTGAATTTTTCAAAATGTTTATTTTGTACATATTTTTTCTATAAAGAAATTTTTAATAAAAATTCGATGTCTATATTTATCTTGTACCATATTTTCTTCAATTGTTGCTTTTTCAAATGTTCATCTTATTTAAAAATAAGAAAGGAAAAGTAATAAATGAGAAATATCATATAAATATCTTTTTTTATGATGCTAGTATATCATATTCGAAAAGCATTTACTTGCCACATTTTCAAAATTCTTTTACAAAATAGTATTTAAATTATCAGAATTGTAGAATGTCATCGATCAACATGCCACATACTTGGACGATTACATATTTTTCTGAATTTACTTGCAGACGATTTGGTTGGCGAACAAGCTAAATTTGAAGCCGAAAGCGATGTTGTTCTTCATGTCCGCCATGTTTTTATAAATGAAACAGGGAGCCCGATTAACCATTGGCGTAGGAAGGCGGGTGAGGTGGGTGCGGCCCGCACCGGGTACCAGCCCTGAGGGAGTGACAAAAATTGATGGTTTTATTTGTTACATAAAATAGCATGCCAAATAATTTACATGGGTTTTAACAATTTCTAACTGCAGCAAATTGAGGGTGAACGATGCGATACTGTAATGATTTAGTATTATTGTGTGGTGCATGTGGGTGGGGGGGGGGGGTCTGTCTCGTTTCTTTTGAAATGTGCAGGAACTCAAGTAAACAAAATACCGGTCCTTAATCTTAAAGCATTGTTTCTATCCTGTACAAAACACTCTCTCAATCTATGTGGAGTGCACTCTTTTACAGCAATTCCATTATGTGTGACTTTTTTGGGACCTTAAAAAGTTTGAACGTGTTTTTCTCGGGTTCTATGCACAGATGGACGATCCTTCAGACAAATATTGACGTTGCATTTAAGAGACTTTCAGAAACAAGATGGAGTGCACACTACGAAGCAGTTAAGCCTGTGTAAGTTCTTTAAAAAGATTGTCGATGCCATTGAGGAATTGTGTGATGCTTCGTTCACGATCGAAACCAGAGGAGCAGCTCAAATTCTGTTGCCTGCACTGTGTGATTTCTCATTTTTGTGCTTTTTGTGTTAATGGAATAATGTCTTTAAAAAGTCAGCCACATTTAAAAGTATTTGCAGATTCTTGGAATAAGCTTTGAAAAGTCTGTTATCAAGATGAGAAGTCTAAAGGTCACTGCAATTTCCAAAAGATACATGTGAAGAGATGGGCATTCCTGTTGTAAAAAGAACTGTCAGGAGGAAGAAAACTATGCCCGGAGAGAAGGTTGCAGACGAGCCGCTGCCTTTGGACCAATAATTGAAAAAGTTAATGTTGGAGTGTATTCACAGGTTTCAACAAGAAATCGATACACGTTGCGAAGGCATGGAATGTATATCAGATCGGTTTGTAGTCTTAGAGCCCAGCAATCTGATCGAAACCTCGGAAACTGACTTCACAAGTTTGTACAAAATTTGGTTGAAACAATGAGCTTCCTGAAGATGGTTATCCTTACAGAAATTCCACGCCTAAGAAGATTTCCAAAAGAAGAGTCTCTTGGTTGGACTTCTTTAAGCTTTCCAGAATTTGTGGTTGAATATGAACTTTTCTACTCCGTTCCCAATCTCACTTTAGCATTAATATTTTTCTTAACTTTGTGTTTCTGTTGCGTCATGTGAGAGGAGTTTTTGAAACTCAAACTAATTAAGAATTATTTCTGATCCACTATGAACAAAGCACGACTCTCTAGCTTAGCCATTTTGTCAATTGAAAATAGTGTGGCTGAAGGTATCGTTTTTGATGACGCAATTTCAAAATTTGCAGAACAAAAAGTTGGAAAGAAGAGATTCTAAGTTTCATGTTAAAGTGCAGTTTGTTGAATTAGAGCCTAGAGAATGAAACTTGTTAATAATTGAGTTTTCATTAAATTGCATTATAATAATAATAAAGTTATGCACTAGGTACGATCACTATGAAAAAATATTTCTTACATTGTTCATTAAATTGGCTTAAAATTGCTTTCTCAATAAATTTCATTTTATATTTTGGTGGACATGGGGGTGACAAGTTAAAACTCCACCCCGGATGCCACCAGACCTTGCTACGCCAATGCGATTAACTACGACAAAAACCATTGAACTAAGAAGTTTCATATATTTTTCAAGACAAATACAAACGTGCATAAATACAGCGCACCTATTTACAAAAATTTACAGAAGATTTATCATACAACTTCCCTAAATATTGATAGGAATAATTTGAATGGTTAAATCCGCCATCATCAGTCTTTCTTCATTCAATATCGTTAAGTTGTTTTTCTCAAGCTCTGAAGCTCCGTGTACCAAAATGGCTGCTTACGACAATTTGAAAACACTTTAAAAACAAACAAACAGTGGAATGAATATATTATGTTGCAACTTAATGCTGACAAAATAATAAACAGAAAAACACTTGATATTCTATTTCAGAAGGGGAAGGTCTTGCTTCAATTTCATAGCGTCGATCTGAATTTTTCTTTAAACAAAGGACTGCAGGAGTTGGGATCGGATCGGAGTGGACAAAGAACTTTTAGATGCTTCAGCTCTAAAGTGGACCAAGAAGAAAATGGAATATATTCTACTTGCTACCAATATGCAAGCAAAATCATTTTAGATTACAGCGAAAGCCCTAGGACAGAGCAATTTTCAGAAGTTTTCGAATGCAAATCGACACTCGTAGAGTCGCTTCGAAGCGAGAATTTAATGTACTAAAACGAAACAGACTAATGTAGATTAAAATGTATCAATTTTCGTATTTGACGACGCCTGATTTTCGAATCTTAAAAGTACACCCACAAAGAACAAAAAGGTACTTTACGTTTCAGTCAAGAATTTTCACTCAATAAGGGATGCAGCATACCCTGCCGAAAGCCCTGAACTCCGAGTCCTTGAATGCATTTAAAAACACTATGGATTGCCTTTTCTGATATTGTTTACGAGAAAATATTGATACGACACGAAAATAACCCGATTGATTTGTAACATGGGGTAGTCAAAACAATATCTGAAGTTTCGTTTATTGCCATATAGTGTTAATTAATCATGCTGTCAAAGATAGTAATGAGAAATGTTTGTCATAAAATGTCTAATTTTGTTACATTTTTAACCCCACCATTTCTAGGCTAATAATACAAAAGTTAATTTTAAGGGACTTCTCGGGAAAAAATTCTAATCGCTCTCTCGGTAAAATTTTAAACGAGCATAACTGTTTGAACAGGACCGACATTTTTGAATATTTGAGGATAAAGCCGAGACTTTAGATTTTTATTTAAATAAAATTTTCCAAAAAATTTTCGGAGATTCTGATAGTGTATCATATAAAATATGTCATTAACTCTTTCAAGACAGATTAGACTCAATTACATAATACGTTGGTGCAAATATATCCTACTGATCTCGAAAGGGTTTAAATCGTAAATATTAAAGAAAATTGAAACTTTCCTGCTCTAGCATGATACAGGGTGATTAAAAGAAACATTACCGATAAATGACTCCGTAGCGAGCATACCGTTATAGGAACGGAATAAAATTTTGAATGTAGGTATTGTACAGTATGCGCTCAAGAATGATGTGAAAAACAATAGTCCAGCTCTTACAGTCACGGTTACAGTGAAAATATTTTGAAATTTTCAAATGGCAACACCTACTTTTTTCATGGAAACATGATCCTCATAGTAAAAAACTTAAAATAGAGTTGAAACGGTATATTTAGGGCAATAAAAGGTGGCCCTTGACAAAGACAAAAAAAAGCTCTTCTATCTATTATTTACTATTGGTTATTTTCGCTTTCATCTTCGTCTCTTCCTAACGCTGCCATATTTCGCTCTAAAAATACCGTTCCAACTCCATTTTAAGTTTTTTTTACTGGGAGAATCACGTTTCCGAGAAAAAAAAGTAGGTTTTATCATTGGAAAAAATTCGAAATTTTGCACTGTAATCGTAACTGTGGGAGCTGGACTATTGTTTCTCCCATTATTCTTGAACACATGCCGTATAATACCCGCATTCAAAATTTTATTCTGTTCCATCAAACGGTATGCCCGCTAGGTGATCATATATCCGCAAAGTTTTTTTTTATATCATGGTTGTTGTTGTTTTTCACTTTCTTTGTCTCTGCCTAGCGCCACCGTTTTTTGCCCTAAAAATGCCGTTCCAACTCTATTTTAAGTTTTTTACTGTGAGGATCACGTTTCCGTGAAAAAGTGGGTATTGCCACTTGAAAATTTTGAAATATTTTCGCTGTAACTGTGAGAGCTGGACTTCTGTTTTGCACATCATTCTTGAGCGCATATCGTATAATACCTGCATTGTAAAATTTTATTCCGCTTCCTATAACTGTATGTTCGCTGGGAGGTCATATATCGGCAAAGCTTTTATATAATCACGCTGTTCTTTCTGTCTCAACATGAGATGACTGATGAATATTTTGAATTTAATTAATAAAAAAATAATACAGTTACAAGTTTTCGTTAGACTGATTCTCCCAAAAAGAGCCCTCTAAATCCTGTTTTCGCGTACTGTCTAAAAGTGCTCAAGAAATAACTCGTCGTCTTCAATTCTCCATAGGTTGATGAAAATGGCAGTGGCGGTTTTTCGCACAGGTGCTAGACGTGCTCGCCTTGGGCTTCAAGACCCTGAAAGGCCCACACAATTTATTCGATATACATCGTAGTGCTAAGCCGACGGCGAATTTACGACGTTGGGTAGGGGCAGGGGCCTCAAAACCAATTTGTGTCTGCTGCCTCATATTATCGAAATCCGCCAATGGATGATGTCGCAAATTGTGGTATTTCGTCGCTTAACAAGCAACACCACCCATCTCAATTTTTTGAAATTTCAAAGAGCAAGATTCAAATGAATTTTTCGCTACCGATATCGAATATGTCTGAATTTTTTAAGTTCTACTACGAACATGAGACCACATAATCCAACCAGACGTGAAGAAAATTTAAACATATTCGTTATTGGTTGCGAAAAATTCATTTAAATCTTCCTCTTTAAAATTTCAAAAAAATTGAGATGGGTGGTGTTGCTGGTTAAGCGACGATTTAATGTTTTCATTGGCAAAAATATTTGACATATTCACAATGGTAACAGTAACATGCATGAAATAACATCTCTACAAATATTATTCTTTTAGCATATCGTTTGTCAATCGAACCAAGTCTTATAAAGTGCTACAATCAAAGCTGTTTTCATTCGAAATGAGTGTGGAATTGCTTTTTAAAAAGTCTCTGCCAAAACTTATTTTCTCTCTCTCTCTCTCTTTATGGAAAACATTTGGAGGTTTGATAAAAAAATCTTTTGACATAAAATGCATTCTATTACATAACAGTTTTCGTCTATGCAGCTGCATTCAGCTCTATCGGACAGATTTTTGAAAGGGCATCTTCGAAGGTCATCTTTTCTTCTTTGAATGAATGACGCCTTTTCTCACAGCGAGTAAAAAAATCCGGGAATCAAAATCAAGAATCTATCTATACTGGTAAAATGTGTTTACTGAACTTTTCGCAAGTCTCGACAGTTTAAAACTTTCGAAAGCCTTAAACTGTCATCATTTGACTGACCTTGATCTAGATTCTATTCAGCTTTTTCTCCCCTCACACAGTGGCGGTTTTTCGCACAGGCGCTAGAGGCGCTCGCCTCGTTCATGAAGATCCTGAGGGGCCTCAAATTCTATTCGACACACATCGCACTGCTAAGCCAACGTGGAATTTACGACATTGGATAGAAGGTGGGGCCTCAAAACAATTTAGCGCCTGTAGTCTAGTTTTGCCAAAATCCGCCACTGCCCTCACACATAACGTATTTCAGTTATTTAATCCCTTAACAGTGTAGTTTTTTTGTACCATCTAATTAGATGACTCCCCCATCTGTTTGGGGGATGCTTTGTAATACTGATCTAACTACGTACATGACCACAGAGCACTTGAAATGTTAATGCATTGCCGGTCATTTTTGTATCAAGTTATAACGTCTATGAAGGATTTCATTTTAGCCTAAGTTTAAAATTGGCATAATTCGATGCACGAGGGGAGCTCGGGCAAAAGTGTTAAGTCGTTAATTCATTCTCGAGAAGGCCGCGGTGGCCTAATGGTAAGATGTCGGCCTCGGCGGGTTCCTGGTTCGAAACCAGATTCTTTTGAAGATCCGTCGTGTATTGGGCCTGGTGCACGTTGACTCGTACGTAGGGGGCCAAATTACCTCCCGCTTGTGTGGTGCGGGAGGCTGTAGAGGGGGTGCCAGTTCAGGTGTCGTCCTCGTCATCTGACCGCGGTTCAAAATTATGAGGCCCGTCCAAAATAGCTCTCTTGTTTCTTCAAAACGGGATGTTAATATATCTAAAAAAATCATTCTCGGGAAGTTAAATGAGTTAATGATAAATGGGTTAGTTGATACTCGAGAATATTTGCCGAAAATCAAAAACGCAAGAAGAAATTTTTAAGGTGAAAGGTTATCACTCCTTGTAGGATGGAAAACCGTCACAGAGGTATATAATAACTGTCAAAAATTGGAGATCGCCTGGGCTTACAACGAACATTATTGCAGCTCTGCCAGTGTAGCAGTACATTTAAGAAACATTCCAATCCTTACGGTTGAGATCTTTCACATTTTTAATTAGGAAATACATTAAAAAATCGCATATGAAGTGATTTTCGTGTTTGTAAATATTTATTGGCATGGACAGTTGTTTACATTTGTGAAACGAAATATGCCTTCTAAAAGTCCAGAATTAGTGACATTCAACTCTGAGGGTAATCACCGTAAAATAAATAAATAAATAAATAAAAATTTTAAAAAATCTTTCGGAAATTTGAAAAGTGGTAGCAAAGAGAAAGAAAAGTGCCAGAAAAAATTAAGAAAGAAAGAAACTAATTTTAATATTGCACCTTTTCTTTTTATTTTCTCGTATACGAAGCGTACAAAGAGGAAGTATTGTAATCGTCAAAAAATTTGAACTCGAGATTTGGATGAATCTCCACGTTTTAGACCTCCCCGAGTTCAAAAAATACAATTTTAGAATTATGTCTGTCTCTCTGTGAACACGATAACTCGAAAACGGTTAGAGATAGAGGAATGAAATTCGGTATGTGATCTTTACACATAATTTGTAGGTTTCTATCAAATTTTGGACATAATCCGTCGACGGGAAGTCTGTCTGCTAGATGGATAAATTTGCTAGCTAGATGGATAAAATTTGGTACACAGTTTTATCATAAAGAATGTAGGTCCATATCAAATTTTGGACCAAATACATCAACACATTGACTATCTGCAGGTCTGTATAATCGCATACTTGTGAACACGATAACTCCTAAACGCTATGACTTAAATGAATAAAAATTGGTATGAGGTCTGCTAACATTTACTGTAGATCCTTGCTCAATTTTCGCTTCAATCGGTTTTTAAAAAAAGATGTTCAAATTGCATATTCGCTTTCTTCACGATTCCACAACGCAAAAAAAGGCACGACCGATTCGCGCGTTTTTCCCCAGTTGTGTTAGGGCAGATACAAGAAAGTTTTGGAGAGACCACTCCAGCTGGTTTACATTGTACTTTTCGAAATTAACCTACTTTTATGTAATTGTGTTTTGAATCCAAATAGACTTCACTTATTTAACCTATGTTAGCTCTTGAGTTTGATATGCCTGATGCAATCGCTTAGTTTTAAAATCTTTTGTTTTTGAACAAAGTAGCTACTAAGACTATAGATACCCATATTTAGATACCTGCTATACAACCCAAAATGATTTTTTTTTCATTCGTGATTCTTTTCTATCAAAAAATTTTTTCCATGTCATTTTCTTAACTAAGTTTTAAAAAAAAGTATCATTAACATAAAAAATAAATTTGGTATAGTACAATTATTTGCTGAATTTGAATGAAGTATTTTAAATCAAACATTTGTGTTTTTTGTTTCATCGCGCAATAGCATGCTCTGTCGACTTTTTCGCAATTTCAAAGTGATACTTCAATCCGTACCGCAGCTTGTAGTTTGAGAACCATCGAATATTCAACCTGCAGGCTTCATCATATATCCCCAGAATAAGTAAATACCAACTTTTTTCCATGAGGGTATGTAAAAAGTATAAATTGTATCTATTATATATAAATTGTACAATATATAAATTGTACCTATATTATAAAAGTATAAATTGTACTCTTACGTACCTAAATGCAGCTGCTTTTAAGACAGATTTTAACAAATTCTTGAGGTAAAATATGGGAAAAGAAAATTGCTATATTAATAATACATATAATGGATTTAATTTATAACATTCATAACGTAAAAGTAACCAGTTTCATACAATTCGTTAGCTTGAACCATTTTTTTTTTCTATTTTCGATGTCCGCAATTGATATGTGAACTATCATTTTATCTGGATTTTAAGAAATAGAAGGAAAATGAATATGGTTTTATCACCGACGCCGACGCTGCCTACCCAAAAGGTGTAAGGCTAGAGTGACTGCACTCTAAAACCATAGGATTGAGTTGGCTCTCCTGGGTATTGAATGAATGAAAGTTAGAGTGAATAAGGATTGAAACTGTCAGCACTTTTTGTTTTAGACAATAATAGCTTACCATAAATAGTCAATTAGTTTAAACGAAAAAAAAAAAAAAAAAACGTGGACCGCAGATGATGAGATTTTGTCTGAGACGAAGGAATATTATTTCTGAGTTAAGAATAACTGAGAAGCAGAGTATATATGCCTCTAAATAAATAAATTTACAACATGAATGCACCCACTGGTTTCTCAAGATTCGAAATATTCTCATTCTAAATGCAAGCTTGAAATTATCCACAAATCTTTACAATTTCAAGCCTTTTGGTACTTTCTCGTATACGAAGTACAGAGCAACTATGGCAATTCCTCTAATGCCCTTGTACATCAGAAGATAAGTATAATTATTCATTGAAGTTCTGAAAAATCTTATTAATCTACTTCGATATCAAGTAATTAATTTAAGGCAGAAATATCTGATAGTTTAACAGCATTTAATAATTTATAGTATAGGAATAGGTTGATGTTTAAATTGGTAGTTCAAATGGAATAGGATTGTTCAAACGCTCACTAAACGAATAAGCATGATAAATTCATCAATAAGTTACAACCAATTTAACACTCATTCTTTTTATTTTCTGGTATGCGAAGTATTAAAAGAAAAAGTATTGTAATCGTCAAAACATTTGACCTGGATATTTTGATGCTTCTCTACGATTTATACTTCCCTGATTCCGAATAAAACATTTTTGGAATTATGTCTGTGTGTACGTGAATACGATCAGCCAAGAACGCAAAGAGAATAGATGAAATCTGTATGCAGTTGTGGTCAAAAATAGCATACCTACCTCAAATTTTGGGCCAAATCCGTCAATGGGAAGATGCCTGTCCAATCAGCGTCTGTCTGTCCGCGTTTATGTGAATATTATAACTGAAAATCGCAATGAATAAGATGGATTAAATTCAGCGTCCGGTCCTTACATCAAAACTGTAGAATTGTAGCAAATTTTGGATAAAATCCGTCCACGGGACGAGGTTCATTTCCAAGTTAGATAGTCGATTTTCTTCAATATACAGTAAAACTTCGATTAACCGTCACCTTCCGGACCAGAGCTGTGACGTATAATCGAATAGACGGATAACAGAAATCTCTTAATACATATGCATGCGATATTTTGAGTTTTTAACTTTCTTAAATAATTTTTAACAACCCCTCATTTTTAATTACTTCTACTTCCACCCTAATAAGCGCACTGCGACTTTCATTTCGAGTCAGGAGTCTACCTGAAAAATCCCCTCTTTGCCGTATATAACCTCCCAGCGCATTGTTAACTGCTCTTTTTGATTCAAGAATGTAAGCTGACGACAACAGCGCGTTGCTCGGGCGTAACCTCTTTAATCCTGGTCATGGAGCTACGCATAAAATTATCCCTTTACCTACGAAAAGGTAACCTATCTTCAATGAATGAGTAAAAGACGATGGAATCAACTAAAGTCTTTTCCTTTAACCAGATATTCTACATTTCACCCTTGAATAAAGATGTTTCATGTACAGTAGCCTGATTTCACCGCTGGTTTGAGATGAAAATGAAAATTAAATCCTTTAAAAGTGAAGAATACATATAAACTGTACTTAATTTTATAAAACCATCAATATAAACTTCAATATAAGCGTAGTAATGTGCAGAAATGTATTGTAATATCATGTAACCTATACGTCACTTTGAGGATGACGGGTAGCAGAAACTGGCGGTTAATCGAAGTTTTACTGTACTACGAAACTAGATAGAAAAAACACGCGTTTAGCCCCTCGAGTCTACAAATTACAGTAAAACCTGTCTATAACGATATTGTAGGGACATACAAAATATAGTGTTGTAGATTATCTATAGACTCTTCTGGGATTTGCGTATCCAATGTTAATGTGGGTATACATGCATAACATATTTTATTGCGCTTATTTTGATTCACCTTATAAATAAATAGCTGATATAAAAATGCATTATATAAACATGTAAAATATACAATTTTATATACTGATTCAATTTTTTTTATTTAAACTCTTATTAAGAACTTCAAAATGAAAATTTTAGTTGAAAACTTTGTCAGTATCGCCATTTACGGCACTTTAATTTTTTCCACAATATCTCCAATGTCTTTTTTTCCCCCCTTCAAAGAAGTAGCTATCGTCGAGTGAAAAATCCCATATTTTTCAGCAGCATCAACTTCCTTTATTTCTGGATAGATTTCTGAAATGATTTATAACTTTTCTTCAAATACCAATGTTTTACGTCGTGCCATCCTAGATTCAAGGTGTTAACACATCAGATGCTAATTTCAAAGAACAAGGGGCCATCCCAAAGTGCTAAATGCGAATGAACAGGTTAGTGTCAATCAGGAGTCAGAACCAACAAATATCTGTGCACATTCCAATCACTAGCCACCCCGGATCTCCCTGCTACAACAGGCTCGTGTTTCTAGCTCTTCCCCCGATTCCCCTGTTTTCTCACATTCTTTAACATAGGGTGTTGTTTTCAAAGGGAAAAAAATCTAGATAGTACTGTACCAGCTTTCTAAAGGGGTAAGATTATCGTTATACACGGGTGAGTCTAAAAAGTGTTTATTGTTGTAGACATGTTGAAAATACACCGAGTAAATAGGAATTCCGTCAGGACCGAAGAAAATATTGTTTTAGGCAAGTTTATCGTTTTAGACAGTATCGTTATACACAGGTTCACTGTATGTACATTTTTAATTATTTTATTTATTTATTTGCAGACGCATTTTCACTAACATCCAAAGAAAATATTAAACGTCCGTTTAGTTATAGCAGTTGTTGGCGCGTCGCCACTCCTCTAAAGAAAATATTAAAAAGATTTATTTGTGTGTTAATAAGACTTTTAAAGTATTTAATCCCTTAGTTGTGTTCTTTTTTCTACTATTTAATCAGATACCACCTTCTGTTTTGGAAATGTTTTGTCGTATTGATTCAACTAAGAGTCATAGAACACTTGAGATGCTTATGGGTTACGCGCCATTTTTATATCGAACTAGACGCCTTCGGCGACCAGCCAGCTAACGAAACTTAAAAACTGCGTTTCAAATAACTTTCACTCATTTCATCTATCGCTCATCGGTAGAGTGATTAACGCTGAATACGGCCGCAAAAGCCGAACATGCTGGACACCCCGTGTGAACCAGTGGGTACCAGATTGGGTGGAAAAAGTGAGGCGACAAAAAATTTATAGACATCTAAAAGACCTGGGATTATAGGGGTAGACAATAAGATTTAAAAATCTAATTAAAAAATTATTTAGTTTTCCGGAACTCTATTGCTTTTTTGTAATTCCTAGTTTCAAACAGTTAAAATGAAATAAAAATTTAATCTTTCCCTAAATAAGTAGGGGGCGACCGATCCTCCTCTCCCTTCCCCCGACTCGCCGCCACTGGTGTGAACTATGACTGGGCAGCATTTCTCCCTTGATCGTAACCCGTCACCAACCGTCCCCGCCCCCCAGTGCTATAAATAGAGCCGTGACTTTGAGGAACCGTGAGCTACGCCGTTGCTCCGTCCCGTTTTGCCGCTGAAAATTGTATTTGAAAACATTTAAAAAAATTAATTAAAATTACACAGAAGGTCGCATTGAAATAAAATCGGTGGCATTGAAAAGCTAATTTTTTTTAAGATGATGTAAAAATGGTTTCTGTGCGATAATAGGTTCCGAAGTTATTCCGGAAAAACGTTAAAATTTAAGGTAATTTTTAATTAATTTAAATTCTAATTAAAATTTCGAAACATCCTTTCTTAATGAGCACCTACTACCCAAGAAGCAACGGCCTGCTAAATTTCAAGTTTCTAGGCCTCTTGGTTTGGGAGATTTTGTGATGAGTAAGTGAGTGAGTCATGGTATTTGCCTTTTATATATAAAGATTATTGCGTCCATGAATGACTTAATTTTAAATTATAAGTTTAAAAATAGGATGATTCGATATACAAACTGAATTCGGGCACCACAGTTAAGGGATGAAATATATATGAGAAATCGCAGAAAAACTGCTCGACTATCAAACTGATACACCGTATACAAGAAAGTCAAGGAAAGAACACTCCCAGTTTTTTAAAAACAGTTTCACAAAAGTAAACAGAAACCATATATTTCAAATTTAGTTCTTGAGCAATGCCAAATTATACTTCAAAGTAAAGTATTATTTCTTTGATTTTACAAAGGTATTCTTAATAAGTCCAATAATTTGAGAATTGAAAAACGAATCCCATTGATTGTGATGTCTTCAGTGACCTAATTTAATTCACTTTTTCAACCCGTGCGAAGAATTAATTTCTGAATATTAAATTGAATAGGTGAGAAAAAGAACTGTACAAGTTTAAATTCTGCCTTTTTGTATGAAATCGGTTCGATAAATGTAGATCAAAGCACTGAGTGTAAGAGCAGTCGTATACCAGCCTCCCTTCATTGATTAAATTTGAATGATTATAGAAGGACAGTGCCTGTTCAGACTTAAAACTTGACTGTCTCGAATTGAGAATTTCGGGCTAGTACTATTCTTCTCACCGATTCAATAAATTATTTTTTAGCATCATAAAAGGGAAATAATAAAATGTTACCATTTTAATGAAAAAATGTTGCTCTTTGTAAAATTTTGGAATCTAAGTATATTTCTATCGCAATTAATTCCCTAATAAAGTTTATTATTATTTCAATACTTACAAATTACTAATCTAATAGCCCAGATCTGTCTCTCGGTAACACTCTGACGTCACCAACAATAAAACTCGCGCCATAGCACTGCGAGACGTTAAACAACATTATTTCATTGTTAAAGAACCTAAATTTCAGTAATTTTAAATTTAAAAGAGTAATTGTCGCTCTAATTTCAAATTTAATAGCTCTCAAATAGTGAAATAAAATTTTCTATCGATTGATATAAAATTTACCTCGCTATGATCAATAGCTCCCGAGAAATTTTAAATTATATTAATCATATATTTCAAATTAATTTCCGTTTTTTTTAATAGAAAGTAATAAATTATGTCAGTGGTATATCAAGAGCGTGGTATAGTTTGGACGCGTTTATTGAATAAAGAAATAAGTAAATAAAAAAATATTTCCTGTCATCAAACATATGTTTATTTTATTTGTTTTCAATCCATGTTAAACATTTCTCTCGCATATATATCTACTAGCTGATATACCCGGCGTAGCTCGGGATAAAAAATATTTTCCAGTTCAAGTACTTATAACACTTTCAATTTACTAAAAGTGCTTTTCGCGGGAGCGTCTTTCGTTAATTTTCGTTAATGAACTGACCCTTTGAACCATCAGCGAAACACCCTTCTTCTTTTTCTCTCCTTAGTTTGAACCACCTGGCAAGAATCTCGTTGTCCTTCGTATTCCATTTTTCCCCTCCCCATCATTGCTACGGCAACAGCAGAAACTCTTTCATATCTCGGATTTTGACTTAGACTTACGTCTCTTCATAGTGGTCTAATGGTGTAAAATTTGGTGCGGGAAAGGAAAAAACTATGACGCTTTTCGTGATATTTTTAAAAGCTTATAGTTCCGCAACCAAATAACATAGAGAGTTTTAGTTTCATTTAACAGAGAAAGTTTGACATTGAAGATTGCAAAAATAATTTTAGAATTTGGAATTACGGTTTAGTCACAGTCGAGCTTCAAAGTTGGTGAAAATCACTGAAAATTTGATGACGTCACAGCGACCGACGCGCGCGTATGCAGACTATCCAATTACATTTGGCAATTTATTCATCGATCTTAAGTTCAAGCGAAATATTACTCAAAAATTGTTGAATTACGTCGAAATTTCGTGGTAAAGGTAAACGCTTATAGCTCCTCAACCAAATAACATAGAGAGTTGATTTTAGATTCACGTAACAGAGAAAGGTAGACATTGAAGATTGCAAAAATAATTTTAGAATTTGTGATTATGGTTTAGTCACAGTCGATTTGCAAAATTGGTGAAAATCACGAAGAATTTTGATGACGTCACAGCGACCGACGCGCGCGAACGCATCGGTTGTGAGCGGTATATTAACTGGATTTTAACAAATCAATAATTAATTCATTTCAGATTAATTAATTCATTCAGATTAACTCATTTAACAGAGGAAGGTCGTAGAGCATAAGTCAAAGTCACATAGAGCTACTTTAGTCATAGTTGAGTAATCGATTAATTAACTGTCCTTAATTAATTATTATTAACAATTGTTGATTTAATTGAGCTGTCCTTTCCAACGATTTAATTGAGTTGAGTTGCATTTAGTTTCATTTAACTGAGGAAGGTCATAGAGCATAGGTCATATGTCAAAGTCACATATAGCTACTTTAGTCTCATTGGACAACTTTAGACACAGAAAGTCACAGTTGAGTAAGGTAAGTAAGTCTATGCCCCTCAAACCCAGCGGCCGTTTCGCAGAGACAGCCTCCCGTCGATTTTTTTTTCCATTATCCGGACAACAATTCTCTTATCGTTAGTGTTTTTGTCACTGACCGAAAAAAACCCTCATATTGTTCTATCTTTTTCACCTTAGGCCCTTTCCCTCCGGTAGGAAGTGGGATCAACAATCTTCAAGGATTTTACACACTCATTATGATCATTATAAAATTTGTAAAATTCAATGAAGCACTGCGGAAAGAGAGTAATTAACATCATTGTGTTGTGGTGCAAACATACTGAAACAGGTATATGCTACGAAATAAAAGCTAAATAAAATTTCTGCCTTTCTGTTCATATTCAAAGAAAACAACATTTTTATCATAACTTTTACAATGGTAAAAATACCGGAATAAAGGATTTGATAAAACGATCAATGGTTTGAATTTTATTACAATAACAGAAAGCATTGTTACAAATTGTGTATGAAATAAATTTGAAATGTTTATTAAATTAAGAAAAAGAACGAATAAAATTTAAATTGAAATCATTAAAAAGATAATTTTCTGCTCTTTAAGATGGTATGTAAATAATCTACGTGCAATATATTTTTTCTGAAATTATTGACGAAACACTGAGATAAAACGCCGAAACTTGGCTTAGTTTTCGTTATTTAATTTAATATCTTAGGAAGTAACTTTTTAAAGTTTGAAAAATTAGAATTAATCTAAGAACGGACCCCAGAATGGCACTTGGAAATTTCATGTCAAGACTATTCTCCATTTAGGAGGAGTTCTTGCGACAGATAGACCGTTAGAACATCTTTTTCTTCCCATTCCTTTTTCGTCTTCCTACGATAGAAACCGGACTAACAGACACTCTCATTAGGATCAGTTTAAAATTTGTGAAAATTAAACAAAACATAGAGAGAACAATTCACTAACGTCATTGGATCACTGTGTAACCGTATTAGTTAGTTAGTTAGTTAGTTATATATTAACGTCCCGTTTTGAAGCAACACGAGGGCTATTTTGGGACGGACCTCGTAATTTTGAACCACGGTCAGATGACGAGGACGACACCTGAGCTGGCACCCCCCTCTCCAAGCTTCCACGCCACACCAACGGGAGGACGTTTGGCCACTACGTATGATTTAACGTGCAACAGGCCCCATACACGGCGGATCTTCAGTGGAATCGGGTCTCGAACCTGGAACCCTCCGGCCCCAAAGCCGAGACCTTACCACTAGGCCACCGCGGCCGTAACCGTATTAAAAGCTGTCAATGATACGACTACCGGAAACCGGAAGTTAAAAGTCTACTTTGTTGTTTATGCTCAAAGAAAACAATTTTCTTATATTAAGTTTAACACTGGCAAAAGCCCGCGCGCGAAACAGTAATTTGGCTTGAATTTATTTCTATAAGAATAAAAATTATCTTTAGAAATTTCGTTCAAAATATATTTTAAAATCCTTAATAACATTCAGAGAAAACACTTTATCGCAATGGAATTAATATCATTAAAAAGATAATTTTCTGCTCTTTAAAATGGCATAAAAATAATTGTTGTCTAATAAATATTTCAGAAGTTTTTGGTAAAAAACGTCTAAGCATTAGGCTTAACAGCGGCTAATTTTCGTTAGTGAATTAAATATCTTAAGAACTAATTAACTCTGAAAGTTGAAAGTAGCACCCTTGACCTAGAAACGTTCTCTAGAATGTCGTGTGCAAATTGCATGTCGCTACGGTTCACCGTTTAGGAGTTCTTGTGACCGACAGACGGACGGATACATGTATTTTCTGCTTTATATTATAGATTTAAATACGTCAAATTTGATGGGAAATCTCTCGAATGGAGAGGCAATTTGCACCTGTCATACCATGACGGGTGATTTCCTAGTAATAAATAATTTCGCTAAATTTTTGTATCAATCCTATTTTTAATCCAGGAAAAACTTTAAAATTAGACTTAATTTTTAAAAAATTAATCAGATTTACATAATTTGTAATAAAATCATTTATCTTTATAAATATAGACATAATGCAGAGAAAATAGCATTTCCCTTTGCAATTTACAACATTTCAGATTTAGTATGTTCAATAATAGAAATTGAGATTAACGTAATCATTTCGACTCAACCATTGCTTCGAAAGTTCCATGCAGAAAATATATAAATACTAAACTTTTAAGAAATAAAAAAAATTTGAAATTTAAATTTGTCACTTTCATTTGAAGAACATATTCTAATAGTATACATTTTAAAAGCTAAATGGAAGGAAACAAATTGGTTATTCAGAAGATAAAAGAAATGAATTGTTCTACCAGTTTTGTGAACGAACAAAAATCACATGCAATTAACTAAAAAGCAATTGAGTTTATTGTAAACTGAAAGATGCTCATCAATCATTTAGGCTAAAAAAAAACTGTTGCATCGTAGAATAAAATAGATTACTAAGTGCAAGTAAAGAAAATACCCAAATTGAATACAATTAATTAATGATTAAGTAAATGAATCCCGATTTAAATCTTCATGAATTTATGAATAGAATGAAATTCATCAAATTTCGTTTTGAAATAAAATGAAAATAATAATGAACTAAATGAATGAAAATAACAGAATAAAATGAAAACAATGATATATTTTACATTGATTGAAGATTAAACTTCTATAAGTAAAAAAAAAAATCTGAACCCTTATATTCATATAGCTGTTGCTTGCATATAGTATCTAATTATTCTGCAATATCTAATCACTCGTGAGTATAAGTGTTATTTACAGCTGTTCCATTAAAAAATTGCAGGCATGTTTAGATGAAATATATGACATATTGTTCCAAATAAACACAGCATTATTAAATTTATCAAGCAAATAAAATATCAAAATTTACCAACAAGCTAGTTGATGGCGTAATACTGCGAATACGCATTAACTGTATCCTAAGGGAATGGTTCTTACTTACCATAGCAGAACACTTTTTAAACAGATTTTTGAGCAGGAGTATAAGAAATCCACAAGTTCTTGCGAAAATAAGTTATCAGTTGTTGAAGATGACTTTCTAAGCCCAGTAAAGGGATTTATGAAGATCCGATAACAACAAGCTAGGCTATACAGCTTTAAATTTTAAAGGATTACAGCAGGAACTGATAACTTAGCTTTGCTGTCAACTTACTAAGCAAGTTTATTTCAAGGGTGTTTCAACATCTTGAATTTGTTGATTGAGAGAGAGAGAGAAATTACAGATGAAACTATCTTCTTCTGTGAGAAAATTCCTATTCGTTTTCGGAAAATGAAACAAGAAAATTCGCACAAAATATTAAATCCTCCCTCCCCATTTTGCTTCGTCGTAAATTTCAGAAACCACTGGCCTTATTTGGATGCTTATGGATGGTTAACCCTCTTTGAACACTAGACAAGAATATAAGTTGTGTTTAATTTCAAATTCGTATGCGTACCTTGATCTGCTTAGTCCCCTCGTCAAAGTATTTTGTTCACTTCAGATTGTGATAGATAGACTCCCCAGAATCAGGGGAGCATTTGCCTTTTCTGATACTTTGTGCCCATGAACTCGCCTGATTACCAGTCTGTGATCTCTCCTAAAATTTAAATTCTAGTACTGTCTGTCCGCTACGAGAACAGAGGCCGCCAAAATGTCTAGTTCACGGCGGTCGTTATAGCAACTGGTTATGCTAGGGAATATCCATTTCGAATAGGAGGAATCCGACGGAAGTAGGGGTTTTATTTTATTCTTGTCACCAGTTTGCGGTGGTAAAAAGAGTAGTTGATCATTCGTCTTCTCGGTTACCATAAATATCCCATTTGGCGCTAAATGCGCCAATGTAGCACATTTGAATGAACTTCTATCTACTAGAAATGGATTCTTCCTACGATAACCTGTTTCTATAGCGACCTCCGTAAACTCGACATTTTGGCGGCCACAGTTCTCGTGGCAGATACAATACAAAGGCCGAAATGATGCAAGATTAAATTAATACAACATCCTGCCTTTTTGGTAACTAAACATGCTCATACAATCAGACAATAGTGCCTTTGTATCTGATATGTTTCGTAATTTAGTTAGAGGAGTTCTGCTGACAGATACAATAAAATTCTTATTTAATGATAATTGAAAAAATAGAACTTTAAGCTAAAAGAATGATGAAAGATTTTTTTTAACGTCAAATTATGTATCAGGAAAAAGCAGCAATATTTAGAGATTGACAATGAATAAGAGAACTTTTGAAGTTTCTAGCTCCAATGGTCTATTCTGTAAAGCGTCAACACACAGAAATACAGATACATTCGTTTTCATTAGTGTTAGAGACTCACCAGAAATATTGATTGTGTTTCATTTCAATTTATTTTCCTACGCGTATTTTATTTATAATGGTTTATTTTTAAGTTTCAAACTGTGACAGACAACCTGTACTATGCTGGGTACCTTATTCCCGTTCTTTTCGTTGTGCCCACACATCTGAAGAGTTACAGACCTGTTATCTCAATTAAAGTTTCAACTTTAATGAAAAAGAAAAATCAATGAAAATTCAATTAATCCAACAGCATGTTAGCTGAGGCAGGCTGACAAAAAAATAAAAGAAGGATAAACATCATCACCATGAATATCTTTTATAATTTACTTAATATCTTAGGCGTTGTTTATCTAGCAAAAACTTTAATATAATACGATAGGAAGTTAAAATTGTACGAGAAAAGAGTGGTGAATTGTTTTCTACACATCAAATTATATTACGCGAAAAAACAGCAGCGTTTGCAAATGGAGAAACTATACGATTTATCTAGACATTACTTACTCCTTTCATTTCCAAATAATAAGCAAAAAATAAATTCTGTCTTAGTTCCTAGCAGTGAAAAAAAAATCGCCGTTGGAATCTGGAAGGCGAAGGTCCTTTTGTCAGGAGATAGAAGGAGAAGAACATTCCGTCCTCTATTTTCATTAGGATTAGAGTTGCCAGAATAAAAGAGGCTGGAAGATAATGTAAATGATGGGAACTTTCCAACAATGTATCACATGCATAGGTTAAAATGCAGTTTAAGTTCTGGGAGTGGGTGGTGGAAAATCACTTTTCAACTCATAACTTCTAAGTAATTGTAGCTATGAAAAGGCTTCCAGTACAAAAGTTGTTCGATATGATAAGGCAATAATTCGCCTAGTTTGAATTTTCTTTATATCTTCAATCGTAAGGGAGTTATGGGGAAATGAAAAGTTCAACCCCCATTATTTCCACACCTTTGAGCTGGATAGCCCATCTACGCACTCGGCCGAGATTTTCACCGACCTCACAACATATCCCTCGCTATTTAAAAACTAATAAAAATTACACTAGTTATCGTGTTCACAAGATAACATTGGCAAAGTGTTACATATATTGTTACGAAAATCGAAATGGGTGTACGGTGAAAGTAGTCCAACAAGATGGATAATGGAAATTGAAGCTTTATTCCACGAATTCTCTAAAAACGAGAAGCACAGGTAATAACAAAAACAGCTGTTTTACAAATTAGCAACAAAAGCAGTCAGCAAATCATTAATAACAAGAGAAACAGCACTAAGAATAGTGTTCAGCGTCTAACAGCTGACCAACTCGCACCGTGAACAATTCTCCAACGAGATCCTTATACTCGTTTCAGCACCTCGGTATTTGTAGCCTTTCCGACAAGGCGTGACGTCACGTGGAATTCTAAATTATTCATGTATTCATTCTTCGAGGTAGGTGTATCACTCAGCCGTCCAAAGAGGATATCACAGGGCAATCGCAGCGTTCGAATAAAAAGTATCTCTGACGAAGTAAATCCAATCACTTCATCTACCACGCTCCTATAGGCCAGGAGAAAAAGTGGCAAATGTGTATCGCAATGAGTCTGGTTCTTTGAGACAAATAAAGATAAATGATTTAAAATCGTTCGAGTCTTTAGAATTCCCAAAAGTTTGGTAAAACCGAATGTAGTATCATAGGCACTGCAGGCCATAACGCGAAATCCAGCTTCGAAAGAGTTCCTCCGTTACAGTCGATGCTTCCTGATCTGGAATGGGAACTGTTTCAGGCCACTTGGAAAAATAATCCATCAATACTAGGAATAACTATTGCCCTTTGACATTGCAGGGAAAGGTCTCAATATATCCAAAGCCATTCTTTCGAATGGCGCTCTCACATAGCGCTGCAAACGACTTTTAGTTTTTGTTTGGGATCCTCTTCTAGCTCCGCAAGCGTGGTATTCTCTGCACCGACTCAACTTCTCGTGGTATTTCTCTGTAACTTTCCAACTTTGCACAGTATGATACATTTTCGTAATCTAGAGGGACAAAATTATTTAGCCCAAACCCAAGTGGGATAAATAAACGATTAACGGTTTTGTGTGAAATATAAAAGACGATAAAGATTTAAGACATATTTTACCATAACTATTAATAATACTACAACATGATTGAGGTTCAATGCGCAATAAAATAAAATAATCCATAAAAAATGGTAAATATTCATTTATAATTGCAGAACAAGTTGAAAGAAAGATATAAGAAATATCTTATATATATAATATTAACTAGATGATTATTCGGATTCAACATCAGATTCTTCTGCATCATAAGAACCTGATAGGGTTGTGTCCTGGTCAGTTGGAGCTCTCATCTTCAAGAGCTCACATACTTCCTTACTGATTTCGCCACGTTTGGAGGAACACGTAAGTTTGCTATAAATGGGCTTTATTCGTATCAATCCTTGATGTTTTCCTTGTGAATACTCTCTAATTTCTTGTTGTGCTTATTTTGTGTCTCCTCGGAAAGTTGGCCTATTGGAAGAATACACGAATCTATAATATCTTTGCAGTGAAATAGAATTTTATGCACACTTACAGGCATTACAAACCATAAGTACTCTCTAATATATAATTATCATGTTTCTTTTAGGTATTCGTAAAAGTTTTCACTGTTAATAAAGAATCCGCTATTTAAGCACTCTAATATGACAAGGACGCCGCTTTATAAACTTAACTTTAACACGTATAATTTTAGCTGACTTTTCAGCATTGTACAAAAACTTAGGATCTGTAGTACGATGTGTATTACCATCATTGGTATTTCCAATTTATTGTTTAGGCATGTCTACTAACAAACCTAACTCACTCTTGAATTTCTCTTGCACTTGTTTTTCTTTTCAGTCCGTGTTTTTATTTTCAGCTCCTCTAGCTTGCCATGATTTTATTTCAAAACGATATGAAATATGTAATATGCATTCAAAAAATCTAATCCAAGTATGCAGAGGTGAGAGGCCCAATAAAAGAAGATAACTGTTTACAGTTTTTTGCAAGATGATCCTTTCGTCATTCATCTCACTAGACTTGGCACCACACAAGTAACAAGTCTGTATTGATGCACATGCAGCTACGGCATTAATAATTTTGCCATCGAATCATGCAGAATATCAAGTTGGTTTTACCGAGATTTCTATGTCATTTATACTAATTTTAGTAGGTTTTACTTTTTGATAAAGAAAAAACTTGATGGGACGACAATATTTTGTAGAAGATGGGGAAGGGTTTTGCCATACAATATTTTTAATTTTTTAGTCATTCACTGAGTATATCTGATCTCAATAGGCATCATTGATATACTAAATAAACTTTCGTCAGAGCAATTTTCACCTGAAAATCTCTGCTTGTATCTATTTTGTTCCGCCCCATCCACAATTATGTCCAGAGTTCTCAAGTCTCTTATAGATTTAAAGACCTCTTCATGCACTTTGCACAATAGTGTAATCCGTTAGGGATTGCAATTTTATTCCTGGGAAGGTTTCTGTTGTATTAACGTCACTCGGATAGCGCAACTGTTTCGCCGCTTTAATTTTATGATAAGCGGGATACATGCTCCTATGTATTTTGTTTGTTTGCTGCAGTATTACATTATATTAATGTGTTGACAAGCTTTTTTTGCGTCGATTGGTCTTCCGAAAGGACACTTTGTTTTAGGCTTGAAAAACTCTTCTTCGGTTTTTTTTATTGTACTCGTAGCACACCTCTTCTGAGAAAAAATTGCACAGTTCTTTTACAATCGCTGTTGAATTTCCTTCGCTTTCTACGAAGCTGTACTTCAGCCGCCATCGATATCTCTTCCTGACTTGATGTTTCCAGGATGTGTTGAATTCGCCCTCTTTTTGTTTTGGTGTTGCAAATTTCAAAGTCTTTTTGTGGTCTGTCGGTTCTTCTACTCGGTCCAGGACGTGAAATAGATTCTATACTTCGTGGAACAATATCAGGAAATGATATGTATTCATCTAACCACAAAGAATTCGTTTTCAGGAAGCGTCCCCTGTGTCAGCCCGACTTCAAACATTTTTGTTCAATTTTTTAGCTAACATTTCTGATTATAATTTTTAAGCTGTCTTCTGAAAGAGATGGGCACTAAATTCTTGTAATATATAATTTAACAAAGCACCCGTCCTTGATTCTTTGGCGTTAGCAAACCAAAGATCGAAAAAATCGGCGCAAAATTTGAATTATCATCTGTAATGAAGAAAATTTTTTATGAGTTTCGTAAATATGCGATAGCAAATTTAAATATTTCCTATAGATCACAAGTGATTCTTTCAGGGTAACATAGTTACACATTGGTATAAAGCTATATAATATACTAAAACTCAAGTTCAAACTGACTTATATATTTTTCTCGCACGGAAAAAACTACGATCATTTCTTATGGTGCTCATGATTAAATTAAAATACATTTTCAAGTAAATTCTTATGTAAACTAACCGTGATATTTTCACAAAAATAATAACACACAATCGCTACTATCACACAGAAACACAGCGTATTCATCGAGCAAACTCGGAAGACGGACACGAACGCTTAGAACACTTGACAGGCAGAGAGCAGGTAGTCGGCCGGGCCGACCCTTTTTCTAGTGTTCGGCGCGGCTTCATGAAATATAAACCTTAGTTCCAGATAGTATGATCCCTTTGTAAATAAACAACAAATTGAATACGTAGACAGGTAAGAAAATTCAGTTTTGTCCCTCTAGATTACGAAAATACCACACTGTGCGTTGTCGTGAAGTCGATCCCAATAAAATCGCTTTCGGATTTTTCTTAGAGTTTTCATGACTCCAAAATACCCTCCACTTGCGCTGTCATGAGTCTCTCATAGAATTTCTTAAATTCTGCTCTTCGAGAGAATTAGTTGCTATTGACAAGAGCTTCCATCATCACTCTCCCACTTACGATATAAAACACCATCCTGGAGATGCAAGAAGTTCCAAAGAGTCCAGCAAAGTTTTGTTGCAGAATTCTCCTGAGCGATTTCTTGCCAAGATAGTCGTTCCGCCGAATTTAGTTTCTTCTCCAGAACTGGTCTAATATCAGGATCTTCCAGCTGTGCTTTTTGGATCTCCCATGAAGACCAGGCACCCTCAGTAGTCATTGCTAAAGCTTTCACAGAAATATCTATTTCCATTCCGAACTTCTTGTCGGTATTCGATTAATGTTCGCAGCTCTTTGAGAGAGGGCATCTGCATTTCCGTGAGAGGTTCCTTTGCGATGCTGGCACTCTCTATGTACGTGCCCCTAGTTATTGTACTTCCAGCAAGTCACGTTCGGATCTCGTCGAGGAGTGTTTTTCTTCCCAGTAGCACGATTTTTCAATAATTTGTCCATCGTTTTCAACAATAGGGATTCGAATTTATCATTGATTTTACATGTCTGTACGTCTTTGAAACAGTTTTCGCAGCCTCATACTTCATGTTATAAGTGAGGCCAAATTTCAGATCCTTTGCATCCATCAATCTCGTTGAATGCTGCGTATCTTCGTCTCTGATAGCATCGTCGAAATACTGGGCTGCTAAGCTTTCATGAACATCCAGAGGGCACTCGGCGTAGGCCAAGCTCATTGGTCACTCAACACCGGCGGCTAATACTTGAAGATTCTCTCCTGGCTTCTGTCGTCTTGTCTTCAGTTCAGTTCTGTAAAACGGGTAAGATGGCTATCTTCAAATCGGGATTCTAGAGCTTTTTCATAATCATTAAGACCGTCAGTTTATAATGGAATTCCTTAGTATCTCTGCCGCTGATCCTCAGAGAGAGGCTACAAGTTGACTGGCTTTCACAAAATCCGTCCATACGTTTGAAAAACTCACAACATCGAAATGAGTCTTGAAAACAGTCAATGAATGAATAACATGAACATGATTGTCCCTCGAAAGTCAAGAGTTTGACAGTTGGTCAGGAATGTATGAGTTCTGGATTTGCCGGGAAATTGTTTGGTTTGCCCTCAAGTTCACATAATCTCTTCTTGATGTCGCTGAACTTCACCTTTTACTTTCTCTTAAACTTCGCCCTCTGCTTCCTCTGAACTTTATCCTTTACTTTATGGAAATGGATTAAAAATAGAATTTGCCGTGGGCACATTTATTCTCGCTACACCCCTTAGATAAAATATGCACAAATCTACGTCTTTCGCGAGTCCTTCTGTACTCCCACTTGCCCCCTCACTTTGCTACTGCACTCAAACACATATATACATAACGGTTATGTAATTTTGGCATAAATATGCTTTACAAATTTAATCCTATCATGCATTTTAAGGAGAATATCTTATTTCAAGATTTGCATTGTTGTATAGAGACTTTTTTTTAATTTTACAATTCAGATTCCTATGAGAGACCATGATCCTGAACCATTTGGTAGTTCACCATAAACTTTGCCAAACTGTTTCATGTTAACACGGAATAATTTGGTACACACCTATGGTGACATAACAAAAGAGAACTATTTACAGAAGGTATACTCAACTTAATAATAGCTGTCACAGTGATTAACACAAAAATGAGTAGAACAAACGTTTAGAGAAAGTTTGAACAAGGCAAAATATTGGGGATACAAGACTCAGTTTCAGCATTTTTGAAATGGGATACTTTTTGCTTTCCTCATGCAATACATAGCAGCAGATGAAGGGGAAAAAGTCTCAGGTAATAAGAGAATTTCTATTGAAAGAAACAGGTGATAAACGTTTGACAATCTTCACAGTAATAGAAGAATAATACAACAAACTACTATAAAGATATCTGAATGCACAAGACCCAGATAGCATGTATACTTGCAGCAAGTTTGATTTTTTCTTGATATTAGCTTGTCATGACAAACTTGATGTGGCAACTTTGTAGCAAACTTCCTGCAAAGTAACAAGGCATAAATCGACCAACCCACTTGCAAAACAAGTTTGCTGTGAAGTTATGACAATCTTCACACCACTACTGCAAAACAACTTTGCTGCAAAGATGATACAGCAAACTTACAGATAATCTTTGTCTCTGTTTTAAAAAATATCCGATTTTTAATAGCATCTCCTAGACCGTTCTTCTTTTTATTAATTCAATAAATCAATGATAATTTGTAAAAAAACTAACTAGGTCTTTTTATCAAAAAAATTTGAAAACTCTCCATCTTTTAACTAAATATAGAACTCGCACTTTAAAGAAAACTATATCGCCTTTTTCTTAATGTTGAAATGCTAATTTTCATAAACAAAATTAAACCTAAAAAACAGTCAATGTTTGTTGAAAAATAATAACTTACATTTTGACCCATTTCCCAGTCAGCACAGAAATATTATATAATGTTTGCACAATGTTATACAATATTATGAACACCGAGGAGCACCGAATACGAATAAAGTATTGTATTGTATGTATCAGTATTTCCGAGATACTAAATTTTCACAAATAATATAAAAACAATGTTTATTTATAAAAATCTTTATTTTAACTCAGGATATCACTCGATTGGAGGTTTTATTACAAAAACACCACTGGAGCAATTATTCTTTAAGATGCTGAATATTATATCATACTATACAATACAATGCACATGATATTTTGATTTCTATATTTATCGACGTTTATCAGTATTTTAAGGTGAAGTTATTCTTATGTCCGACAGATGGCAGCACAAAAATACCATAACACTTTATTATTCAACGTTGAATCTTATTTTGAGGTGAAGTTATTCTTATTGGTCGCCAGATGGCAGCATTGTAATACAATAACACTATATTATTCAGTATCCTGGAAAAGTATTTTTAAAAAATGTTCATTTGAATAATAATGTTTACATAGTCATTTTGTTTTACTGCATATAAAAGGCGGGCCGGATTCAACTAATGAAGTTAACCATAAAACAGCTCTCGCATATGGATTATCTAAGAAAAAAATTAGAGTGTTATTCTCATCGTAAAAATATGCACATATGCACGTGATTTTTTGTTCCGAATCTTGTATTTGATTTTTAATCAATAACGTTATTATAAATGTTCAAGGCGTCTTGTAATACATTGAAAGAGGAATAAATAAATTTCAAATTTATTTGAAAACCTTTCAAAAACATATTATTATAATTACTTTTAAATCTTATTGCCTTTTAATTTATTAAAATTAGCAAACTTAGATAAGAGCTAAAATTGCCTCCTCTTTGACTTCTAATTTCATTTTGAACTCGAAATTGTAACGATAAAAGATAATTTAATTAAGAAAACTATTAAGATTAATTGTGAATGAACATGAAATTTCGTAGAGATCCGAACTTTGTAACTGCATTTCATTATCATCATTTACGCTCACTGATGTAAGTCTCGCTGGCTCAGTGGTAAGGTGCTTGGTTGGGATGCAGAAAGTCACGGGTTCAAAGCTTGCTGTAAGTAGATGTGTTCAAAAAATAACGAAGTGTTACCTAGAAGTTCGGAATTAAGTGATTAATATTTTTCCATGCTTCTGAAATGTATTTTTAAAATATTCACTATAATGTTATATTATATAATATTATTCAGTATAGTACAATATTATTTAATATGGTATAATATTATACAGTATTATGTGACATTATACAATATTATATAATATTATTCAGTATAGTACAATATTTTTCAATATGGTATAATATTATACAATATTATATGACATTATCCAATATTATGAAAAAAACATTGTACAGTATTGAAAAAGTCTTACGTTTTACACTGTTTCAATATTGGAAAAAATATTGTACAATATTACTTTCTCGAATTTTATGATATAAGACAATATCTTGTGCTACGTGGGTTTTAAAGTAGTTACTTTTGAACCCTAATTCCATAATTTATTCTATTAGCAAAACGTAGTTATTAGCGAAAATCGCTCTCTCTTTGACTTCAAATCATATTCTCAACTCAAAATTTTAAAAAATAAATGAAATCAAGAAAACAGTTTAAAATAAATCGCAGTTGCACTATTAGCGCAATCTATCTTCTCCTCTCAGAGTCTAGCTGGCCGAGTGGTTAAGACGACAGGTATAGAAAGCGGGATGTTGGGGGTTCGAACCCGAGGTTGTCTTCGTACTCTGTTTTTGCTATAGTTTGCAATGAGTTTGACGCGGCAAGCTTATGACAAGCTTGACGCGTGGTGACTAACTCGTTTGTGTTAACTTGTTTCAAGCTTGTACTCTTGCCGCGTCAATCTTGTTGCAAGCTTTCGGATTTGCAGAGCAAGATTGTTGCAAACTAAAATTGCTATATGGGGAGAGGCTTTGCAACAGATGGGTTTAACAGCAGTAGACTGACAAAGGCGCTTATATTGTCAAAGATACAGAGAAATTTATGCTTGGTACAAAATTGCCAAACATGACTACCGATGTGTGATAGGAAAAAGTTTAGTCCAAAAAATCTTGTTTCCTGTTCCATCATGTATATCAAGGAGAATATAAGACTCAAACATTAGAAAGATATATACAAATTGCATGAGAAAGACAGGAAAAATTCTAAACCTTGTCTTTTACTACATGGAAACACTTAAAGCTGCTAATGATGGTAGAATTACGGTTTGGAGAATATTTTTTTTCAAGTGTATGCTGCCTCTTGATACGTCTGAAAAAAATTCACAATACCTCAATCTACCTCAATATCTCATCATCATGACATGTGCTTTCATATATATATACTAGCAATACGCGCATAATGATATTTGAACTGTAGGGAAATAATACCTATTACGTTAATCCAAAACCATTAAAAACCATATTAAAAAATTAAAACGTGAAAATCATTAGACAGCAAGCAAAATATGCGAGACAAAGACACATGTTAAGACACTGCTGAAAATAATAATCGAAGTCATTCAGTTAAAAGTTATGACGCCTCCAGCCAATGAAATTGCAACAATGCATGCTGGGAACGTTTACTTGCTCCGCCGCGGAGAAAGCTTCGCTTGCGAAAAAACTGATAGCGTAACTAGAATGTCGGATGCGAGAATTTTAAGAATTTCCAAAAATTCAGCGAATTACGCTAGAAGTTCAAAACAAATTTTATTAGATCGAAAATTGTTTGTTCTTTCCGATGGTGTATCTATTTTCTTATTTGTATCTATTTATTTATAAAAAACGATGCTATTGAGATATTAGAGCCAAAAACTACTCAAAACAACACAAAATATTAAATAAAAAATTTTCTAGATTAAATTTTAAAATTCGTGCTTCGAGTCACTATTAAGACTACCTGTGTGTCAAATTTCATGGTTGTAAGTGCAATAGATTCGTCTGAACATCGCCCCCACACACAAACATTGTCTTTTATAAATACAGATATGTTGCAGCTAAAGCGTGTAATCTGTTATTTCATAGAATAACTAGGTGTTTCACGAATTACCTAGTTGAATATCTAGATATTCTATGAATAACTGAATTATACGCTATAGCGGTAACATATATATGCAATGTTTACTGACAGAAATGGTCTCTTTTGAAACGAAAAAGAGTTTAGTCAACATGCACGAATAGTTTGCAACTTTCAGAGTTCATATTACTTCCATAATATTATCTTAGTTCCTTGCTCTTTAATCTTTTGAGTATTTGCAGAAAGATCCATTGGAAACCACCAGGAATGAACTTAGCACAGCCATTATGGCATGGAGTATTATTCCTAAGAAACAATATCAACACCTTACTATGTAAATATTCAGAAGAATATGGGCTGTGATCAAAGCTAAAGGTGGATCAATGTACTATTACAGGTTATCTCATAATTGATTATGCAGCATATTATTTTATATGATAAATCAAGTACATGGAAAGTTCTTTACTACACATATGATCAGTGAAGTAAAATGCCCAGGTACTTATTTTCAAGGGTAAATACCCAAAATGGGTATTTATTTTTCAATTAACTCTATTTATCCTTAATAATATAATAACTGCAAAAGTGTGTCTGTCTGTTTGTTATACTTTCACGACCAAACTACAAAACTTTGGATGAAAACTGGCAGAGTTGTAGCTTGAAACCCAGGAATGGACATAGGATACGTGATTTTATTATAAATGAATTATTTTTGACTACAGACAATTAAATAATTAACAAAACCCTTTGACTCAGCGATTCTCGATGAAGATTATTTTATTCTTCAATCAACTGTCACGTGATCCTTCAGGAATGCAAAAACATGTGAAATAACTTATTTTGAAAAAAGAATATGGAGGCTTTTCTCGGAGAGTGCCATTTTTTTTTTCTCTTGACCGAATCAGATCGGCAGTAATCTAGCCCGTCTTTTGATGGCAATTTTCAACTCTTTTTTGATTACGGATTGAAAAGAACTTTGGAATGAATAGGGGATAATAGCCTTTGTTGTTGAAAATCCCCCAATCAAATCAAATAACTTATATTTAAAATCAACTATCACGTGATCCTTTTTTCCGCCGTAACTTCGGAACAAATTGTCCGACAAAAAATATTTTTATGCCATCTCTAAGTTCAAAATTTTACCTTTTCAATTATATCAATTTTGTTTCTGTGACATGTTTCCTTCAATTTTAATTATTTTTTAAAAAGTTTAATAATTTTTAATTACGTGCAGATGATTTTGAAATAACGCAAATTTATAGCTACTCCGTTGCTAGGCAACGGTTAGACTTTGAACTAATTTACTTTTCTTTCTAAAAAGTTTGCTTATGTTTATAAATATCTATAACATAAAGCAGAAATTACATGTATCTGTCTGTCAGTCTGTCACAAGAACTCCTCCTAAACGGTGAATGGTAGCGACATGAAATTTACACACGACATTCCAAAGCATATTTCTAGGTCAACGGTGCTATTTTCAACTTTCAGACTTAATTAGTTCTTAAAATATTTAATTAAATAACGAAAATTAGCCGCTTTTAAGCCTAATGCTTAAACGTTTTTTTGCCAATAACTTCTGAAATATTTATTAGACAACAATTAATTTTATGCCATTTTAAAGAGCAGAATATTATCTTTTTAATGATATTTATTCCATTGCGATGAAGTGTTTTGTCTGCTTCTTATCAAGGTTTAAAAATATTTTTAACGCAATTTCTAACAATACTTTTTATTCTTATAGAAATAAATTCAAGTCAAATGACTGTTTCGCGCGCGGACTTCTGCCAGTGTTAAATTTAATATAAGAAAATATTGCTTTCTTTGACCATAAACAACAAAGGAGACTTTTCTCTTCCGGTTTCCTGTTGTCGTAGCATTTACAGCTTTTAATACGGTTACACATTGATCCAATGACGTTAGTGAATTATTCTCTCTATGTTTTGTTTAATTTTCACAAATTTTGAACTGATCTTAATGAGTGTGTGCTAAGCCTTCAAGACTACTTAGTCCGGTTCCTATCGTAGGAAGAGGAAAAAGAGGGGGGGGGGGGCGACGTTCTAATGGTCTATTTGTCGCGAGAATTCCTCCTAAACAGCGAATAGTCTTGACATGAAATTTGCACACGTCATTCTGGGGTACGTTCTTAGATTAATTCTACTCTCAAACAAAATTATTTCCTAAGATATTTAATTAAATAACGAAAATTAAGCCAATTTTCGGCGTTTTACCTCAGTTTTTCACCAATAATTTCAGAAAAATATATTGCACGTAGATTATTTACATACCATCTCAAAGAAAAGAAAATCATCTTTTTAATGATTTGTAATTAAATGTTATGCGTTCTTTTTCTTAATTTCATAAACATTTCAAATTTATTTCATACACAATTTGTAACACTGCTTTCTGTTATTGTAATTAAATTCAAACCATTGATCGTTTTATCAAATCCTTCATTCCGGTATTTTTTCCATTATGAAAGTTATGATAAAAATATTGTTTTCTTTAAATGTTAACAGAAAAGCTGAAATTTTATTTAGCTTTTATTTCATAGCATATACCTCTTTCAATATGTTTGCGCCACAATACAATGATGTTAATTACTCTCCTTCCGTGATGCTTCATTTAATTTTACAGATTTTTAATGATCATAATGAGTGTTTAAAATCCTTCAAGAAGATCAAGATTTTCTTCAACCTTTAATAACTAGGAGACACCGGCGAATTAAATGAATGCATGTTTCAAGACATCTTAGTTATGGGAGCATGTCAAAAAATATAAACTCACTACGATTATGAGAGTTGTACTGCTCAACGACACTGAATCAGGACAATTCTTTAGAAAATTGGTGAAGGTCGATTTAAAGCAGATTTAAAAGGTGTATTAAATTGAGCGGGGGATTTTTCAAAATTGTCCATACCACAGAGAAACTGGCAAGAAAAGTTTATCCTGCACTACAAGCTAATATGAGGAATAGAGAATGGTTGATGAATGGGTAATTTTGGCACTTACTAATGAAAGTGTAGGGCAGATAAATAGAAAAAAAAATATATGTCACAAATAGAGTGAGGTATTACAGAATATCCATCTGTAGATACGATAATGGGCGTGTTCACGTGTGTCCAGCCCACATAACCTCTATCCGTGTAAATAACGTGGTATACAAAAGTGTGTTAGCATAGATAAACAAATTACATAACTATATCAGCATACATGAACAGTACACTCCTGTCAGCCGTCCAATTAAGTATTATCAACCGTCAGAACTTTTACTTTCCCATTTCAAAATGCAACAAAAAATTTACATTCGTGAATTTAAAAAATAATAATTCAAATTCTTTTCGCACGAAGTCGCGGGTAACAGCTAGTATAAAATACAGGCACTGCTGTGAAATATGATGTCTCTACATAATATAAATATATATAGAATATATATTGAGCATAAGGTAAGGTAAAAAAAAATAATAACTAGTAATATATGAACCTTTTAAATTCTATAAAAAATAAAAAAATGAATCAGAAAAAACAAAAACGCAATACTATGTCATGGATTTTACATAAAATATCTGGCTTAAATGTCAATTGATTGATTGATTGAGATGTGATGAGATGGGATTTTTAGCAACAAAGGCCATTATCCCCTAATGCCAAAAAGGATGCACTCAATAAATGTCAAAAAGGATGCACTCAATAAATGTCAAAAA